>CM043881.1:9003471-9603471 GCA_024034495.1 Camelina laxa
AACGGCGGCGTTAAAGGAACCAAGCTTGGCTTGCACGTTATGGCCGTTGTAGGAGACAAGACATCTCGATAATGAGCTGGGGTTTTCCACGAGAAATACGACGTGCCACCACGTGGCTGAAGCGTAGGGAGTAACGGATATGGATTCCACGGAGAAGTTGACGTGGCAGTGAGAGTTGTTGAGGACGATGGTGGTAATGGCAACGACGAGTAAGATTGTGAACGTGGAGTACCACATGGTTTTTTCTATAGCTAATTTCTCATTTTTAGTGAGTTCTTTACGACGATGGAATAATGATTGTAACTGTGTCCACCACCGTGAAGGAGGAGGTGTTGTAGGATTAGAGGAGGAGGACGATGGTGACGTTGGCAATCCGGTTTCAGTTCCAGCGGCCTGTTACTGTAAGCCATTTTTTTTTGCTTTTGTTGGTATGGAATGAATATAATGATTTTTTTTTTGGTAAATTATATTTTTAATAATAAAATTATCGTTAGCAATATTTTCGATTGATTTTTGTTAGAAATCCTATTTTTCTTCTTTCTAATTGATTTTTTAAGTTGTTGTGAGTGGATATGAAAAGTTTGTTAGAGTTGAATAAGTAAAACCGTAAAAATAGTTGAAAAAATAGAAAAAAAGACTTGGCAATTACGACTACAAATTGTTAGGATACGTGAATGTCTCGTTGCCAAAACCTCCTTTGGTTTATTCATCACAAAGTTTTAGCTTAGTTAATGTTACATTACATTAACTAAGTATCTTCTCATGACAAGGTCTCTTTGTACTGCGTGGAGCAGACACTGCCAATGCCTTCAGCAAGCTTCAAACACAGACAGTGACAGTGACGATGCAAGCAGTGAGGGTGCAAACAGTGACAATGAAGAAACTGCGTTTAAACTTACACCAGCTTCCTTCTGCGTTGTATACCTCATGCACGCTCTCGCATTTGCAGGCCTCTACTTCATCTTCTCTGTGCCAATAGTCTTTTTGTTTCCCTTTTTAAATCCAAGATGTTACGTGGATGTCTTTGCTGAGTCATTCTCCGTTACAAACCCCTCAAAAACAAATGCAACCGCTGATTGGCACGTCGGGTTTACAACAATGAGTGCAGCAGGTAACACTTGCAAAGCCTCTCTCCATACAATGAAATCGCGTCATCCGCGGAGGCAAGCTAATCTCCGAGTCAGCCACTCCTGATTATTTCGGTTTACTCGTAAGGAAAAAAATCAACGATGTACCGCTTCCTTTTGCTGTTTTCAAAACGGTTGCAACGCCCCCGCGACTGCTTGGTTTTGGATATCCGAGTGGAAGTTGTAACTAGCGTTAAGATAGACGGTGGATCCCGTTACGAAAATGGTTTCAGAAAGAAACAAGAGATTAACTCATAAATGAAGAAGGTGAGCTCTTAGCTCTTCTCATTATTTCCCTTGAAGAGGTCTGTTACATTTCTATTCATTTATATAGTCTATGAATTAGGTTTAGGTGGTATCCTCATTCTCTAAACAATTGAACCTATTGGTCAATAGAAGACAGCTGTCATTGTTGTTATTCTTAGAGAACTTTCCAGAAGCTTTCTTAGCTTTCTTCTTCTTATCTTCTTCCTCTTTTACAGATGGGCTTGGATCCTTAATGGACTCAGGAGCTTTGGTGGGCTTGGACGTTTTGTATTTCCAGACTTGTTTGGTGGGCTTCAACTTAGGCCCATTATCCACACTTCTGGTTGTCGTGTTGTTGTCAGATGAAGAAGTACGAGAGGCTTCTTTTAGGTTAAACTGCGTCATTCTCTTGTCTTCTTGTTGTCGTGTTTTTGTCGCCGAGTGAGAGATCTTCGATTGCTGTCTAATAGCCCCCCGCAAACTTGGAGTGGGTGGAACAACTACACCAAGTTTGGATCTGAGTGAAGCAAACGGTCCCGGAGGTAAAGATTTTGTGAAGATGTCGGCGATCTGAAAGTGATTCGGGATATGAGTGACAACAACATTACCCAACGCAACCTGCTCTCGGACGTAATGATAATGAGTGAGGAAGTGCTTCGTCCGCTTGTGAAAAGCAGGATTTGCGGAGAGATAGACTGCCGAGAGGTTGTCACAGAAGAGCTCCGGAGTGTGATGAAGAGGGATCCGGAGATCTTTCAACAGATTGCAAAACCAGGTAATTTCTGATGTCGCTTCTGACATAGCACGGTACTCAGCTTCTGTGGAACTCTTAGATACCGTAGTTTGTTTTTGAGATTGCCATGATATGATGTTAGTTCCGAGATAAGTGCAGAAACCCCCAGTAGATCTGCTTGTAGTTTCACAGCCACCATAATCACTATCGCTATAGACTCTCAATCTACAGCTTGAATGTTTGTGAAAGAAAATACCCATCGTTATTGTGCCCTTGATATATCTCAATATTCGTTTCAGGAGATGAAAATCAGAGACGGTGGGCTGGTGCATCTTTTGGCAAGCATAATTGACAGCAAATTGAATGTCGGGCCTTGTCAAAGTGAGATACTGAAGTTTACCTGCCAAGCTACGAAAGTAGGTGGGGTTTTCAAAGAGCACGTTTTTGTTTTGAACCTTGGTGAGCTCTTCTGGCAGTGGAGTCGGCATTGGGGCACAATCAGTCATGCCTGCAACCGCCAGAAGATCCTCTGCATACTTCTGTTGTGAGAGAAACAGACCACCACTGTGAAACTGCGCCTGAATCCCAAGAAAATAGCTAAGTTGCCCCAAGTCCTTCATCCTAAATTGCTTGTTTAATTCAGTGAGTAGATTGGCTAATGCTTGTGAGTCAATTCAAGTGATCGCCATATCATCAACATACAGCAACAGATAAATGATGTCTTTGCCTTTGAAATTAGTGAAGAGAGAGGGATCAGACTTGCTGCAGAGGAAGCCAAACTCCAATAAGAAGGTACTAAATTTATCAAACCATGCCCGTGGGGCCTGTTTTAGTCCATAGAGTGATTTGCGAAGGTGACAAACATAATCTGGTTTTGCAGGATCAACAAATCCAGCTGGTTGAGCCATATAGACTGTTTCTGTCAAGTCTCCATGCAGGAATGCATTCTTTACATCCATCTGTTTAATTTCCCAGCCCATGATTGTAGCTGCATGAAGAACGGACCTGACTGTAGCTGTTCTGACCACTGGACTGAAAGTTTCAAGGTAATCAATTCCTTCCTCCAGATCATAACCTTGTGCTACTAGTCTTGCTTTCAGTTTGTCTAATGAACCATCAGCATTAAATTTAGTCCTAAAAATCCACTTACTGCCCAGAACATGCATTTCAGGTGTTCGTGGGACAAGCCACCATGTACCAGCCTCCTCACAATTCTCATATTCTTCCCCCATTGCTGCTCGCCAACCTGAGTCTTTTAGTGCAGCCGTTACTGTCTTCGGTTCTGGGTAAGAGACTTTAGAGGTGAGTAAAGCATATCTTGGATTTGGTTTTCTGATGCCAGCCTTACCTCTAGTGATCATTTTATGGCGTGCTTGTGTTTGATTTTCAGATAAGTCTTCATCCTGAGAAGCAGACTGAGTTGACATTTGTGTGACTGTAGCTTCATCCGGAGCATCCTCAGGTTGAGAGGTTCCTTCAGACTCACTTATTGGACCTGAAGATGCGGGAGAGCTGTTGCCAATAGGAACATGATCAGAGCCTGCCGTACACTCAGGACTCTCCCTATCAGATACAGTAGGTGAAACCAAAGGAACCAATGGTGGAAAGTCATGCTCGTTGTAAACAAACTGCTCAGTGTGAGGAAAGGTACCATTGACCAAGTTTAATTCATCGTCATTCCTTTCTTTTGATGGTGCAACTTGCTGATGAAGACTTTTCTGCCAGGCTTGAAGAAGTGGAGTACAAAGCTGTTGTGTTGATGAAGAGACAGAATGGAATGGGAAGTCTTGTTCATCAAATAACACATGTCTACTGATATACACACGCCCTGTAGAGATGAGTAAGCATCGATATCCCTTATACTTCTCATTATACCCTAAAAACACACACTTGAGAGATCTAGGATCAAACTTATTTTGAGCATAGTCACGTAGAGTAGGGTAACATGCACAGCCAAAAACCCTTAATGATGTATAATTTGGTTTGCAACCGTGCAGGGCTTCATAAGGACTTCGTTTGTCAGTGAGAGTGGACGTTGGTAGCAGATTGATGAGGAAGTTAGTAGTGAAGAAAGCTTCAACCCAATACCGGTAAGGCATTCTACTGTGACACATCATTGCCAAACCCAATTCAATAAGATGTCTGTGCTTTCTTTCTGCAAGACCATTCTGTTGAGGTGTGTGAGGGCATGAAATCATTTGCTGTATTCCATGTTGCTGTAGATGAGCTAAAAATTTATTACTCATAAACTCTCCACCACCATCACATTGAAAGCTTCCAATTTTATTCTGAAATTGATTTTCCACTAGAGCTTGAAATACAGTGAACACTGATAGAAAGTCTGATTTCAACTTAAGTGGATACAACCAGCAGAAACGAGAAAAGTTGTCTATGAAAATAACATAATATTGAAATCCTTGCACTGACTTTATTGGTGCAGGTCCCCACAGATCACAGTGAATGCGTTGAAGAGGCCTTGAGGTGGTCGTGCTTGAAGGAGCAAAAGGTAGTCTGGTACTCTTTCCAAATTGACACGCTGCACAGATGCCATTGAAACTTTTATTTATAATTATTGCGTTGGTCTTTGACAGATTCTGGAGGACTTGTTGATTTGGATGCCCTAGTCGCATGTGCCATACATCTTCAGAGGCAGAGTGTTGTCTTGAAGAGTAGAGCACTTGAGCTTGAGCTGACTCATCCTTCAGAATGTAAAGACCTTCATCACTGTTGCTGTTTCCCAGAGCCAGCAGCCTCTTTGTTACCTTGTCGAGGATTTGAACATGATCACAGTCAAAGTTGACAGAACATGGGTAAATCATTGGTAAGTTTCGACACAGACAACAAAGACTTTGTAATATTAGGACAAACTAGAACATCCTTGAGAGTGAGTTTACCTGAGCTAGCTGGCAGAACAGTAGAACCTGTGTGAGTGATACGGAGAAAATCACCATTTCCAACCATAACTGTATCTGACCCATGATATGGCATTGATTGTTGCAGATTGTGGTGAGAGTTGGTGATATGAGCAGTGGAGCCAGAGTCAGGAACCCATTCATTACCGGAGTGATCAGTGACATCAGTGATTCGCATAGCAGTCAAGGCGAGGGGCAGCTCCTCTTGGCGATAACTGTTGTTGTATTTGTGCCAACAAGACAAAGCTGGATGTCCAGGTTTCCCACAAATCTGACATATAACTCTTGTGTCTGTATTGGTGGAGTTGCCTGAGGAAGACCCTTGAGTGATTTGTTGATGAAAGCCTCTACCTTTTGTAGAATAGAATCCTCCACGACTTTTGGAACCACCATTGCGACCATTTCCTCTACCACGACCAGAGAAATTGGTGAAATATGCCACATGAGGTGAGACATCAGTTGTAGCAGTACTGTAGCTTGATAGTCTGTCTGCGTATGAAGTCAACCGAGAAGCTACATCCTCAAAGGTAAGAGGGGGTTGAAGATCAATCATTCCTTCGACAGATACTTTCACAGGTTCAAACTCTCTACCTAACCCTCTTAACGCAGCAAAGATCTTCATTTTTTCAGGTACAGGACTACCAATGGAGGCTAGTTGCTCACACACATTTTTAATGTCTCTCAGGTAATCTCCTATAGGTCTCTCCAGTTTCTCAGCAGATTGCAACTTACTTTGCAGTTCAAAAAGACGAGAAGAGGATACCTTATTGAAGTGATTTGTAAGAGCTAACCACAGATCTTGAGCCGTTTTGGTTCCAGAGACTTCTGCGAGAATGTCTTCAGATAGAGAACCAAGGAGCCAAGCACGCACAATCTGGTCAGCCCTGAACCATTCGGCATAATCTGGGTTGGGAACTGTACTGGCCTTGCTTACAGCGAGAGAGACTGGAATCACTTCTGGTGGAGCTGGATGCGACCCATTGATGAAACCAAGTAAGTTTTGTCCAGAAAGAAAAGATTCAAACTGGGCTTTCCATGAGATATAGTTTTTATGTGTTAACTTGAGAGTAACACAGTTTGTGATGTTTAACGCAGGAAACGAGTAGAGATCCATAGATCTACTGTGCTCTGATACCATGAAAGAAACAAGAGATTAACTCATAAATGAAGAAGGTGAGCTCTTAGCTCTTCTCATTATTTCCCTTGAAGAGGTCTGTTACATTTCTATTCATTTATATAGTCTATGAATTAGGTTTAGGTGGTATCCTCATTCTCTAAACAATTGAACCTATTGGTCAATAGAAGACAGCTGTCATTGTTGTTATTCTTAGAGAACTTTCCAGAAGCTTTCTTAGCTTTCTTCTTCTTATCTTCTTCCTCTTTTACAGATGGGCTTGGATCCTTAATGGACTCAGGAGCTTTGGTGGGCTTGGACGTTTTGTATTTCCAGACTTGTTTGGTGGGCTTCAACTTAGGCCCATTATCCACACTTCTGGTTGTCGTGTTGTTGTCAGATGAAGAAGTACGAGAGGCTTCTTTTAGGTTAAACTGCGTCATTCTCTTGTCTTCTTGTTGTCGTGTTTTTGTCGCCGAGTGAGAGATCTTCGATTGCTGTCTAATAGTTTCTTGATCTTGACTTGCGGCAATATACCGGTGAATTTCACGGCAGATCCGGCCGGAAATGTGAAGGGATCGTTGCTCGGATATATGAGGTCGTGTGAGTATAAATTCCAGCAGGAGTTCCCACTCGCATCTTTTTAGATTTGACTTTTACGAGTCTTACGGTACTTTAGGTTTAGTGAACTTTTGTTTTCTTCGTTTTTTAAGATAAGTTAGGGTTATCTCTATTATATTATTTAAGCAACCCTATAAACAAATAACCCTATATTATGTAAAATATTACAGAAAATGCCATTGTATATTAATACCAATTATAATAACCAGATAATATAAATACCAGTTAATAATTAAACAAATTAATCGTAATAATATTAAATAAATCGTATTTTAGTTACAAATTACAAACAGTATTACCAATTAAAAACATTAATGTAATAGTAAGATAACATCATGGAAATCAATGAAAAAACGTAGATAAGCAACCCTCCATGGAACAGCTTCAAGCTCAACTTCATTAGACTCGCATTTAGTGAAGATCCATTGCCAAGCTTCCTTCCATAATCAATAACCCATACGACAAAAGTATTAATTATTTTGTTGAAACATAATGCTATTGAACACCACAAGTGATATATAGCATAATCATTTCAGATAAGAGCTAACATGATTTAACACAGTGTAACATGATATAACATAATTATGATTTATATACTTATATAGCATAAGCAACTCAAAAGTATTTTATATCTTGATCCCATTTCTACCATCAAACCAATTGATGCTAATGAACACCACAAGTGATATATAGCATACAAATTACATGAGTGTATCATAACAGCATGATGTATGCATAAACATGAGATCTAGCATAATTTTATCTTAATAGTCGTAACAATAACATAGTCGACATGGATTATTCTGATGATGGTAACAAACGAAATCAAAGCAGATATCAAAATCCCACCAAAATAGAGTTCTTCAAACGTAAACAAGAACCTGAACTAAAAAAATAAGAATACAATCCCGCAACTACACAACTAGATTCTCATTTCAACAATAACATGATATGAATTTTAGTATCCCGCAAATACACAACTAACATATCTTAGTTGAATAGAATATACCAGTGGTAGATCTTCTTAATCGAATTATTCTTTCTTGATGATAAGATCAAACTGTAATCTCGGCGACTAAAACCAAACGCTGCTACAATTACTATATAAACAGCCCATTAGCAGCTTTCTACAAACCATCAACGCAAACAGCTATCTTAGCATTTTCAGCAAACGATTTACTCATAATGGCTCATAATGGTGACTTCTTTGATCAGTATCCTAGGAAGACAATCGACCAACTGCTGGGTCAAATGGAGGTAACTTAATCAAGAATTTAGATATAGTTTGTTGTGTAAATTTATGAATATTTAGCTTTTATATATCGCTTTTTCAAATCACAGGTTTCAAAATGTAAGGTCATGTGCACAATCGCATCAATTGATTCAGATATGGGTTGGTTTTATCTGGGGTGTAAGAGATGTTGCAAAAAAGTGGAGGGAAACAAGAAGAAGGAGACTTCTTTCCTGACAAAACCAAGAAAGCCAACTTTCTGGTGTCCTAAGTGCAATCTGAACATCACACAAGTCGTACCAAGGTAGTTTTTATACTTAACAGAAACAAAATACATCTCTCACGTAAATATGATCAAATACTTCAGCACTGCACATAATCACAGACTTACTTTCTCATTAATAGGTTCAAGTTACATGTGAGTGTCATAGATCAGACCGGAGAGATGAAGTGTATGTTGTTTGCAGGTTCAGCTACTGAGATTGTTGGACAAACTGCACATGACCTACTTGATGGGGTTTATGATGATGATGTAAGTACCATTTGTTAGTTATAGTTTGTTCTAATTAATCATAGAGATGCTAATATATCGTTTCTTTGGATAATAAACGTAGCTACAGGATCCATCCAATCTACCTCTTGCTCTAAAGAATTTGGTTGGGAAGACATTTCAGCTTCTGGTGTTAGTTGAAAGTGACAACCTTTATGGTGGCAATGAAACATACCGAGTTGGAAAGATTTGGCCAGGAACAGAATATGCAGCGAACTGAGTGGCTACAAATCAAGTATCAAGTGGAAGATGTTGGCCTAATAAAACTGCGGGCAGATTTTAGTCTTTATTTAGGGTTGGTTTTTAGTTTTTTTATTGTCCAATAAACGACATTTACTATGGATAACATTAGTAGAATTCTCTTCTACTATAACATACATAGTAATTTGTTTAGTATTTGTATTTTGTTTAGAAAGGCAACATCATATCAATAAAAGACCATTTTTCCCGCCATATATTTTGTTAGTTAGAGAATACACTAACCTGTTAAGCTCGGCATATTCAACAGAATCTCCAACCAATTTTCCCCTATTGCTGTCATATTAAAGAAGAACATATTGTTAATTACAGTGGAAAATCAAAAATATGACTAAGTACATCATAACTTTATGTACAAAACATCATCCCCGTAAAAAGTCAATACTTCTGATTTCATCAAGATATAACTCAGCTACGCGAATGAATGCTGTTAAGAAATCTATATCTTATAACTTTATTTGTTACAAGTAATTAAATAATTTTCCTATTTTTTAGTTAGCAGCAAGCATGTCTTTAGAAAATTACCGATAAGTTGTTAAGATAGTAACCACATTAACAATAATATAGTCGACATGGATTATTCTGATGATGGTAACAAACGAAATCAGAGCAGATATCAAAATCTCACCAAAATAGAGTTCTTCAAACGTAAACAAGAACCTGAACTAAAAAATCAGAATACAATCCCACAACTACACAACTAGATTCTCATTTCAACAATAACATGATCTGAATTTTAGTATCCCGCAAATACACAACTAACATATCTTAGTTGAATAGAATATACCAGTGGTAGATCTTCTTAATCGAATTATTCTTTCTTGATGATAAGATCAAACTGTAATCTCGGCGACTAAAACCAAACGCTGCTACAATTACTATATAAACAGCCCATTAGCAGCTTTCTACAAACCATCAACGCAAACAGCTATCTTAGCATTTTCAGCAAACGATTTACTCAAAATGAATGGTCTAATGGCAATGACTTACCTGGCTGATGTCAAGCCGTACAAAAGCACTTGGCGTGTTCAGGTTAAGGTCCTTCATTCGTGGAAGCAGTACACTGCCCAATCTGGAGAAACATTAGAGATGGTGTTAGCTGACCAAAGGGTTAGTTGTTATAAACATACTATATTTACGAGTATTTATTCAATAAATAGAAAACAGCTTATATTCAATGTTTTAACTGCTTCTTTTTCGTTTACAACATCATAATCAGGGTTCCAAGATTCATGCTTCCATCAAGAAACAACTTGTGGGTAAGTTCGAGAGGCAGATTACAAAAGGTGAGTGGAGGGTCATTAAAAATTTCGGTTTAACCCAGGTGAGAGGCCAGTACAGGGTTACCAACCATCAGTTTAAGATGGGCTTTGTGAACAACACTCATGTAACCCCGTGTGTGCCCATATCTGATGATATGTACCTCACATTGCCCGACTTTCAAAACATCATTGTTGGGGATCTTAATCCCTTCTACTTGATTGGTAAGTTTTTGGAAGCATGTATTTTTTCTTATTAAAAATTTAAGCTGCGCTATTTCTTAATAAATAACAACTAAAAGGGTGTTCACATGACATGTATTTTACAGATGTTCTTGGTCAAGTGGTGAATGTTGGCCCAATGGATACCATTGAGGTAAACAACAAACCAACCAAAAAGCTGGAGTTTGAAATCAGAAACATAAGGTAAAAGAAATGACCTTCCCACTTATTTTACTGTCAATAAAACCATCCCTAATTTTTTACTATGTTATCTTTGATGTAGCAATGACCGTCTACCTTGCACAATGTGGGGCAAATTTGCTGATCAAGTTTACCAAGCATGCCAAGACGCGGCTGGTCAGTTGGTGGTTTGTTTGATCAGATTTGCAAAGATTCATACTTTCAGAGGTAAGGCATATTCAACCTTCCTAAAACATAGTTTTATGAATAATTAAAAAAAAAATTAAACTGTTTAATTGTTATGTCTATAGGTGAAAATCAAATCACCAATGCTTTTGATGTATCTGACATCATCATCAACCCGGATTATGCTGAGGTTATTGAATTCACGGCAAGGTAAATTAGCAACGTCACCTACTACTTAACTATTGTAGATCTTAAAGTCATATGGTGAATTTAATACGTTGTGATTTTGTTTTAAATGCAGTCTGCCCAACGATGGTCTTAGTCTGACCATCAGTCAAACTAAGCCACGGTTGGAGCTAATGGCTCATAATGGTGACTTCTTTGATCAGTATCCTAGGAAGACAATCGACCAACTGCTGGGTCAAATGGAGGTAACTAAATCAAGAATTTAGATATAGTTTGTTGTGTAAATTTATGAATATTTAGCTTTTATATATCGCTTTTTCAAATCACAGGTTTCAAAATGTAAGGTCATGTGCACAATCGCATCAATTGATTCGGATATGGGTTGGTTTTATCTGGGTGTAAGAGATGTAGCAAAAAAGTGGAGGGAAACAAGAAGAAGGAGACTTCTTTTCTGACAAAACCAAGAAAGCCAACTTTCTGGTGTCCTAAGTGCAATCTGAACATCACACAAGTCGTACCAAGGTAGTTTTTATACTTAACAGAAACAAAGTACATCTCTCACGTAAATATGATCAAATACTTCAGCACTGCACAGAATCACAGACTTACTTTCTCATTAATAGGTTCAAGTTACATGTGAGTGTCATAGATCAGACCGGAGAGATGAAGTGTATGTTGTTTGATGGTTCAGCTACTGAGATTGTTGGACAAACTGCACATGACCTACTTGATGGGGTTTATGATGATGATGTAAGTACCATTTGTTAGTTATAGTTTGTTCTAATTAATCATAGAGATGCTAATATTTCGTTTCTTTGGATAATAAATGTAGCTACAGGATCCATCCAATATACCTCTTGCTTCTGGTGTTAGTTGAAAGTGACAACCTTTATGGTGGCAATGAAACATACCGAGTTGGAAAGATTTGGCCAGGAACAGAAGGGGTGATGAATGATGACCTTGATGATTCAGAGGAACAAGGCAACCCATCTGAAATCATTTCTGGTGATCAGGTAATTATTTATCGTCTTTAAAACATAGATATAGTCAATTTTCAGTAATTTAATATAAAGTCAAAAGTTTAATAAAATATGTGTATTTTAAATTACAGGAGATTTTAATGCTTACCAATGGCAGTGAAACATCTCCTTCTGATTTTGCTACTCCATCATCAAAGAGGGTAAGAGAAAACAATGAAGAAAACTCAATCAATAAGAAGTGCATTGGAAAGTCAATCATGTTTGAAAAACAAGATGAGAAGCTGATGAAACTGAAGGCAGTCAAATTGGAGAAAGTTGAGTAACAGAAGAGAGTGAAGATTGTGAAAAGGGAAGGTGGAAAACCTCATGAGCTGGACAATGGAGATACCAAAGAATCAGAATATGCAGCGAACTGAATGGCTACAAATCAAGTATCAAGTGGAAGATGTTGGCCTAATAAAACTACAGGCAGATTTTAGTCTTTATTTAGGGTTGGTTTTTAGTTTTTTTATTGTCCAATAAACGACATTTACTATGGATAACATTAGTAGAATTCTCTTCTACTATAATATACATAGTAATTTGTTTAGTATTTGTATTTTGTTTAGAAAGGCAACATCATATCAATAAAAGACCACTTTTCCCGCCATATATTTTGTTAGTTAGAGAATACACTAACCTGTTAAGCTCGGCATATTCAACAGAATCTCCAACCAATTTTCCCCTATTGTTGTCATATTAAAGAAGAACATATTGTTAATTACAGTGGAAAATCAAAATTATGACTAAGTATATCATAACTTTATGTACTAAACATCATCCCCGTAAAAAGTCAATACTTCTGATTTCATCAAGATATAACTCAGCTACGCGAATGAATGTTGTTAAGAAATCTATATCTTATAACTTTATTTGTTACAAGTAATTAAATAATTTTCCTATTTTTTAGTTAGCAGCAAGCATGTCTTTAGAAAATTACCGATAAGTTGTTAAGATAGTAACCACATTAACCTATATTATATAGATATAATATGTTAGGAAAGATACTAGATGGAGATCATATAAACTGGAAAGTCATCATTCCTTTCACGTTTTGTTATTTTGATCGAAAACAAAAAGCGTCATAACCAAGGTAAAGTATTTGAGATATCTGCGATACACTATAGGTCTATATAGTGACTTTTTCCAGTTTTTTTATAGTATGAAGAAGAGGAAAGCACCGTCGACTGAACAATGCAAACACAATGCGGGAGAGATGATGGATAATGATGTGTCAAAAACTAATCCAGAGAATACCAATCCCCAACCTCAGTCTATCCATACATCCACTACAATACCTAATAAAAACGTTTTTCGAAGATTATTGCAGGATATAACTAACCTGCCCAAAGGTTCGTATGCGCCAGCTCCAGCTTCTTTATGTAGCACTGTATCTACCAAAACTACCTGCAGTCCACTGATATTAGGTACTTATCAGATTTACACCCGGATATCAAATGATTATATATTATTGTTAGATACTACGTACATTACAATATTATAACTACATTGATCATCTATTTTTTAAAGGCGATTTTGGGAAAAAACAACGTTCATCAATGACTTATTCAACATTTGGGGAATTATTAGAAACGAGTACACCAATTGATAAGTCCACAGAGCAAAGCAATTGCTTACCTCAGTATATAAGTCATTCACAACCAGCTACGGATCCAGTGAATGCCTCCCATAGAACAGACTATGCCACCGTGAGTAAGGCACCTACAGAAACACAACAGGCTTATTACCATGAATCATCCGAGGGTAAAAATATTATCAAACTACATCTTATACTATTTGATAAGACATAAGAAATTGTACTAATAAAACAATTTGTTTGTATAAATTACAGAAGAACAAGATGAACAAGTTTACGATTGTTCAAGTGCCGAGGAAGATTACGCTGAAGACTCTGACGTAGAAGTAGATGATGCAGAAGATTTGGCTGAAGTTAAGTAAAAGCTGTACTACTTAAATATTATCAAGAATGATTTCGAGAAATTTTTTGGAGATGTCGTCTCACGTAAGGTAGAACCTACAAAGAAGAAAACTGGTAAGTAGAAAATACATTATAACAAATTTTAGGCATTTTGATGTTGTAATAAGAATAACATGTATAAAGGAATTGTTCATTCTCTAGCAGGTACAAAAAAAGACTCAGAATATCTGGACCATGGTGACCCAACATACGAATGTGATTATTGTGGAGCAATAATGTGGTACGATGAGCGAATTAACAAACAAAAGAATGCAAGAAAGCCTGTTTTCACTTTGTGTTGTGGCGAAGGACAAGTCAAACTTCCATTTTTACAGAAAACACCAGAGTTGTTGGTCGCCTTACTCACCAACAATGATGAGCTAAGCAGACATTTTAGAGAAAATATTAGAGCTTATAACATGATTTTTTTCATTTACTTCACTTGGTGGGAAAACAGAGAAGTGTTGTGCACAAGGACATGGACCTAATATGTTTCAACTACAAGGGGAGAACTATCACTTGATGGGTAGTATGCGACCTGAGGATGGTGAACTCCCTAAGTTTCAACAATTGTACATTGTTGATACTGAAAATGAAGTTGATAATAGAGCTACTATTATGAAGTATGGTTAATTTCATTATCAGTAATTGCGTATTGCGTTTTATAATTTACAGACTTTTGTTTCTAAATTAAGTAATGTGTGTTTAACTAAGTTCACTTAATTTTGCAGCAAAGGAAAAGACACTGCAAAGTACAAGAAAAAACAGAAACTCAGAAGGGAACTAATTGAAAAGATTATGAAAATGTTGGATGATGTGAATCCATACGTCAACACCTTCAGATCAGCAAGAGAAAGGTTCAATACAAATCCGGATGAAACTTTTCATATGAGGATAGTTAGTAGTCGTGAAAAGGATGGGAGGACATACAACACACCAACAGCATCTGAAGTAGCTGCGTTGATTCCTGGAGATTTCAATTTGGAAATGGATCATCGTGATATTGTTGTTCAAGCAAAATCTGGTGAACTACAAAGGATAAGGGAATTGCATATCTCTTATCTAGCATTACAGTATCCCTTATTATTTCCTTATGGAGAGGATGGTTACAGACTTGGAATTGAAAAAGGGCATTCAAAAGTGGGAAGGGTTAAGAGTAAAAAAGAAAGAAAACAGATTAGCATGAGACAGTTCTTTGCATTTCGAATTTAGGAGAGGAAAAACGAGTCAAGGACCCTTCTGCATTCTAGACGCCTATTCCAGCAGTTCTTGGTTGATTCTTATACTGCCATCGAGAGCAACCGGCTTGGTTACATCAAATACAATCAAGCGAGTTTAAGGGCAGAGAATTATAACAATGTAAAGAAGGTGGCAGAAGCTGGAAATGTAGATATGAATGAGCAAGGGAGACAGTTTTTTTTACCAAAGTCATTCACTGGTGGTCCTAGATACATGCGAGAAAACTATTTAGATGCAATGGCTATATCTAAACACTTTGGATTTCCTGATCTTTTTATAACTTTCACATGTAATCCAAAGTGGCCAGAGCTAACTAGATTTTTTCAGGAGCGGAAATTGAATCCCGATGATAGACCAGACATCCTTTGTAGGGTTTTTAAGATGAAGCTCGATTCCCTTATGCATGATTTGACCAAACGACATATATTAGGGAAGACTGTATCTGGTAATTACTAAAATTTTAGTAAATGTTAAATTTGTTTTACATCGTGAGATATCAAGATCGACATCTAATCTCTTTATATATTTATCTTATCTACAGCTATGTATACCATTGAGTTCCAGAAAAGAGGATTGCCACATGCGCATATACTGCTATTCATGGACAAAAAGCACAAATTTCCTAAGACAGAAGATATAGATAAAATCATATCTGCAGAAATACCAGACAAGAATGAAGAACCAGAGCTATATGAGTTAGTGAAGGACATGATGATCCATGGACCCTGTGGTGTTGTTAATCCGAAATCACCATGTATGGAGAATAGGAAATGTACTAAATTCTTTCCTAAGAAGTATGCTGAGGAGACTACTGTCGATAAAGAAGGCTTTCCAGTGTACAGAAGAAGGGAGACAACTGATTATGTAGAAAAAAATGGATTCAAATGTGATAACAGTTATGTTATCCCATACAATAAGAAGTTGTTGTTACGCTATAGAGCACACATTAATGTCGAGTGGTGCAACCAAGCTGGATCCGTAAAGTATTTGTTTAAATACATTACAAAAGGTCAGGACCGTGTAACCGTTGCTGTTTTGCCAAATACGCCAGAGGAAGATGAAGATGAGTACCAAACTGGAGAGGTTCTAGGGAAAGAGAATAAGAAACCAGACAATGAAATTAAAGATTATTTTGATTGCAGGTAGTTTTTCTAATTCAGCGTGTATTTTGTTTTCTCTTTAATATTATAGTTTTAACAATTTTGTTTGATTATCACACATGCTTTTCTTTTATCTATCAGGTATGTGTCTGCATGTGAAGTAGCATGGAGAATTTTTAAATTTAATATTCATTACCGGTCTACACCAGTTGTTAAACTAAGTTTCCATCTAGAGGGTGAGCATCTGGTTTATTTCAAGGGTGATGATGAGGCTGAAGCAATTATGAATCGAGATACCGTCGATAATTCCATGTTTCTAGCATGGATGAATCTTAACAAGGTTAGCTCTATTGCTAGGTCACTAACTTATCCAGAAATACCTAACATGTTCACATATGACTCGAAAGAGAAACAGTTTAATCTAAGACAAAAAGGTTTTGCAATCGGAAGAATAAATTATGTTCCTATGGTTATGGAGGATGGTTATTATTTGCGAGTTTTGTTGAATGAACAGAGGGGACCCAGAAATTTTGATGAGATCAAGACTGTTAATGGAGTGGTTTATAAAGAATATAAAAATGCATGTTTTGCTTTGGGTTTGCTAGATGATGACCAAGAATACATCGAAGATTTAGTTAGAACAGGCTATTGGGGTAGTGGAAGCTTGGTTAGGCAAGTTTTTGTTGTCATGCTTTCTTCAGCTATATTACTTAGGCCTGAATTAGTTTGGGCAAAGACATGGGAGTTACAGTGTGAAGACATTCAATTCATTAGAAGGAAAGCACTAGACAGACCAGGTATTGTATTCGGCTTTGAAATATTCATTACTGATAATTATTTAATAACCGTAAATTATAAATTTTGCATAATCTTAAACATTTTTTTGCAGAGTTAGTTTTATCTGATGAAGAGAAAAAGATATTTGCGCTACAAGATATAGACATGAGACTTAAAAGAAATGGGAGTTATCTTGCTAAATTCAAGTCAATGCCACAGCCACCTAGACAGAGTATTAGTGACTCTAATGTGTTGATAGTTGACGAAAAAAACTATAACCGTGCTGAACAGGCAGAGAAACATGCGGGCTGGATAGAGATGATGACTCCAGAACAGAAAAAAGTATACTCGGAGATAATGGATGCTGTATTAACTAAGAGGGGAGGAGTATTCTTTGTATACGGATTTGGTGGTACTGGTAAAACGTTTTTATGGAAAACACTATCTGCTGCATTGAGGAAAGACGGTGAGATTGTCCTAAATGTTGCATCCAGTGGTATAGCATCGCTTTTATTAGCAGGAGGTAGGACTGCTCATTCTAGATTTGGGATTCCATTAATTTTGAATGAGCTTTCAACATGTAGAATGCAACCAAGTTCAGATTTAGGGAGATTGGTCAGAGAAGCTTCTCTAATAATCTGGGATGAAGCACCTATGATGAGTAAATACTGTTTTGAGTCATTGGATAGAAGTTTGAAGGATGTTGTTCAAAATGGTCATAGCAAACCTTTTGGTGGTAAAGTTGTAGTATTTGGAGGAGATTTCAGACAAGTTCTTCCAGTCATTAATGGTGGTTCTCGGACAGAAATTGTTATGGCTACATTAAATTCATCATATCTTTGGGATCATTGCAAAGTACTCAAACTTACAAAGAATATGCGTCTTCTTGCAAAGGACATCAGTGCTGAAAAGGCGAAGGAGATTAAAGAATTTTCAGAATGGATATTGGATATCGGAGATGGTAAAATTGCAGAGCCTAACGATGGGGAAGCAGAAATAGATATTCCTGAAGATTTGCTTATTACAGAAGCCACTAATCCTATAGAAGCTATAAGCAAAGAAGTCTATGGCGATCCGCAGTTTTTGAAAGAAAAGAATGATCCTAAATTTTTTCAAGCCAGAGCTATACTCGCTCCAACAAACGAGGATGTCTATCAAATAAATGAGTATATGCTAGATCAAATGGAAGGTACGGTATTATGATTCATGCTCATTATAATATGTTTATTAAAATATGTGATACTAAGCGTTAGTAAATCTAATTTGCAGGTGATGAGCGAGTATATCTTAGTGCTGATAGTTTGGATCCGTCTGACAAAGAGTCCAAGAATAACCCTGTTTTCACTCCCGATTTCCTCAACAGTATCAAACTTTCAGGTTTGCCCCACCACCGTTTACGATTGAAGATTGGTTGTCCAGTTATGTTGTTAAGGAACATAGATCCTACCGGTGGTCTAATGAATGGAACAAGATTACAAATCACTCAAATGGCTGAATTTGTGATTGAGGCTAGAGTTATTACTGGTGATCGTGCAGGGGATAAAGTAGTCATTCCTAGGTTGTTGATAACACCATCGGATACAAGATTGCCTTTCATGATGAGGAGAAGACAGTTGCCAATTTCAGTTGCATTTGCGATGACAATAAACAAAAGTCAGGGGCAGTCTTTGGAAAAGGTAGGATTGTTTTTACCTAGACCAGTATTTTCACATGGCCAGCTCTATGTTGCTATATCTAGGGTTACATCAAGAAAATGATTGAAAGTACTAATACTCGATGAAGATGGAAAGCCACAGACGAAAACTATGAATGTAGTGTTCAAAGAAGTTTTCCAGAATATTTGCTAATCAGACAGAAATCAGCTTCTGCCATTTTCGACTTCTAAGATAAGGTGTTCATGCGTGATTTCTAAACTGTTTAACTTTTATTTTGATTCTTTGAAATTTCAGACTTTAATAATACGTTTTCACATTTGAAACAGGAGTCGTGACTGGACAACCGGTAATAATTCAGATCTTCCTCAAGTTTATGAGAAGTTTTTAAAGAGTTGGATGTTAGCATTTTTCGTTACATCTATTTGTTATTTAATAATAGTATAGGTTTCTTCTATACAATATATTTGGAGTTCTTAAAACATTTTATTAGATTGGATGTTTTGGCAATTTGAATAATTGTTTTTCGTATTTTATGGAAATTTTTTAATATTTCACAGAACAGTTTAAACCAAACAAATAATTATATAAGAACTATACTAACTGAAAACACGGGAGCATACCTACATGGATGTACCTTTTTTACAGTCAATTGAATCCATTCCCGTAGATTTGTTTCACGCGTTAGCAACAATAACAATATCCTTGCGTTGCTATCATTCCGCTAAAAACTGATTCGCAACCCTAAAAATATCCAGCAGTATCTCATCAAAATCACAAAATAAGATATTGTTAACAATATATGCTTAAACACTTATCACTTTAAGTGAAAGGTAACCTAAAAGCTACTTCATTTTCTATATAAACAGACTATTAGCAATATTCTACAACCCATCACCACAAACACGCGACCAGCTATCCTATTATTTTACGCAAAAGAGTTTCTCAAAGTGAATGGTCTTATGGCTATGATTTACCTTGACGATGTGAAACCTTACAAAACCATCTGGCGAGTTCAAGTCAAGGTCCTAAACATCTGCAAACACTTCACTGCCCAATCTGGAGAAACAATGGAGATGGTGTTAGCTGACCACAAAGTAAGTTTGTTTTAAACACACAAATTATAATTGTTTCTTCTATTATTTAATCACCATCGAACACACAATCTTTTAACGACTATGTTTGTTTTTGTTTTACTATCATAAACAGGGCACCAAGATTCATATGCTTCCATCAAGAAAGGGTCACTGAAAATTTCGGACAACTCAGGTAAGAGGCCAGTTCAGGGTTACTAACCATTCGTTTAATATGGGCTTTGTGAACAACACTCATGTAACCCCATGTGTTTCCATCTCTGATGATTTTTACCTCACATTGCCCGACTTTCAAAACATCATGGTGGTCGTAGTTTGAATCAAGGTCTCCTTATTAGCCACCATATCATAGAAGATAGAATCTTATGTTTAAAGCTCCTTTTGTAGATCTGTGAAGTACCAACACACCAAAACCCAAACCGCATATGTCATCATTACAAGAAACTAGAAAACCCCAAAAACGAATATGATTCTAATATTTACCTTCTTGGTTGCATTTGTGGAGGTAATTTCATGTATATATTGCGTTTATACAATAAGAAAACTACAATATACTCAATATCTAGCAAATTATTAGAATCAGACATCGTTTAATACAGTTCGTATCAAATTTATCAATTTCACAGATTTCCAATTGAAAATAAAAAACGAAAAATTACAGATTGAAGCTCAATTCGTACTGAACATCTTTAAACTAATTCTTTCAAACATTACATCAGTAAGAAGATTGTCTACTAATTATGCCCAATTAATAAACTAACTTGACCTAATTATTGATCCGAAACATACCTCGATTTAGAATCCATCTTGCAATCTCTCATGTCTCAGCAGCGACGGGTTGATTTCTCGCATATTTCAGTTTGGACTTTTTGAAAAAGAAATTGATGATTAGAAATATGAAGGTGAGATTTCGTCGAATTGCAGAGAGAAAGAAGAAGAAAAAACTATTACTGTATGTTTGTTTTGCTGGAAAAAAAAAAACAAACGAAAAAAAATAATCTTAATCGACAAAAACATGAAGGGATGGATATTGGACTGGGCCGTTGACAATGGGCTAAACATACTGAAAAAAATATACTTATTGGCAACTTTAATTAAATCTATTATGCACTTTGTGAAGAATTAGGTGATGGCCGGTGAAAATCATACAAGGTAACCTTTATAAGTAAGTAAATACATTACATGCTAATTCTAATATATACAGCTTCAATCATATGTACTAATCTTTATTTTGAAAAAACAATACTATTATAGGATACAAAACACACCATACAATACTATATTATATAAGATGTCAAATAATTATACTAATAGTTATAATCATAATAATCAACAAAAATAATAAATTGGTTATTTCCCCGCGCTACCAGCGCGGGTCATTATCTAGTTAGAGTTTAATTAATCACCAATAGCAAGTATTGTATCACTTGAAAAAGCCATCTAATCTTTTTTTAGAAACTAAAACTTTTTGTTTAAGTTATATATTTTTTCAATACAATTTAACATATATGAAGAAAAGTAAAAATACTCTCGGAAGGGCCACAATTTTTCAGACCGTCATTTCCATTTGACCGGCCCATATATCATCATAATGTGATACTCAAATTTACTTGTTTCTTGATTTCTTACTTAAAGAATTGTAGTATAAAGAAGATTCGTCGTCTGTCATCCATAAAGTGCTTTTCGTGGTAAATTATCACCAAAGAACTGTGGAAAAAAAAACATTTATCTTGTTCAGAGTTGATAAGGACTAAATACAGGCTTTTTTCTGAATTTCGCATAAAGTTAAAAAGAAACCCATTGGTAAAAAAAAAACAAAAGAAGTGTCAAGACTATAGCTGTACAATATGGTTACAAATAGAAACCTAGGATAAATTCATAATTACGATACATTTAACCACCAAGCTCCACTTACATAAATATCCCTCAAAACTCCACTACTAACCTTCCAATATCTTTCACCCACCAAACAAAATAAACCAACAAACAAATCTCTCTCTCTGCAAACCAAAACACTAAACGCCACTACACGGTACAATGACGGAGAAAGAGTGCGACCACCATGACGAATATGACGAAAGGAAGAGGAGACGCGTAATATGGGCGTTGCTAGGCTTAATCGTTGTGGCTGCGTTTGCCGTTTTCTTGGTCTGGGCTATACTTCACCCGCACGGACCGCGTTTCGTCCTCCAAGACGTAACCATTAACGACTTCAACGTCTCCCAGCCAAATTACCTCACTTCGAATCTTCAGGTTACTCTCTCTTCTCGCAACCCAAACGACAAGATCGGAATTTTCTATGACCGTCTAGACATCTATGCCTCATACCGGAACCAAGAGGTAGCGTTTTGCGTTTTATTGCTATTTTCTTTTTGATTTGCTTGGTGCAATGTGTATGAATCAGCAAGTTTTAGTATGTTTATAAATTATAACGTAAAAACCACATAACATGATCCATCTTAACGTACGTCTTAAGAATATTTAAATATCATCAATTTTATTTCACAGATGTTTTTTGTTAAATTTTATAATTATCATCATTTTGGGTTCCTAATGATAAACCTGCAATGTTGAAAAACCAATACCACCATATACATATTTGTCTACCACTTGCAGAATTAATCATTTTTTTTTTCTTTTTTCTTTCTTGAAGAGTTATGATATATTAACAAGAATATAATAGAAGATACAAAAAGGACCTATAAATCACATTTATAAGGTTTTTTTTGTATTTTTTTTTTTTGTTATTTGTCTTCTAAGCGTTTACGTATTAATGTATTAATTCTAATTTTATATTTTTCGTATTAATTAGGTGACGATTGCGAGGCTTTTGCCGACGACGTATCAAGGACATCTGGAAGTTACGGTGTGGTCACCGGTTCTGATTGGCACCGCCGTTTCGGTGGCTCCTTACCTGTCTCCGGCATTGGACGAAGACCTAATGGCCGGGTTGGTGCTCCTCAACATCAAGATAGACGGTTGGGTTAGGTGGAAAGTGGGCTCGTGGGTCTCCGGCAGTTATCGCCTCCACGTTAATTGTCCGGCGTACATTAACGTGCCCCGTCAGTTAGTCGGCGGCGTTGGTCCGGCGATGAAGTACCAGCTTGTTCAGCGATGTGCTGTTGACGTATGAAGTACAAAAGTAAAGAATATATATTTTCCAGGGGAATATAAATTTATAAGGTAAAGGTTAAATAAATTAGAGCATTTTGTTGTCGATTTGTGGCTTGTTAATTAATTTTTCTAAAAGTTGTTAAAAGAACAAAACGCTGATTAAACCTTTTTTGCTTTTCACTAATGTCCAAGTACTAAAGTACTACAACATAAAGTGACGTGTGTTCCTTTTAATCAAATTTCATTTTTCAATATAGCTAGTATAATGTTCGAATTGAGAATGCATATATTAAAATTAGACTAATGTAAGATAAATTTATTAATTAAACACCCACGTTAAATTGTCAATTTACATGAGTTTTAGCATATGATAATATATATACTATAATAGTATAATTTAACCCATGAGTGTAGTTAACAAGTTGACACTTGACGTTTCTAGTACTCTGCCGTCTGCACACGAAATTGCCGGGATCAGGGAAAACATACAAGGGTGGGTTTATTTTCTAGTTGGATATGAGTCACATGACAACGACTATGTAGCTGATGGTCTTTATGGACTGAAATAAAGTCTCTCCAAAAATATATTTTAAAATTAGCAATCTAATAATGAGAAGCACTTGCTATATCACTACCAAAAAAAAACTTGCTATATTTATTAACTAGGATGTCGGTCCGTGCGTTACCGCACGGGAAAGTGAAAACTTGAAATAGTTAACATTGTTAATTTCATATTTTGAGTAAAAATTTTATGATAATTTTTAAACTATATAATATAAAAGTCATAAATAATGACTAATTAAGATGAATTAACCAAATTAGTTAAATAAAATATTTGTTGTATATATAAAAATAAAAAATCGATTCAGTGGCAATAAGAGAATAATGTTAAAGATATAAAAATCTAGGTTTACTGAATTATATTCAGATAATCAATTTTGAAAAATATTTACATAAAATAAAAATTTAACTCATTGTTTTATCAAAATTTAAAAAAATGTAATAAGAGAATCAAGGAGAAATAGCTCATAGCTGCAACTGCAACCAACCAAATTGACTAAAAAGATGAATCTATGAAAAATTAGAAATCACAATTAATTACCTAAATTAATACTTGAAAAAGATGATCAATACGGTCAGATGGAAAACGACACCAAACAAAAGTTAGATGAATGAGTCAATAAATAAAACAATCCAATTTTTAAAACAAAGATGAGTGAATCAATGTTAATTAATAAATTATAAGAAAATAATACTCAGAATTTTTAAATTTGGAGGTGTTAAACAATATTCAAATAACAAAAACTATTTTCAAGGTCCATAAATAGATATATATATATATATATATATATAAACAAAGAGGTGTGAAACAAAAATATGTGAAAACTAACAAATGTGAACATTGAAAGCTGTAAATACGAAGAAGACATACAATTGTTGGATCAAAATATTGCAACGTTTAAGATTATTAACAAATCTAAACAGTTAGATGAGCTAATAAAAACAATCTCATCCGTTATATTTAAATTGACCCTTAAAAGTGAGTTTCTATAATATATAAACATATAAATCTATGATTTTATCTATTAACTTGTAAGTTTAAAAAATATTCATAAAAACGTATTCCATAAAAGTTTATATATAATAATAAACAAAAAAGTGTAAAATATAAAGGTGTAAAACATAGAGATGTGAAAAAATGTGCAAAAAGTTAATATGTGCGATTTTTGTAAGATGGAGGTACGACAAAGAGATGCAAAAATATGAAAATAAAGACGTGTGAAACAAAAAGGTGTGACACAAAAGAGTGCGAAAACTAACAAATGAAAACATTAAAATCAAGGGGTACGACGAAGAAACACAATTGTTGGATCAAAACACTGCAACTTTATATAAACAAAGAGGTCTAAAACAAAAAAGGTGTGAAAACTAACAGGTGCCTACATGGAAAGTTGGGGGTGGGATGAAGAAACATAATTGTTGAATCGAGTCTTTGCAACTTTTGAGATCATTAACAAAGGGTGAGATCATTAATAATACTTAAATAACAAAAACTCTTTTCAAAATCCATAAAAATCTGTATATATATAAAAACAAAGAGGTGTGAAACAAAAAAGTGCGAAAACTAACAAGTGCGAAAACTAACAAGTGCAACCATTGAAAGCTAGGGGTACGACGAAAAAACACAATTGTTGGATCAAAACATTGCAACTTTATATAAACAAAGAGGTGTAAAACAAAAGGGTGTGAAAACTAACGGGTGCCAACATAGAAAGTTGGGAGTGCAACGAAGAAACACAATTGTTGGACATAAACTTTGCAACTTTTGATATCATTAACAAAGGGTGAGATCATTAATAATACTCAAATAACAAAAACTCTTTTCAAAATCCATAAAAATCTGTATCTATATAAAAACAAAGAGTGTGAAAACAAAGAGGTGTGAAACAAAAAAGTGCGAAAACTAACAAGTGCAACCATTGAAAGCTAGGGCTACGACGAAGAAACACAATTGTTGGATCAAAACATTGCAATTTTATATAAACAAAGAGGTGTAAAAAAAAAGGTGTGAAAACTAACGGGTTCCAACATGGAAAGATGGGGGTGCAACGAAGAAACACAATTGTTGGACCGAAACTTTGCAACTTTTGAGATCATTAACAAAGGGTGAGATTATTAATAATACTCAAATAACAAACACTATTTTCAAAGTCCATAAAAATCTGTATACATATAAAAACAAAGATTGTGAAACAAAAAGGTGTGAAACAAAAATGTGCAAAAACTAACAAGTGCAACCATTGAAAGCTATGGGTACGACAAAGAAACACAATTGTTGGATCAAAACATTGCAACTTTATATAAACAAAGAGGTGTAAAACAAAATGGTGTGAAACTAACGGGTGCCAACATGGAAAGTTGGGGATGCAACGAAGAAACACAATTGTTGGACCGCAACTTTGCAACTTTTAAGATCATTAACAAAGGGTGAGATCATTAATAATACTCAAAGAACAAAAACTCTTTTCAATAAAAATATGTGTATATATATATATATATATATATATATGTAAACAAAGAGGTGTGAAAATATAGAGGTGTGAAAATATAGAGGTGTGAAACAAAAAGATGTAAAAATTAATAGGTGCGATTTTTAAAAGGTAGGGGTACGACGAAGAAACACGATTATTAGAAAAAAAAAACTTGCAACTGTTGGGATAATTAATAATTCTAAATCGTTAGATGAGATAATAGAAACAATCTCATCCATTATATTAAAGATGACCCCCAAATTTCATAAAATTCTACTTCAAAATTGAAACTATGAAAATTTAGATATTTGCATTTTTGTAACGAAAGAAATCTTAGAAGAAACTATTCATTGACACACTATTTTACTCTTGCTACATCGTCATATTACAATGCATAGCATTATTTTACTCATGCTACGTTTTAAATGATAAAGAAAAAAATCATTTGAGATAGAACTTCCTATAATTGTATTGTAAAAAAACTTCTCATCAAAAATTAAAACGAACATGCCCAATATTAAAAAAATTACGCCCCTTTGTTACGCCCCTTGTGCTATAGATACATGTCCTTTTGTTAGTTTATTTAACTTGAAGAAATTAAATGTAAGTGGTATCTTGAGTAAACAATTAAATGTAATTGCTATCTTGAGTGAATTATCTAACCGACAACATAAAGACAAACAAAGTACTTAAGAAGAACCAAACTTTTCGTTAATCTGTAATCTAATATATGAGAACAAACGGAGGAGTGAACAAAACCAATTTTTTGGAATGGACACTAACTTATTAGTTCATAAAAATACCTTGATATAGATATTGATGCAGGTTAATTTAAAAACACTCCAATAAAAAAATTATTTGTTTTATTTTTTACTTTTAAAAATACTCTAAAAACAATAAATTTGAAACTTGTTTTTGTAGTCCATAAAAGTTTATATATAATAAACAAAGAGGTGTAAAATATAAATGTGTAAAACATATAGGTGTAAAACATTGAGGTGTGAAACAAAAATGTGCAACAATAAAAATGTGCAATTCTAAAAAGATGGGGGTACGACGAAGAGATGTAAAAGTGAAAAGGTACGATAAAAGGTGGAGGTACGACGAAGAGATGCAAAAATATAAAGGAGCAATTTTTGAAAGACGGGGTGCGACGAGAAACGATTTGAGAGAAAAAGCTTGCAACTGTTGGGATCATTAATAAATTTCAACCGTTAGATGAAATAATAAAACAAATCTCAGCCGTTGGATTAAAGATGACACAAAAAAGTGGGTTTGCTATTATATATAGACTTTTAAAAATACTCTAAAAATAATAAATTTGAAACTTGTTTATGTAGTCCATAAAAGTTTATATATAACAAATAAAGAGGTGTAAAATATAAATGTGTAAAATATAGAGGTATAAAATATTGAAGTGTGAAACAAAAAAGTGCAACAATAAAAATATACAATTCTAAAAAGATGGGGGTACGACGAAGAGATACAAAAGTGAAAAAGTGCGAGAAAAGATGGAGGTACGACGAAGAGATGCAAAAATTAAAAGGTGCAATTTTTGAAAGATGGGGGTGCGACGAAAAGATGCAAAAGTGAAAAGGTGCGATAAAAGATGGAGGTACGACGAAGAGATGCAAAAATCAAAAGGTGCAATTTTTGAAAGATAGGGGTGCGACGAAAAGAAACGATTTGAGAAAAAAAGCTTGCAACTGTTGGAATCATTAATAAGTTTCAACCGTTAGATGAAATAATAAAATCAATCTCAGCCGTTGGATTAAAGATGACACAAAAAAGTGGGTTTGCTATTATATATAGATTGTTAAACTTTTTTGCAATCCGACATTGAAAAAAAACAAAAGATTACAATCCGACAACATGTACAAATAGTTTTAACATGTACAAATTGTAGGAAAAGATAGTTTTAGATTATGTTTCATGGGAACATAACAAAAGCATATGTGTGTACACAGTTCACTTTGTACTATCAGTTCCTTTTGATGTTATTGGTTTGTTGGGGACTGAATTTTAGTTTCAAAGACTTTTTGTCGTGTAAGTACTTGAATGCGGACTTCCAGAGTAAATTTATTTCTTTTACACCCAAATTGTCTTCTTATAGGTTCAGCTTCAATTATGGTTATCCTAGTTTCTATTCTAATTTGTAGACATTATTAATTTGGCTGGTTAGTTTTCTACTTCTTATCTATGCAATGCGCTATATAAGAAGCTGACTGGTTAGAACTTTAAAGACTTCAATTAATTTTAAAAACTAATCAAAATCGATTATGACATTTTAGAAACTCAAAACAGCTCAAAAAATGGTCTTTTAGTCATTATTTCAGAAATTAGCTTTTTTTTTAATCTAGCTAATTAAAATAAAGATATTATATTATATAATTTCAAAGTCAGTAGGCTGCAAACTCATGTTTGGTGTGATTTGTACGAGGACGAGCAGTATTCTGAATCAAAACAAGAAGAAGAAGATACATACTATATAATATATGATATGGACACTCGAAAAACTCCACCAAAGAGATCTCATGAAATAAAGTGTAGATGATTCGTAGTTATGAGATGACTTAGTCTTAATGCATGTGAGTTGTGAAATCATCGTCATGTTGGTGACATTTGCACGCCTTACGGTGTTATGTAGCGTGAAGCACAATACATAATCTGAGATATTGTATATATCGTCATGTTTGGTGACTTCATTTTTTAGAAAACTTGATAACGTGAGAGAAAAGAATAAAAAACTACTTTTATGAACTTTGTAACTTTTGTGATTTTTGTAAAAAGTTTCGTTTACAGATTCTTAAAGCCAAAAAAAAAGAAAAAAGAAAAGAAAAGAAAAATTGAGAACTACTTTAGCGAATATTCGTCAACAAACTTTGTTACTTGCCTGCCGCGTGCAATGACGTTGCAAACTAAACCCACACTTGTAGTAGTAGAGAGAGTGTAGGTAACTAGCTTTCTTTGAGCATCCAGTTGCTATGATTCCCACATTTTAAATTATAACAACTGGACCTGAAAGCTAATTATCTTGGTTTATTTATATATGTTCATCATCTTGAAGATTATTGACTTGAATCGGTTGGTCATATATGTCTGAAGTTTTTATCATCAACATAAATGAACAAGATTAGCTTATGATGCTGATCTCGTTTTTAGTGGTCCTAAAGGTTAAGTACTTGTATAGCTTCTGACTACTTGTAATGGTTAAGTCATTATGCTTAAAGTGCTTGGGGTAGAATAGTTGCTCAGTTTGTTTCGACACTTGTCCATTTCTCATCAGTTAAATATTAAAATATTAGTTTTTTTTTTTATATATAGCAACGCTGAAGACTTTTTCTGGTGTAGATGCTCTAAGTGATTATATTCATTCTCATTCGATAACGAACATGAAAAAATCCAAATTTTATTTTAATCATACATTGTTATGTTGTTTTCCTTCTCTGTAAACCTTTTCCTATGACTCTATCTGCTCAACTATAAACAAGACTGCAAGTTAATCCAGAGGTGTTATATTAATCACAATAATAATATATAACTCATGCTTTTATATCCGAAAATTGTAAAGTTTACTATTTGTTGATTACTTGATTGATGTAAATCTAGTTTGGTCTGTTAATAAAGCTAAGTACTTCATCTACTATTTTATCTTTTCTAATCATTCAAATTAGATCCGAGTGTCTGCATTTAGATGACAAAAGTTCTTATTCTCTTGGTCCTATGATTTGGCATCCCTAGGTTTTCGAGGTTCCACAAAAAGGTGACAGTACAATTTTGTGATTTGGCAGGAACAAGAACCAAAAAAAAAAAAGCCTGAAAACTGCTGGGCTTTTATGTCACTGGACTTAACCCATAAAATGACTAGAATTTTGTGTAAAAGCCCGTACATCTGTGCCCAAAATTACGACGTCGTTTCGCTTGAACTGGAAAAGAGTTCTCTCGCTTCTGAATTCTCTGATAGTGTCTGTCTGGTCAGAAATTCTTTAACTCACAATCTCGATTTCTGATGTTTTGTCTCTCTGATTGAAAGGTAAAATCTTTAGATTTTTGTATTTCGTTCCCAAGGCTATTTGTTTTTGATGATGATCAAAGTTACCGCTTTTTCAATTTCTTTTTTTTTTTTTTTTTTCTGGCTAGGTTTGTTAGTGATATAAATTGAAGTAAAAATCTCCGATTTCCTCAATTTGTTCGGAAGTTTTGGAAAAGAAAAATTAGTCTAGTTTCTATATATGTGATTACAGAAGACAGGGGATTTCACTAAAACGAAAGCTTTTTGATGATATCCTTAGTTACTAGATATTATCATCCATCCTGATGAAGATTTGACTTGTATTGGTGCTGGTGGTGGTTCATAGATGTCTCGTGTTGTACATTTCATTTGCTTGAGGTTCTTTCTAAAATGGATTCTGATATAAAAATGTGTATAGAGTTTGATCTGTTAATAAAAAGGTTTTGATGGTCTTAAAGCTAAGTACTTATATAGCAGCAGCTACTTTAGAAGCTTTTCAGTCTCTCCCTTTTAGATATGTTCATGACTCTGCTATTAACGAAATAATGCCAGCATTTGTGTATATGAGATTGTATTTAAAAATGCTCACTTGCAGTATTAGTGTGATTACTGCTTTAGGCGATGCAGAGTTTATTGATTTTGTTAAACCCCAAATGCTTTATACATTGTGGTAAAGTCATCATTTGCTGAACTATATGACTTTATTATCTTTGCGGGTTTTGGACAATGTGATATATTTCAATACGCTATAATGCAGGTGTTATTTGCATTTTTCAAGATGGGTAACAAAGCTACAACTGTGAAAGAAGAACGTGAAGTGATCCACCTGAAGGTTGTACCTCCATTGGACAAAGTTTTTCTGCGTTGGCTTGCGAGAGATCTCCAGAGAGTTCATGGATTCAAACCGAGTAACAACACTCGTGCTATCACTCCTCCGGATAGCTACATTGAGTTTATGCGGTTAAATGGATCCCTTGATGTGGATTTAGATGACCCTGCTCTTGCCCATTTGTTAAAGTAAAAGAAAAAAAGAAAAAAAAAAAGGTTCTTTTGGTGTCTGTGTTTGTTATGTAATGAAGCTTTCAAAGTCTTTGTATCTCTACCTTTATGATTACTCCACTACCATACAGAAGCTTTTTGTATCTAACAGCATAGCATTCAGATGAGATCCGAGTGTCTGCATTCAGATGACACATGTTTCTATTGTCCTGGTCCTATGATTTGGAATCCCTAGGTTTTCGAGGTTCAACGAAAAAAAAGATTGTAAATTGATGAGACACTCATTGAGCGTTACAGTTCTCTTCATTAATCCTTACCACCAAATTCCAACAAAAACAACTCCAAATCTGATATTACCAGTAAAGTTATAGGTTTTACAGTTTTAATGATGTTTTTTTTGGGGCAATAGTCACTTATGTTTCTCCTGCTCTGCTTCTGGGTCAACAGGTATAAGCTTAAAACGGGTTTGCAAACCAAACCAAATTTAGTATAAATCCAATTTTTTTTTTTTCTTTTCTTTTGTCAATCTCTTCTTTTTGTTTGCCTCTTCAACAAATATTTGTTTTTATATAAAAATGTATATATTTTCGACAGATATTGACGATAATTACTCACGCTTAACGCGTGTAACAGATGCAACAGTTTGTTGGAATATTTATGCTTCCAATTCTTAACATGAATAAATCCAAATTCATACTTTTTTTTTTCTTTTCCATTTCGAGGAAATAAAACTGTATCCCAAATTAGTTACCAATTGTAGCTTTATTATTAACTTCGTTGACAAAAAAAAAAAAAAAAAAAAAAAAAAAATTAGTATATATAATTATTTTTTTTTTTTAAAAAGGGGATTAAAATTTGGCTGAGAAATTGGTAAAAGAGAGAAATTAAAGATATCAGTAGTAGTGTTGTTGTTACAAAGTAGCGCAGCTTCCCTCCACATCAGTAATCTAAACCAAACGCAAACTCATTCCCTCGTTTTCTCTCTTTCTCTTCCACCGTCTCTTTTTTTTTTTTTTCTTTTCTCTTTTTCTTTTAATCCCTTCTCCTCCTCTTCTTCTTCTTCTTCCTCTTCTTCTCTCCCGCTTTTTTTTTTTTCGATTCGTCGATCTCTTCACATTCTCATCCCGGAATCTCCGTAATTCTCTCCGTAGATCTGCTTCCTTATACCTAATCGGATCTCTGCTTACCGGAGATCCGTTTTTCCGGAGATTGAATTTTCGGTTTCTTTTTTTGGGGTTTTTTTTTTTTTTTTTTTTATATTGTATTATCGAGATTCGTTCCTCATGTCGGAGGAACCTCAGCAATTCCCGCCTTCTAAGCGGCAGCATCATCCTTCTCTGTCTTCTATGAAGCCTCCTTTAGTTGCTCCCGGCGAGTATCACCGCTTTGATTCGGTGGAGACTCGTCTAGCTGGTGGTGGAGCTGCTGCTCCTGCTGATCACGCCGTCTCTGACTCTATTGTTATTAAATCTACTGTGAGTCCCTAGTGTCAATTTTGCTTGTGAATTTGCTTTATAGTTGTCCTGTGTTCTCGATTCTGAGGTTTTTTATTAAATTTGTGATGATGATATCGTAGCCTGAGAATTGTGTTGCGATCTGTCTCTGGCTGTGAAATTGCGGTTTTTGTAGTCTATGGAATTAGCATTGCGAGTTATTATAGTCTTTTGAGTAGTTTAGTTGTTGAACTAGGGTTTATTTGGTGTTACTGTTCTTCCTATTTTAGAGCTGATTTATTTATGCTTCTGTTTAATGAGTTATGCTATGTTGGTCTTAGAATTTAAAGGTTTTTGACTATATGCTTTTAGATTTCAGCGAAGTGATAGTATGATGCGGATAGGATAAGAAGATTATAGGAATTGAGCATTAGTGGTGTCAGCTTCTGTTATCCATTTCTTCAACTTTTAACTGTACCATTTTTTATTGGCAGCTGAAGCGTAAGACAGATGCGGTAAACCAAATAGCTGAGCCCAATGAATTGAATACTGGTGTTCTCCAAACACCTGTATCAGGGAAAGGAGGGAAGGCCAAAAAGACTTCTAGGTCTGCCAAGTCTAATAAATCTGGAACGCTAGCTTCTGGTTCTAATGCAGGTGAGTTTCGCCTGAATGCTCTGTTTTTGTTTATATCCACACGGGCGACTGTTAGTAGGCCAATGATAAATATTGCTTATGTGCTCATCTGAGCTAGACCTTCTTTTTTTGGTTTAGTTGCAATGAAAGAAAGAGTGGAATCATTGCAATGTAGTGACAAGGATCTTTTGTGTTGGCAGGTTCTCCTGGAAATAACTTTACACAGGCCGGTACTTGTCGTTATGATAGTTCACTAGGTAATAACTTATTTTCACAAACCTATGCTTTTTTTATGATCTATTATATTCCAGGTCTTTTGAATAATAAGATTTTTTTTTTTGGTGATCTAATTTGCTTCAGGTCTTTTGACAAAGAAATTTATCAATTTGATAAAACAAGCAGAGGATGGTATTCTTGATCTAAATAAAGCAGCTGATACTTTAGAGGTGGGCATATTCAGACTCTGAAATGCCTTCTTGATGTATTAATTTCTGTCAAATCTTAACTGTGTATTTCTGTTGTTGCAGGTACAAAAGAGACGGATATACGATATAACCAATGTGTTAGAAGGAATAGGTTTGATAGAGAAGACGCTCAAGAATAGGATTCAGTGGAAGTAAGCATGTCTTCCGACTGTCAAATCCTGGATTTCTTCCATTTGATGCCTCATGTGTGATGATACTCTGATTTTCTTTGTCTGTCTTAGGGGTCTCGATGTCTCAAAACCAGGAGAAACAATTGAAAACATAGCTAACCTACAGGTACAGAACAGGCCTATGTATTCATTTACCTTTTAGTTACACGTTTCACTGCTAACCCCTTTATGCAATGTGCTCAGTATTATCACCACTTTTATTGTTATTTTTACGTTGAGGGTATATATTAGTTTAGATTGTCTTCTTGAACATTCGTATAGTTCTTGTTTTGCCTTTTTCCTGAGACTTAAGAGTAACTAGGATACAAGAAAATATATCACAAACACAAATATTGAAAACATGTAACCACAAGCTCTGTCTTGTATTTCTCTACTAGCACATTTTGAAATTTGAATGATGTGCTTCTGTTCGTGTTTCTCGTAGTTAATTATACAGATGTTGGCAAAGTGATTAATTGGTTACTGTTTTCGATCTCATTCATTTGGATTTATTTCATTTTTGGTTCTCTGTTTGAAAAATTATTCGGTCTATACAAATTCCCATTACCAGTTTCGTTTGACATTTTGCTAACCTCGATCCTCGTACAGGATGAAGTACGTAATCTCACAGTTGAGGAGGCAAAACTAGATGACCAAATCAGGTATTCTCATAGATCATTTTCCTTTCTTTTTCTTATTTTGCTGTTTTTGTGTCTTGTTGACAATCGACCTGTTTGCAGAGAATCACAAGAAAGACTAACAAGCTTGAGTGAGGATGAAAACAACAAAAGGTAAGCTTCTACTGCTATTTTTTCTGGCTTCAGGTATAATAACATATTTGTTTGTTCTGACTCTCCACATTTTAGGTTACTGTTTGTCACCGAAGACGACATTAAAAACCTACCATGCTTCCAGGTTTGGTCTTCTTCTAGGAATTAAGTGTATATTTTTGCTTTGCATTCTGCTCACTAGGAAACGTGTTTTGTGGCGTTTCTTACGCGTATTGTAGAATAAGACGCTGATAGCTGTGAAGGCACCACATGGAACAACTCTTGAGGTGCCAGATCCTGATGAGGTAAGCTCAATAACACACAAAACCAAATGAGCAACGAACAGTCAGTAACTATTTCCACCTCTTATCCTCCCATTAATCAGGCTGGTGGTTATTCTCAGAGGAGATATAGAATAATTTTGAGAAGCACAATGGGACCAATAGACGTCTACCTAGTCAGGTAATCCCTGTCCTCTAAAGTTATGCTTGCCATTCATAAATCTGTTCAATGATAGTGGCGAGACTGACAGTGATATTGTGGTGTTTCAGTCAATTCGAAGAGAGTTTTGAGGACATTCCTCACGCTGATGAACCTTCAAATGTTCCTGATGAACCTGCAAATATTCCTGATGTACCCTCAAATCTTCCATCAACATCTGGTCTCCCTGAGAACCATGATGTAGCCATGCCAATGGAAGAGGACAGCACCGAAAGAAAGATGGATTCACAGGAACTTGATGATACTCAAAGAGTTTACTCTGAAATCGAATCTCATGACTTTGTCGATGGTATCATGAAGATTGTTCCTCCAGATTTGGATGTAAGTCCCAACTGCTTCCTCAGCTTAAAAATATTTTACCACATACATAATCACAGTTCAGAAACTTCATAAAGCAACATATAGCCAGGAAAATTTACCAACAAAGATCATATCTACAATTATGGTCGGCTTAATTCATCATTTACCTGTATGTTACATTATGTACAGATGGGTGTAGATTACTGGCTTCGATCAGAGGTAGGTGAAGTCAGCATCACAGACTTGTGGCCAGATGAATGTATCCTTCAACTTTTGTCACTTTCTCTGCTTTGATCTAATTTCTCTTTAAGCTTCTTGAGTTTTTCCTCCCCAAATATTAAATATGTTTAGAGCTCCTTGACTTATTTTCATTAGCTGGACCGGACTGGAACCATATGGGTTCATTTGATCAAAACCATGCTGGACCGAGCAACAAAACCTTGGAGCAGCCACAAACTCCATCGAGCCCAACGCCAGAAGATTCCACTGCTACGAGATCAACAGGTAGCTGAAGTTACCATACGACAGGACAGGCACCACCATATATCTGTATATAGATTTGGGTGAAACCAGAGTTATGTTGTACTTGTACAGTAGCTAGCTGCATTGCTGTTATCATAGAATTAGACATTGCAAAATAAAAGTAGAGAAACCAACCCTTCGCTGTATCATGCATTTTCTACTTTTTTAGCATCTTGGCCTATATAGAATAGCCTTAACCCATTGGTTTCTTAAGTTTGGTCTTAATATATAGTTTCTGTTAGTCGGGAGCGTAAATAAGCTTTCAAGGTTACTCAAATGAAACCAGAATTATATTTCGGTTTAGATTTATAGATTCAATTCAAGGTTTGGTGATTTAATTTTGGTTGGAATCGGTTTCTATGTCCAATCACTAATTATGAAAGTAGAGGGATACACACGATAACACTAGAGGTAGTTCCTTACAAATGATAGCATGACGCACAATATAACTTTGAATTCACCTCAAGATGGAATTATTTTCCTTTAAAAAATAGAGAAATCCATCAACATTCAAAATTGTGCACCTCCAAAGCAATGAGCAATGCTGAATCTCCAAGCTAAGTTAGGGGAAAAAAAGGTTCCTCTTTTAACAAACTTTCCCACACCAACATCCTCACTCAATAATCTCAACTTGTTTTTTCTTCCCTCTTTGAGTCTTTGTAAAAACATAAACATGCGTTTCAAGAAGAAGATGAAGTATATACTCAAAACCATATTCAACCCCATCTTCATGGCCTGCCGTAGTGGTTGCGGCTCTACCGTCCGGCCTAACTCTCACAGCCATTACACCCCGGGGCTACCGGTTTCTCCCACGGTTTTACGCAGTCCATGTCCTAAGATCGATGAGAGCGTCGCCATGGCTAAGGAATCAAACAACCCCTTCGAAGATTACAAGAAGTCGATGAAACAAATGATCGAAGAGAGATATATCGAGACAGAAGATGATCTTAAGGAGCTTCTAAGGTGTTTCTTGGACATAAACCCTTCTCCTCAACACAATCTAATCGTCCGGGCTTTTGTTGACGTCTGTTCACATCTCAGGCCACCACACGACCGCCGTGGGAAGTCCCTTGGGAAATTGCTTCGCTTATATGTTAATAATCCTCTTGATAAGAATAATAATGATGACGACGACGACGACTTACACCAAACCTCCTCATTAAAGAATTGAGGAACTGATGACTGATCCTCCTCATGCATCTGTCTTTCTATACATGTTACAAATATTGTGATTAATTCAATTTTATGATTCCATGCAAGGCTATATGTGAACCCTTAAACAACAACAACAACAAAGTTAAAAAAAAAAATGTACATCATGTTTTCAAATATAGGATAAAGTGAAGTATGGGTTAAACAATTTTTTTTTCGATTTTTCCTTATGATTAAAAAAAAAATGGTATTATATACTTCAAAGGTTAAGCTCTACTCAACATAAAAAGTTTGAAGTGTAAATTGGGTAAGGATATAAGTAAACCATTCACATTTGAGGTTAAAATTAGTCGTTTATATAATTTGATTTGGTGAAACGAGACGAGGGATGAATAAAATAATTTTCGATTTATAATTGTATAAAAAAAATGATTAACAGCAATGATTAATTGAGTTAATTTAATTAATTAAATCAAAAAGCCTCTAAACCATACAAAACTCCGGCATGTTTCTCAGCCCCATCCTCAACGAAATACAAATCCCTCATCCTCTGAAACGCCTGCCACGTCAGCAAACTATCAGAACCGGCTTGATGACATTTCCCAACCGCCCGGTTAACCTCAAGCGACCGAGCAACCCGGTCCAAACCACCGTACAATCTCCTCTGCTCACAAAACCTCATAATATGTTTCACATCGTAAACCCTCTCACCAAAGAAAGCTCTGAGCAACCCCAAGAACTCACGCAAGCCCCCCGGAAGCTCCCGGCGCGTGAGTATCTTCACTAAGTAACCGAAATCGTACGCGCTGTGAAACGTCACCCAGCTCACCGACTCGTTACAGATCAGCCCCGAAGACATCATCAGCTCCGCGAACCTCTCCGATCCGACTCCTTCGCTACGGTTACGATCGAAATCGATCCCGTGACGACGGAGCAGCTCGATCGAATCCGCCGCGTGAGGGTCACGCTCCACGTCGAAGTCTCGGAAATTGAATTCCCAGATGAACCGGCGGTTGTTTCCAGATCCGAGATCAGGGAGGTTTCCGTCGGCGTCGGAGAGGGTTAGACCGACTTGGATTAGGTTTAGAGCGTCGACGTTGGATTTGAGAAAGTTGTAAAGGTAATTAGGGTTTCCACGGCGGAGTACGGCGAGATCAGCTTTGAAGATGACGCCGGGGAACTCTATGTCCATGGAGATGAATGGGTAGTCTTCGACGATCCCGCTGATTAGTTCGAACTCTGATTCGAGATTATGTGCCCAGACGTCTCGGATCACAACAGAGTGATCTGAGTTGATCATAGTTTCTAAAGTCTCGATCTTTTTGGTCGTCATCTTTAAAAGTCTCTGTTTTTGTTGTTGTGAATCTGAAGGTTCAGAAATGGTGTATATGTATAGTGGAGTGAAGGGTTACGAGGAGGAGGAAGAAGAGAGGACAAGTGTGAGAAACGCGCACGTTTATGACTCACTGTGTTCTTCTTGACTCGGTCCAAGTTGGCTTCTCCTTGTGACTTCCAATTATTGCACACTGATCAACTCGTTGTATTTATTAAACTAAAATCGTTACGACCAGTGAACTTACCACGAATGTTTGCTATATTGCCTATAAAACATTGAATAATATTTTTAACGTATTAGATGATGAATCATATCGCTCTTGTTGACTTGATGAATCTAAAAGCCATCATTACTGCTTTCGTGGATTCAAAGCAAACCAAGTCATACACTTTGTCAATATATAAGAAAGAAATTAGCAAGAAAAGAAAAAGTTTTGATTACCAAATGATGTCAAATTAAAACTTCGCCGGTGGGAGACGACTCAACTAAGTCAGGTTAACTTGAGACGGTCAAATTTCTGGTAATAAGTCACTTGAGGGAAATCTTGGTGACTCATCTTGCACGTGTGCTATGCTAGCGTCATATTTTATGGAATTGAAGGGAAGCTTGGAGACAAGCCTTAAGGTTGTCAAGTAAAACTTGGAATCACGGTTGGAGTATATATGACCCTGGAGCTGGAGCAATCCAGAATTTTTGAAGAAGTTTACGTTTTGGTCCAGGCCTACAGAAACACATCCTACCTCCATAAAAAACTTGATGGCCACGACACACGAGTCACTGGGGGAAGTTGTTTCTGTTAAAAAAACTTTCTTGGTATTTCCCAACAAATAAATATACACGTCGAGGTATACAACTTATGTATTATGATGTTATATAGATAGTCTCATAGACTCATACTGAAGGTTTTATAGATCATTTGAGAACATAGTTGAGAACAACATCATTTAAGCGTGAAACGAGGTACGAACCATTGAGCTCTAGAGAATTGAAAGGAAGAAATATCAAATGTGTGCAGCGGCTCCGTCTTCTGTGTCTCAAGATTGAAGGTAAACATATGATTTCTCAAGTAGGATGCATCACTGAAATAGATTGTATTCCTAACGAATCCATCAGTATCATTGGCAAGCACAGTGATGCCTTGATCCAAAAGAATCGACTCATCTCCCAGAGAATGGATCAGCCGTTGTTTTTTCTTCTCGAGGTCTGATGAATAAACCTCGAAAACCCTAAAGGACCAGGTTTTTTAGAACTCTCTACCAACATTTGTTCAACATTAAGGACTTTTCCTGTCAATGTGACTACAAGTGTTGTGACATTACTGTGCCAATTGTTATCCGGTGGAGGACGAAGCTGCCAATGGCACCATTTGTCCACATAAACCATCCACTGAAAGGTTTGTTGTGGAAACACTCCAGACAAATCGAAGATTTTGAATTCACCAATGAAGTTTAGGAAGTAAAGCTTGTGATCCCTGTAAACCATGTTGAAACAACATGAACTTGAAGTTTCCGGGATCTTATTCCACGAGGTATCTCCTTTCTTCGAATAAACCAGACACCACATTCCATATCCCCATATAACTAGGTAATCTTTGGTTTTCTCGTCAATCCAAAACACAGGGGATCGTACAGTCTTAATCCTACCTCTGTATTTCCTTTTTTGGCGACTTGTAGTGTTTAACTCATAATCTTTCCATAATAACTACACAAGAGGTAGATTGATCCTCTCGTTGGTGAAGAGGTTCACAATGTAGAGCTTATTCAGAGGATCCTTCATTAGGAGCTAGCTTCCATAGGTTCCCTTACAAACGCTTTTTGCAAACTCAACACCAAGATCTTGCGTTCTGTAAAGTTTGTCTTTCTCATCGGGATTGTACAACGTGCATGAATAGTGGTTGTCATTGTTGTTGTTGTCGTTGTCGTCTTCAGGGAAGAGAATCAACCAATGGATCTGGTTTTTGGGCACGGAGTGTCTCGAAACAGAGTACCAAGACGAACAGACCGATTTTGATCGTTGGAAATTAGCGTAGCTGAGGCGTTCAAACACCGAAATCAAGAGATCTAGTCATCTAGAGGAAGCTCCGACCAGGAATAGGACGTATGAGAACTAGGGTTATGTTTCTTCTCCATGGAAAATTAGAGAAACAGGGGAAATCTACTATTATAAACTCGTTTTTGCTGTTAACTAATGGGCTTCTTCGGCCCACTCTACAATTATCCATATGCATTAAGCTTGTTTAGTTCAGTCCCAAAAATTTCTAGAGCATATTTGTCGTGACTGTGAGGTAGATTTGTGCATCCTCTTCGAGGTCGTATGATTCTTGTTTGTCGTTCTAAAGACTCCATATGGCTTGAATCCTTGTGGAAACAAATATATCTACGTACCACAAAAGGATGATGATCAGTAGAGACACATGGATTTGGTTGGTTCTGAATAATAATTAGTTGTTATTTTGCAAACTACAGATTATAAGACTCATAGTGAATGACTTGATTAGGGTAAAAAAGAGAGAGGAATAAGATGTTGGTCACAACTTTGACAAAGAAAAATACGAGGAACTTCCTCATTGTGTTGAACACCAACACACCTTGTGTGTTGCCATACTTCACAAATGTCACAACACACCATCCTCTCTCCATCTTCTTCCTTTGCTCCACACTCACACTCAATCTGCTTATCCTTCTTCTTGTTATCATCTTCATAACATTTCATCACTTCAACGTTCATCATCATTCCTACATTCCCTTCTAACACCAATCCTTTATTCCCATTCATTAATGCTGCCATTTCATCGACCCTAGTGATCTCCCTTTGACCATCCGTCACTGACTCCACCACGACTTCTCTTAGTTCCCAATAGATTTCTCTAAAGACTCTCTCTGCCTCTCCATATACTTCACTCAGTGTTGCATCTTTGTTCACCACTATGCATTCTTGTGGAGGCATTGCTATATCGTTGTTATGAAGATGATGATATTTCCGTGCGATTGTGCAGAATATGCCTAATTTGTCCCCGCCGTCTAAGTGTAATGTTTTCGCCGATGTATCTCTAATGTAGTGATATTCTTTGATGAAGTACTTAGCATCGAGGATTGCCCTTGAAGCCATTCCAATTTGGTTCAATATGCCTCCAGTGGGGCTTAACACTCCCTTGTAGTCCATGAGAATGTGTTTGTAAAAGTAAAACATGTCTTTCATCACTTGACCTCTTGTGATCTTGTTGTGACCGTTCGTCGTCATCTTCCCGATTGAGCTTTGATTCTGAGGGGTTATGAGTTCATTGTTACTACTTGGTAACAAATTTGATATGTCCTCCAAGCAATACTCTAGCACTTTCTTCACCGGATTTAGACTACGTCGGACCAAATAGTTCCCGACCACCTGGTTCCCGAGCGACTTTAACACGAAATCAAGCAAACCAGTGTCCCCTATGTAATTTCTAGCTGCATCCCTCACTTCTTGCCTCGATATCCATCGGTATTCGACTCTTTTCAATGACTCTATGACCACTTTGATAGCCATTTGGATCCGTTTTTGAGACCATCTGCAGTTGGTACTATCAATGGAGATGATTTGGTTTCGGGGATTACTCATGTAGTTATCTCTTGGAAGACGTGAATGGAGATGAAGCATGAACCTGAAGAGGTCACTGAGAGTGATCAACGGATCGGTGGATAAACTTTGGTACTTTGACAAGAGGATTGGAGTGTCTCGGTTCAGGCTGGTTAGGTGATGGTTAAGCAAGCACAAGGGTATGTTTCGGACAGATTCAATTGCCTTCTCGTAAATCTTTGGAGTCACTCCGTATGTCCCTGACCCGAACCGGTAACCCCAACGACCGAACCATGGCTCTCCTTTTGCTACCCCATGCAGCAACCTCAGCTCCATTCCTTTTTTGTGCGATGCATCGTTCAACCCTATTTTCCTTTATTAAGCGTAAAGAAAAATGATTAGTTATGTTATGAGAAATGCTTAGGAAGAATCCATTATGATATGAAAAACTAATAAATTTGTGTTAAATGGTTTATACCATATTATATAGACTGCAAAAATATGAAGTCTTAGTAATACCTGGCCTTTAAACCGGTGCAGAGCCGATCCCACAAATCCATGACTTGGTGACCGGTTAAGTCGGAGCCGGTTTCAATGCCGTTGAGAGAGAGCAAGTGACCAAATCCGTTGGAGTGAAAGAAGCCGTGAAGAACATGGCCTTGAAGCTCCACGAGATGCAATAGACTTTCCTTTTCGGAAAAAGCGTAGCTTCCACCTTCCAGTTTTAGAAAGGCTGCCATTGTTTCCTTTGAGGGGATCACGAAATGGTACTTCTTGTTACATATCATTTGGTTTCCCCAACCTGCAACGTTCAATACAAATCATTGTATAATATATATTTTTGATATGTACATATATATATATATATATATATGCATCACTTTTCAGCTTTATTTCTCTGTTGAGTGTTGACATATGTAAATAGATGCACCATATTACATTTTTTTTTTTTGGTATGAAACATATTACATTTTCCTAAAACATGGAGTAACAAAAACGTATATTTACCAAGTGAGACTCGACCTACCTTCCTGCAGCGATGAACATCATATCTATATTACCATATCAAGTTGTTATTGCTATATTTTTTTCCTATGTACGTGCCAGCATGCATAGTATTCAAAGAACGATATGATAAAATTGAAGCTGTCATGTTGAGCTAGGTGGAGCCTAGATAGATTGATAAAAATTGTATACCCAGTCATACAGTGAGAGAAGAGAAAAGAGAGAGAGGACGTCACCAACATATTGGCAATGGTTGCAACGGAGGTTTAGAGAGGCTTCGATGGGCTCTTCAACGACAAAGAGAAGCACATAGAGAGGATTTGGGTTGCGATGAACCTCAAGCTGAAAGGACCAACTTCCCATGAGACCGGAACTCTCAAAGTGACCAAACTCAAGTAGTTTCCCGAGGTTGTCTCGAAAAGACAACTCATTCATCTCAGCTGGATGCCCTGTCTCCCCGAACGTCTTCAGCCTAAAAACCCTACTTTCCCCTCTCTTCCTCTTCTTAGGAAGATGCTGATGATGATCTGTTCGGATCAGATTCGCCATGGAATCAGAACTGTGATTTGATGTTGACAAGAGGGGAATGATCGATTTGGATTATATCTTATGGGGTTTGTTATAAGAATATCCCGAGAAGTGTTGAGGAAGTGTGTGAAGGGTTTAGAGATATAGTAGTCATTAAGATGATGATCACACAATTAGTGCTTCGTGGTGAAAAGGAAATTAAAGTGAGTGAGAGAAAGAGAAAGGGTAATTAAATTCTGATTTAACAATTGTTACTATTGGATTGGATGTTAGGTCTTGATATGTGCATGACTTGTAACATTAACAACTTTTCTTTCTTATTCGTAATAGTTAATTGAAAACATTCGAAACCCCCACTGATTCCCAAATGTATTACATTTCAAAAAGTACTACTAGCTAGTAAATTCAAAGGATTTATAATTTTATATATCTGGTTTATACACATCTGTATCATTTGTGTACAATATGTGGCAATGGCATGCAAAAAGATCGAGGGGTGAGGAGGAATGTCACGTGACTTGGGAACATGAGAAGAGAAAATAATAAAATAATGAAGACATGCATTTGAGCTTCTCACTTTTTTTAAAGAATCAGATTAACTCTGTGTTCCGTCAATTTCTGTCATGAGCTACCTGCACCTATCTATTTATATGTATATACAGACACGTGTGTATATATAGTTGGTGTTAGCGTACGTGGTTGGACAATTTTTTCAATCTCATAATTCGAATTATGGATTTGTGATAGTGTTGATGCATGATTTGAAAGTTCAAACCCACATAATAATTAAACTTTGGTAGCCCCTGATAGCATGAAAGATGGTAGATAGAGTAGAGTGAATAATTTGTATCATTTTTGTTTCACAATTCTTAAACGACCAACGATATGAATTAACGACACGTCTTATATTGTTTGGGTTTTTATTATATTTTTTTCGTTTTATAGTTGTTGGTTATATATATCTCAATATATCATTGTTGATAGGTCTTACTTATCAACAAAACATTTAAATACTAAACGTTTTAAATTTTACACCGATAAAATTATCTTAGGCACTCCTTACTCCTACTAAAAATTTGGAAGGACTATACAACAAAAGACACTCAAAGTATAATACAATATAACTTGGGATCACTACACTACATGCAAACTCAAATGTAATAGAAACTTAGGAGCTAGGTGTCAAAACAATGTTTTTAATTTCTTTGTTTTGGTTGAGCTTTCTCAATGAAATAATATAAGAAATGTACACAAGAAGTAAATTGGAACCATAATTGGATTAGACCTTCCTTAGTAAGATATATCTTTAGTTTCACAATATTTTATAAACTTTTTGAAATATTTTTTGTTTGTTGAATTGGAACTGCCAGTAGTGGTATATATGATGATAAAAATGTGAGAAATTAATCTACTTAAAAAGGAGACGTGCTGTTTCTTTTGATAGTTGGGAAAGGAACAACGCACACGTAATGTTGAACCCGACATTAATGTGAAAACCAACAATATACATTTTTTTATTAGTAAGTCTCTAGTTGAAGATTTTCATATTCATAATAAGCACAACTCTTTTTCATGATTTTATATACATTTAATTTGTTAGTTCAACAACTTTGGTAACAAGTAAACCAAACATATTTATTGTTTGATGTATGATGTGTGTATATATGTATATACTTCGCATTTAACGTTAGAATTACTAAGGGAAAAGAAAAAAATTAAAAGTCATTGTTACGTTCCACATTTTTCATATTGAAAACATAACTTAGTATGTCATGTACATGTACATTGAACCTACTACAAGTCAACAACAACCATTGTCCATTTATAAAGTTAAATACATATCACAATAGTCAAAAAAAATATCTAGCATCCTAAACGGAATACTATATCTTTTTTTTAATGAGGACACATCCAGTCATCCATCATCATTACTAGCCATTAATCAACCGCTAAAACAGTATTATGATGGATTGTAAAACATAATTAGTTTTAGTCCCGTTGCAAAAATCAATATTCATTGCTTATTTTTTTTATAAGAATTTATATTCATCGCAAATGGTCAATATTAGATAATAATATTAATGATACTATATTTTACAAAATAAAAGTGTACAGTATATTTGGATTCTATGAACATAGCCGTTCATCATAGATTAATTCAAAGTAGTTTCAAATTATCAATAAATGTGGCAACAAATTAAGAAGAAGAACAAAAAAAATAACATTCTTAATGTGATATATATTTTCTTAATTAGTGCTCTTCTTGCTATGGTTTCCGGTGAGAAAATCAAGCAAAACATGGTTGTTGCATCTAGGGCATCTAGGATCACTTTCTAAAGAGATGATGATGTACATGATGCAATTAGGGCAACCAACGACCACCATTGATTTAGCCTCTCCTCCTCCACCTTCAGCTTCCTCCGAGCATAACGATGATGATGAGCTCTCAGTCAGCAAAGAAGAATCCAACGATGGTGATATATTTAGTTTCAGATCAAGTTCAAGGTTACTTGCAGCTTCTTGATTCATGTTTCTTGCCTTCCAAGAAGAGTACTATGACGTGTATGTTGGTATATGATTCTACAAGAATCACAATAAGAAACACAATAAGTTTTAAATCGGGGAATCGCGTAATTAACAAAAGCTTAGATGGAGATCGATGTTTGTATATATATATATATATGGAGATTCAAGCAAAAAGTGAAGATGAAAATAACAATACGAAAAGTTTTTCAATGAGAACAAATGAACTTGGATCTCGGGTTCCAAAATTAGCTTACCTTGGTGAAAATTAGTAGAGTCTAGTATTTGTTCTTGTTCTTGAGATCTAAAGAGAGATAGTTTGACGTCTTCATGTTAGTGGCTGTTGTTATATATAGAGATAGAACATATAGAAAGAAGATACACGCAAGATGATGAGAGAGAGGTTGTCTCATTGAATGGTATATTAATTAATTAGTAGGATTAGTTTCATCTAGCTTTCAAAATAAATATTCTTGTAGAAAATAATTACAAATTGAGATGTTTTTAGCAATAAATGTGATTTGAAAATAATATGCAAAAAAAAGATTGAGTATATGACTTGGGCTCTCAAATTGCATTTATTACCAAATAGTATTTGGATAAATACAAACAAGATATTTTGTCCTTTTACATATATTCTCATACTTTTATCATGAAAATTGAAATTCGAATGGAGAGAGTGTAGTTAAATCGGTGTTTCAAACTTGTAAGGTTGTAGTGTAGTTAAATCGGTGTTCACATAAAATAAAAATATGTAGTCAAATGGGTAGGTGATATTATTAGTTTTCCACTACAAATAAATACCTAGTATAAACATTCAAAATATATATTTTTAAAAAAGTCGTATATATATACAAACAATTTGCTAGCATCAAAAAAGTATTGTTGAAAAATTGAGTAATATTGGTGACTATGAATTTGGATAGCTTAGACGCACGGCCAACAAATGATGGAAGAGATTGAAAAAATTAATGAGTAGGTGAAAATTCCAATGGGATTTGGTTTTGATTTGACTTGGAAGAACAACAAATATGGAGTTTGTGGTTGGTGTCTAAAAGAGATTTTGAAGGCTCTGACTGATGGAATCATGCGAACCATTTAAAAAAGCAAATAAAAGTATGACATTCATATGACATAAGATTGCTTTTGTCATCATAGACTTTCGTTTAAGCCTTCTCATCAGTCAAAGTAAAATCTAACAGCACAACCTATAAGTTTGACTTTACAAAGACATCGTTTGTGTGTTTCATGTGTGCTATTCTTAGATAATGGTAGAATCAATCAACCATAACTAAGGATATTATTGCACGTACTCTAATTCTTAACTTTTTGAGGACACTCAAAAATCTTAAACCTTTTTTTTCATGAATAAGGTAATACACTCCTAGTCGAATCATCAGCAAGGTTTGAACACATCAGAAATAAATTAACAACATTTTTTTACGTACCATTTTGTGTTATTTATTATTAGAGTTTGTTGTAATGGAGGAAACATTTTAGTCTTCCACAATGTGTTTCCTCTCGAGCTCAATGAACTGTTTGTTTAGATTGGAGGTTTCAGTGGCGTTTCGTGTCTCGTTCTCTCCTTTGCATCGCTGTAACTGCATTTGAAGACTTCGTACAAGGTCATTTAGCCTCTGGATATGTCTCTCTTGTGACAAGATGATCTGTAACCATTAAACATAATACGAGTTAGAATTTAGAGGTCATCCATTTGAGGGTTCAAGATAGGACAATATGTACCGTATATTAAGGTTCAAAACTATGCCCGAACATGAGGTTAGCATACATCCAATGGAGCTTTAAGGTTGCAAGACATAGGTTTTTAATTCTATGTTTTTCTCCACTAACGTTATTTATTTGATGCAATCAGGGGAAAACACAACAGAAGGCTACCAATCCCTAATTTCTGTGCGAAACTAAGAATTCTGAGACACTGATGGATTCCAGACACATTCTCTGAAGAAGAAATGAAGTACATATATGAAATCTAATCTCAAGAAAGGTCAAACTTTGCAAAGTCCCATGGAACTAGAAGCATTTCACTGCCACTAAAAAAAAGCCAAACCAAGGTATAGAGAAACGGATGGACCAAAATGGTCAGTGATGCAGATTTAGGAATCTTCAGCATCAGAACATTATAAGGCAACTAACTCTAATCTCTTTTGAAGTTTTACTAATCTATTAAGTCACAATTCCGAAACGATTCAGATCATTCACATACAACTGAAAGCACATCTACTATCGTGAACACATAATTCCGATGAAAAGAATTTAGAATATAAGGTACCTTCTCCTTGACAGCTTCTTCCCTCTTTGCAATTTGCTGATGTTTCTGAGACAAACTAGGAGCTGCATCAAGCTCAAGAAGTGGTTGCCTCCACTCAAACTGAGATGTAACTATGAGTATAACCAGAAGAAACACAAGCATGATCGGCCTCGACATTTTTCTCTCTAATTCAGCTCCTTACAAAACCTGTTTCAAATTTTCCACAATCAAAATAATATAATCCCATTTCATACTAATCCTTAAACACACATTACATCACATATACAAGAACACGCCAAATCGAAAATGAGATTGATGTAACTAAAAAAAAACTCACCAACCAGTTCAAAATTTTCTAAAACAAAACCAAAAATAGAACAATTTAATCAGTGTAAGCTACTACTACAAAAAGCAAAAATCCATCAAATAACCTTATAGATTTTTCAACACGAATCCCCAATTTCTTCATTTAGCTACTACTAAGGATAAGCTAAATCACACCTACCAAAACCTAAAGATCTATAGAAAAGAAATTGAATTTTCTTATTCAGCACCACCATAAAAACAAAATTGAAGCATCATCAAACAAGATAATCTCTCCAACTTACAGATCGAATTTGAACAGTGAAATCAAATTTCATTATCGAAATCCTCGTCTTCCTCCCTAAGTTTTTTTTTTGTTTCCGGCGCGGCACCGCGAGAAATTGAAGAAACTAATCGAGATCTTTCGATTTAAAATCGTTTTCTAACGGAGTAGTGTAGGAAAACCTTTGTCTTCTTCTCCCAAATATGGATTCTTCTTCTTCGTGTAGATAGAAAGAAAATGCAAAGCAGAGAGGTTTAATGGCGGCGAGAGAAATCTACAAATCTTAGTGGAAAACCGTCTGGACGAGAAAGAAGAGTACGGAATTAGAAAAAATAACTAATTTACTAAATTGCCCCCATCATTTTTCAGTTCTCATTAATCAGCACCCAAACTCCTATATTGATCACTTAAAACATCTTTCTTCTAAGTTGGAGTAGAATTGTAAAACATTAAACTCAAAAAAAAAAATACAAACATAATATATTCTTCTTGACAAACATCAAGAACAAAACAACACAGGAGGAGGGACACTGGTTCCTACTTTTTCTTTTTCTTCCATAAGAGACTTTTAATTATTCTAGATAAAACAACATTGCTACTACAGCAACTACGCATATAATTACGTCCCATCGTGCCCTGTTCACTGATTTGATCGAGTATAGACCAACGAAGCAGCTTGATAATGATTCCCTGGCGTCTTGTCCTTTCTTCTTCTGTGATGGTCTTTCCTCTAACAGTGAAGACATTTGTTTGTCTATCATGTTTGGTAAAGGAAGTACCCTTATCTCCATTGATGCTGACTCAAGTGTTGGGACTTCGTTTGATGTGTTCCCTGTCTTCACCGCTTCATCAAGATTGATGATTTCGTCCCTTAGGATATCCGCAAAGAAGTCCTCTTCGTTATGCACCTATAACACATTCATTCATAAGAATCGGAGAATCAAGAAACCATCATCCAAGTGGGAAAGAATGTATACTATACGAAGGCGACTAACCTGTAGATTTTCTGATGATTCAGCCATCTCAGCGAGCAGTTTATCCCCTGATTCACCAGCTAGGTAAAAATCAACCAAGTTGTCCCAATCAGATGGGCTCTCTGAACTAGTAGCACCATTTTGCAAAGGCATGTGGTTCTCGGCTACTAAATTTGGTTGTGGTGTCTTCTGACTTGTCCCACTATGATATTCTTTGTTCCTCCTAACCCGGCAAACAACCATAGCATCATCCTAGAAAAATGTACAGAAGATAACCAATCAACTCAACTCAAGCCGAAAGACCAAAATCCTAAAATGTTACTGTTTTCCTCAGTAACCAGTATATCTCAAAGTAGTAGCCAAAGTCACCTCTTATGTAACGTTTTAACAATCAAATTAAGTAAGACAAAACAAACTCTCAGGAGGAACAGATTACCAGTGATACTCCTTTCATGCAGTACTCGTGCATAATCCAGTCAGTTCTTTCGCCTTTAGGAGCACGGCCAATATGGAAAACAAGCGTCCGCTTAGTTCCAATGACCTCAGAACCAGACTTCACATCACGTTCTTTCCCAGTAGCTTTCCAGTATCCCATCTTTGTTGCTCTCCTGTTCTGTGAACCATGTGGATACTTCTTTCCACGGGCACAGAAGAAGAACCACTCGTTATCAGATTTAACAATCGACTTATCTGGTAAGAAAATAAAACACAAAACACTTTTTTTTGTCAATTCCCAAATCCAAATCATAGAAACATTAACTAGTTCAACATAATCAAAGAGAAGATGTTGTGTACTGCAACAAAGACAACAGTCCTAAAGTTGTCAAAGATATGGACTTTTCTGAAACAGGACAATGCTTACAGATTCAAGTTGAAGAGAATCATGAATAAAGACAACCAAAGCATGTCATAGCGCAAGATAAGAAGAAAGTAAAAAGGATTCACTGAGTCATTAAGCATACTGAAACCATAATTCACAACTTCAAAACTGATCCAAAAGGTTGCTTAAAGTTTGAACAATTCTGTCTCTAGAAATCAATATCTACAAAAAGATAACAAATTTTCATTTTGGTTTTCAAGAAGAAACAAGTTACCCTAAACTTCAAATGGTTCCCAAATCTCAAACATCCTCTTTGCCCCCAATAATAGGATATTTTTTATTTTATGTTTCTTTCCTAAAAAGTGAATTCGAAGCAAACAAAAGACTCACACACACAAAAAGAATCAATCGAATTCAGAAGACAAACCAGGCAAATCCCAAGGCTCGAAATTGTAAATCTCAGCGTCAGGTATAACCTCGACGGACCTCTCCAAACCATCCATCTTCCTCTTCAAGTAATACGAAATAAGCTCCACATCAGTCGGCGAGAACTTAAACCCAGGAAACACCGTCGACGCTTCCACCGACGCCGCCGTTGCCTTAGACACCACTCCAAACGCCTCCGTTTCCATGAAGGCTCCCCCGTACACAACAGTCGCCACGAAGACGAAGTCCGTTAATACTCTCACTCACCGCTCAAAAACAAAAACAAAAAAAAAAAAAAAAAAAAAAAGAACTGGGAATGTTCGAGAAAATCTTTTTTTTGGGTTCTTTCGCTCGTAGTGGCTCTCTCTCTCTCTCTAGTCTCTTCTCACTTTTACTTAGCTTTGAATAATTTGCATTCAATTGGAACACTTCACAGGTGCACACATGGTTTTGTGCCTACGTGTTGCGCGGGTATTGCTTAATCTACGTATAAGTGCCACGTCACTAAACCTAGTTAAAAATTGTCGTTTTATTTCATTTAGACCCTTGTTGTTTTGACGTAATCTCAATTTATGACTTCTAGTTTCTGTTATACTAGTAAATAGCCCCTTGAATCAAGATCATCGATGCAACAAACCAAGCCGAAATCAACATAACCAAATAAGAGAGAAGAGACATATAATTGTAAAAATGCTTATAAAAAGGTTGAAACAAAAAAGTATGATGCAAGTGAATAATAATACAAAACCAAAATGTTTTCAAAATAAAATTGTTTATTTTTGTGAAGGTAACTTGAAACAACATAGGGGACACTTGTGACCAATTCGAAGCCATTTTTCAATACAGGACATGTGGAAGACATGAGAGCAGGGCAATATGGTTGCTTCTTCTCCAATAAACATCTCTCCAACGCAAATCGTACACGGATCGAGCCGATCCATGTCTGGTCCAAGCACCTTGAAACGCTTCAACCCGGAAACCGTGGATCTATCTGCTGGTATTGGACAACAAGTCGATGAAATCTGCATCCGCCTTCTCCATCGCATGCTTTGCTCTAATAGACACAAAAGAGGGATGCATATGATTAGTGAAACCCATCTCCGATATCGCTTGTCTGATTAGGTTTTCCCAGGAAGACAAAGAAAGCAAATCCTCGTTCTTCTCCACTCTCTTCTTGATCAGATCCGAGATCTTACTCCCGATCAATTGCTCGCATTTTATGTCCTTACATATCATGAGCCTGGTCTCGTAATCAACATGCGTTAACATAAATTGTCTGTTGATCTGAAGTTTAAGAGGCAGCCACTTATCTTCACAACAAAACTCGTTCGTCTTGATTAATCTCAACTGCTCCACGAGGTTTCCGATATCATCACGTTTGTTCAACGACTTATGTCCGAAATCGGCAAAAAAAGATGGCGCATTCTCGCTAATCTCCCTCTGTATAACCTCGTACGCCTTGGAAGTAGTGTTGGTAGTAAAATCTGTGGACTCTGTTTCTGTGTCAATTAGGTCAGAACAAGGGAAACGAAATCTGTGAGTGGACACTGTTGTTGTTTCTATCGTGGATATAGGGTTGTAGATATTGACCATGTTATACTCAATCTCTATAAAGAATTGAGCATAAGAGAGGGTCTTCTCGCACTCACGAAAACTATTCTGTTTCCCAGGTGATTTCGTCAGAACAGTTTGGTAATAGGGTCCGAGGGGAGATCTTAACCAAGGGCCATAGACGTGGGTTCTTGACGTGGCATTCAAGGCACGTGTCTTAGGAAACCTGACCTGGTCGCAATTGGTTTTGACGTGACCTATCATGCCACATTTGTAGCAGAAGTCGCCTAAGGTAGGGTATTTGAACTCCACGAACCGGTTTCGGTTTTCGTCAACGTAAAATCCTGGTTTAAGTGGCTTCTTCAGATCAATATCCACGAGGAAATACATAGCCGAGTTGCTTAATTCGAGATATAAAACGGGATTGTTGTCGCCTAGTAGACGCCTACTAGAGACTTGAGATCTTTCAAGGAGATTTCGCTGTAAAGATACGATGGAAAACCCACGACAGCGACCATGAAGGAAACAACAGTGAAATCAATCATTGCAGAGGAGTTTAGATCCTTGATTACTATTTTTTCGTTTGATTTTTGGGAAACTCGTCCTTCCTTGATCACTATGATAACTCCATTAACGTAGTGAAGTTCTTTCTTTAGAACTATCGCTTTGTCATTCTCTTGTATGAATTCGAACAAAAAGATATCGCTGTCGCCTAGCTTTTGGAGAGTCATGTCGCCTGAGATAACCCATTGCTTCCTGAGCGATTGTTCTGTTTCTTCTAAAGACGGCGGAATCGTGTTCGTGAAGAATTTTCCAAAGAGACGGTGTGACGAAGACTTATCGGACGACGACATGTTTACTTTCTCATAGTCGTATAGTCAATGTTCTGTCACGTTGCTAGATTCATAATAACTTTCAAATAGAATATGTGAGTATATAAATCTTGTTTTAAAATTTAGTAATTTAAGTGATCCCAACAATGTTAATTTTAGTGATTAAAGATTTTGCCATGTATAAAATAGAAACTTTACTTTTACTAGTTTTTTTTTAAAGTAAAAAGACAATTATAAGAAAATTATAGTTCTCAACAATTTTTTTTTAAAATATAAATAGTTAATTTTAATACATATATAGACAACAAAAATTTCTTTAGTAATTTTAAAGATTCAAAGATTACAAGAAAATTATAAAATTAACAGTTTTAAAAATAGAAAAAGATAATTCTAATATGTAAATTAAAAAACAATTGTTTTGTTTTAAAAAGTTTTAAGAATGTGAAAAGATAAATAATGAAAATTATAAATTAAAACAATTTAAAAAATGTAAAAGGATAATTATAATACGTAATTCTAATATGTATATAAACAAAAAAATGTTTTTATATTTTAAAAGTGTAATGAATATTTTGAATAACTATATTCAAGAAAATTAGAAATTGTAAAGTTAGTTACTAATTATAATTCTACAAGAAAAAAACATTACCTTTTTCTTAAATTTTTTAAAAAAAGGATAGGAAATGATACAATTCATTCATATAAATATTAAATTAGAAAATTACATGATAAAATAGTAATCCTAAAAGAAAAAAAGTTATAATAAGATATAATTCTCTCATATTTTCTCACCAAATAGTATATAGTCTTTAGAATCATCACAATTGCTTCAACTTGGTTATATTGGTAAAGAATTATTTTTAAGAAATTCTTATGAAGTTGTCTTATTCTTATGAAATTTTTTATATTATAAAACTTTAGTGCTTTTTCATTTTGTTCGTTAATTTTAAATTCTAATTAAGAAATAGTTTTGATATGATGCATAGATTGTATTTGATATCATTTTAACTATAATCCATATAAGATAAGTATGTAAAAATTAAAGTATGGTTTATAGTGATGCATGGTACAAATAGTTAAATTTTTATTTGAATGATACAATGAACATAGAAGGAAAAATAAAGGAGACATAATTAAATATATGTTCATATATGCAGATAAATTTTGGTGACTATATTGATATTCTATTTTTTCTTAATCAAGCTCTACCATATATATTTTTCAACGGCATGCATATATATATATATATATATATATATATATATATATATATATATATATAATGGTGTAGTGGTTAATTTAGCATTTTAGTCCAAAGAGTGTAAGTTCAAATCTTACAAGCTATATTTTTTTCTTCTTTAAGGGCCTAGACTGCTAAACATGTCAAGCAAATCCAACCCACCCACCAAATTCATAGAGTAAATTCAATTTAAATTATTGTGTATAACTTTAAGTTACTTTTCTTAGTAAAATTTAATAAAATTAAAAATATATAATTTGAAAAAGAAACACACAAAAAATCATAATTAATAAATTTTAATAAAAAATATCAAAATTTTTTATTTTAACTACTAAAATTTATGATTTATGATTTATTTTGAAAACAATTAGCTCGATTTTACTCTCAATTCTAAAAATTACTAAAAATCATATAAGATTATATTAATGTTTTAAGATGCTATTTACGCGAAACTCTAAAATATAAACCTTTAAAATCAATTATAAAGTTATATATTTAACAAAAATTTAACCATAAAAAAAATTGCATCTTTTAGTTACAAAACTTGTTTTTTTTTAAATGTCAGTACGACGAAATTGACTTTTTAAAAATATAAAGAAGAATAAAATAACACGATAAAAACACCACACCAACCAGAGAAGAAGATACTACCAGAATCCACTCATTTCCTCTCTCTCTCTCTCCTAGTGTGATGACCAGTCAGCAAGAAATGTCTCTCGTCCCGGCGGCTCTTCCTGTCAACGTCGATCAAATCTTCCCCGAGGTTGACATGTCCACCGCCGCCGACTCCTCCTCCTCCCTCTTCGTACGAGCTACCGTCGTCCAAGCTTCCACCGTCTTTTACGATACTCCCGCCACGCTAGGTTCTTCTTCTCTCCTCTCCTTTTTTTCTCATCGGAAACTTGAGAGTTTATTTTTTCTGAAGTTTTTGATTCACTTTTTGGTTGATTGATGCGATGAAATCATTTTATCTTCCGGAATATTTTTTTTGCAGATAAGGCGGAGAGATTACTTGCTGAGGCGGCGGACAATGGTTCTCAGCTCGTCGTGTTCCCGGAGGCTTTTATCGGCGGTTATCCTCGTGGCTCTAGCTTCGAATTGGCCATTGGTGCTCGAACTGCTAAAGGACGAGATGATTTTCGTAAATACCATGCTTCCGCCATTGATGTTCCTGGTATATATATATATATATATATATATATATATACTCCTCCATCTCTACGATTAGCTTATCGATTCATCAATTAATTCGAAATTTTTAGCTTGCTGCTGTGGTGTATGATATAGTATCGTCTTCTAAATTTCAATTTATTGGGAGACTTCAAAATAATCTGAAACTGAGATTGTTTACAGAACTCTTCTTTGATGTAGTCTTAAGTATCCAGATGAATGAGCTTGAGCTTTAGTCTCTAGTAGTTAAGATACAATTAGTTATGCATATGTGAATCTTTTTATCTAGGTCCTGAAGTGGAACGATTGGGGGAAATGGCCAAGAAGTACAAAGTATTCTTGGTGATGGGTGTGATAGAGAGGGAAGGCTATACGCTATACTGCACTGTTCTTTTCTTTGATTCACAAGGTGAGTTCTTGGGTAAGCATCGTAAGCTCATGCCTACGGCTCTGGAACGTTGCATCTGGGGGTTTGGAGATGGATCAACCATCCCTGTTTTCGATGCTCCTATTGGGAAGATCGGTGCTGCTATTTGTTGGGAAAATAGGATGCCGTCTTTAAGAACTGCAATGTATGCCAAAGGTTAGTCTTTCTTCTTTAGAGCTTCCAGGGAGGGACAATGTATTGTTTATTACAGACTAGTTTGTAAGTGTTTATGTGTGCGGCTTGTGATTTGATTTTTGTAGGCATTGAGATTTACTGTGCACCTACTGCTGATGCTAGAGAAACTTGGCAAGCATCTATGACTCATATTGCTCTTGAGGGTGGATGTTTTGTTTTGTCGGCTAACCAGTTTTGTCTCCGGAAAGATTATCCTCCTCCTCCAGATTACTTGTTTTCCGGTTCAGAAGATACCCTTACGCCGGACTCTGTTGTATGCGCCGGTGGGAGCTCCATCATTTCACCTTTGGGAATTGTTCTAGCTGGACCAAACTATGAAGGAGAGGGTCTTATCACAGCTGATCTAGGTAATTTACTAACACTTGTTTATCATTTACCTTTCTCATTCTTACATAAGAAAGAAAAAAAAAAACCCTCAAATTCGTATCCTTAAATTTCTGAACAGATCTTGGGGACATAGCAAGAGCAAAGTTTGATTTCGATGTGGTCGGGCATTACTCGAGGCCTGAAGTGTTTAGCTTGAACATAAGGGAGCATCCGAGAAAAGCTGTCAGCTTCTTGACGACGACTAAAAAGGTAACCAAAGATGAATCCGTCAATAAATAAACAGACATTTGTAAGACCCAAACTCTCTCTATAATTTGATAGAGTTTGTGTGTATAAATAAACATTTGTAAGACCCAAACAAACGTACGTTCGTACTTTTGATTGAAATCATTATCAAATCGTGGTTCTGTTCGTTTCCATGTTCTTTAAATGTGTACAAGTGATTATTGTGTTAAGGATGAGTTCTTTTTAGATAAGTGATAGTATAACTTAACCTTTAAATGAATAATCCAGTCAAATACCAACAAACCAAACCAAAACTGCATCAAGCCGAATTGAAAACTAAACCAAAGTATGGTTCTATTTGGTTTCAATTTCTATGCCTCAGAATCTCTGATACATTTATAAATCAAATGTCTGAATCTCTGAAAACTAAATGTCTGCCCACGTCTGAAAGTTGAAAATGATCTGTCAACTGACAGTTGCTAGTTGAAATGTCTACAAAACAGTGCTTTGAAGGTTCAATGAATGTATCAAAGCTTATGCAAGAGACAAAGGAGACAAAGAGATAAACCACACACGAACTTGATAAGATCACGCTGACAAAATATCTTACATATTAGTCGAATGTTTTTAGGCATTTGACCTTTCTCATAATATATAAAATGGCTTCAGTGAGAGAAATGTTTTAGCCTGGTGGCACCAAATAATGCTCTCACTCTATTATTTCTAGGCTTCAATTTTGTTATACGAGTTGATCCTCAAAAGGATTGTGAAGATAAGTTTTTGGCACTCAAAAACCCTTGATTTGATTTGATTTAATGGTTTATACAAACATATATAATGGTTCTTAGTTAAAATATTATATTGAGTGGGGGACATAGGGGAAGTCTAAATGTGGTGTATATCCATTTATCTTTCACACGAATTGACCTAGGAGAAGAGCCATTTTTTAAATTTTTTTTTCGTCATCTTATTAATTTTGGTTTTGTAATTTTTTGGTTGAAATTTTTTACGGAAAAACGAATAGGATGAAACGTAACGGATAGTTGTGAGACAAAATCACATGGGAAGATGGAACGATGCTGTCCGATGATGTCCACACAATAATAATCGATAAAATGTCGTGTTTCATTTTTTGATTAAACTCCTTTAAACTAATCCCTCCTTGAGACGATTATATATCACATTATTGTCTTTTGATTCGTCTACTAATTGTTGTAATTATTAGTACTATGATTTAATTTACACCAAACCGACGTTTCCATGTGTATGTCATCAATGCCAAAAAAAAAAAAAACGAAACAAATTCTTTAATAAATGTCTTCAAAACTTAAAGAAGTTGTATACAATGTATGTTACCTTCTTCACCTCCCAACTCAATCCGAGCATGATTTGATTGATATTCTCATGTTCCCCACATCTGAATTGTAACCAGCATAAGAGCCCATTCTTAGTGAGTTGTCATCTAAAACACCGCACGTAATTAAGTTCCCTAATTGAATTTTACATATCAACTAGTAATATATACAATAATGAAATTTAATTAAACAAATAAAAATGTAATATTTCGATGAATCGATTTTGTTTTCCGAAACTAAATCCAAAAATTAATATGCCTGTATAAAAACGGCCAAAAAAAAAACGTGAATTGATTTTGTTTTTGAAATTAAATCGAATATATTACAAATAAATCATTATGTATATATATAATTTTCTGTTTTTTACTCGCCGGCAGTGTGATTACACAAACTCAGAGCTTGGTAGATTCCGATGATTCCATTGTTCCGACGATGAAGGACCGATACATCTTACATTCGAAACAATGTATTCTCTCAGAGTCTTCAATGATTCATCTCTCTCTCCATTATCAACGATCACTGATCTCTTCTCCACAGAATCATCATCAGAATCATCATCATCATCGCCGGAGCCATTTCCCCTCCGGCGATCAACATAACCCCACTTACTTCCACTCTCCATATTCAAATCTATCGACTTAAGATCACTCTCCTCATCATCATCATCAGAACCAGAACCATCAATAATCTCCAAAACCCTACGGATCTCCGACGACGACACTTTCCCTTCTTCACCATCAAAAACCCGCCGGAGCTCCTTCTTCATCCGCTCCACGGCGGCGTGTTTCTCCTCGAACTCAAACCTCGCTTCCGTTAGCTTCATCTGAACTCTCTCTTCCCTCAAAACGTCAGCTATATGCATCATCTCTCTCTCTTTCTCCATCTCCTTCTTATCATCTCCGATACCTTTAGCAAGCTCATCACAGACCTCTTCAAGAACGTCTTTAGCTCTCTTCTCTCTCTCCATCTCCTCTTTCATCTTCCTCTCTCTTTCTTTAGCCTCCGCGAGCTCTCTCCCTAATCTTCTGTTCATCTTCTCCGTTTGTCGCCGGAGCTTTCTCTCAACCGCCGCTTCTTCTTGTAGCCTCTCTATCAATCTCCTTTTGTCCTCTTCCTCCGCATCGAATTCACTCATCAGATGCTTTAGTGAAGATCTTGCTCTGTCTAGTTCGCATAACAGAGCAGAGTTTATGCGTTTGTTTGCTGTCTTGTGATCATCTCCGAGCTCACCGATACGTTTTAAAACCTTTACGAGTTCTTTAGACATCGTTAAACCGTCGCCAACATTCTTGAAACGAGTTTTCACCTGTAATTTAACTAATCAGAGCTTTCTTCTTTCACAAGAAATGTTTTTTTTTTTTTGGGGTTAAAAAAAGCAAATCATACCGAGTTTGTGCCGATGGTTTTATATTCGATTAGTTCTAGCTTCTGAGGATTTGTTGATCTTTTACGGACTATATCTTCTTCGCGGAGAACGATTCTCTGTGAGATTTTGAACATCAAGAGATGGGATTTGAGAGAAAAGAAAGAAAAAAAAAACAGAGGAAACTTGAGACTGAAGCAAACTCTAACCTCTGAGCTCAGACGAGAAATCGGATTGGAAGAGTTTAGCGGGAAGTCAATGGAAGATAACTCTGTTGGTTTCTTCGCTCTGTTTCTTGACGGTTTCTTGCTTCCCAAGCAGTCTTTATTGGAGTTTACAAGAGGAGGAGGAGGGTCTGTGCCGTCGTTGATCTCCCACAGAGTCGCGGCTAGCTTTCTCGCGGAGACGCTGCTTTTCAGAAACTGATGTTCTGGAGGAATTTCTTCCGGGGAGAAAGATAAGAGCACAGGAGTTTTAGCGGCGGTGATGGACTTGACAGGAGTTCCTGAGCCGCCATCGCCGCCACCGTCATCCTGAGCAGTTCTTTTCCCGGAGAAAATTGCGCGTTTCAAACGGTTTTGACGAGCAAGAGAAGAAGAAGAAGATGAAGAACCACCTCTCTTCCTGATCTTACAACCTCTCTTTCGTTCCATAGTTATTGTAATATATAACAAACAAAACTGTATCAAATCTTGCCCTAAATTATATATAAGGAAGAAAAAGAATAAGAAAGTATTGATTGGTGCTTTTTAGGAGATATGGGTCATGATGAGTAGGTTGATCATCTTTTTAAGATCAGAAGCAGTTTCTTGAAGATTTTGCTCTCTTTTTTTTTTGAATCTTTATAAAGTGAGTGAAAGAGAGAGAGAGAGAGAAAGAGAGATAATACAAAAAGAGAAAGTTAAGAGGATGATGTTTTCTTGCTTCTTGCTTCTTCTTCTTTTGCTTTTTCTGTGTTAACAAAAGGAAAAAAAAAAGGAAGAAGACCAGAAGAAAGACTCAGATTCTTAATTCCGACGTTGAAAAAGAAGTTTGAATCTGGGAAATTGTGTTTTATTTCTTGGGACAAGAGAGAGAGATATGTGGAAGATGAGGAAAGATAGATGGGGAGACAAGTGAGGTGTGTTTTTGTTTTTGTGCGTTGTCTAATTGGGGCATTGTAAACAAAAAAAAATGTTTTGGAGGGGTTCATGAACCGAAGTTTTCCAATTTCGTCAATTTTTTTTAAAAAATTAATGTATATCACAAATAACATTTTCCATAATCAAACAAGTACAAATCTTGTTGCCGCTAACTCATAAATGCAACAATGACTTGCAAGAAAAGGTATCATGGGATCCATCTTTTTCAAATTAGTGCTTTCTAAAGAGTGTAGCATCTTTTTAGATCACAATATCGGATTAGACGGGATCCAATCCTACTACTCTTGATAGGCTTTTCTTTGGGTGGGAAAATATAAGTGTCAAATAAAGACAACGTACTACATTATCAAAACTAGCCTCAACCTCTATGTTACGTCAAAATCTAACCGTCTCTAGAACAAAACATGTATGTTGTGGTTTCTGCATAGACAAGATACATGTGTGAAAAATGTATATTGGCTAGAGATTGTGAAGTTTCAAATAAAAGGGAATCCCTGATATAAAATTATATTTAAAATTTTTAATTTTTAATTTTATCACAATTTCTGAATTTAGATAGTACTGCATATTGTTAAATTTATCAGTAGACAGTAATTCTAGCGAAACAAGCTAAACTATACATAATTAAATAATTATATTGACACAATGATGATGTATAAATGAGGGGTTGAGATATAATTATTTATGAGAAATATTAGTTATACATTTATATTTATAGGTATAAAAAATATGAAAAATATTTTGAGTAGTAAATCCTCAAATTTGAGTAGTAATTATATTATACGAAACCTAAAATAATAAATTTTAAAAATTTGTCAAAATTTAAAAATCCTCAAAATTTAAAGGTGTTAGAGATGTCCTTAGAATTTCATCAAAAAAAAAAACTTGAAGTTTATTACTTCAAAACATATTAGTATTTTTAGGTTGTTAATCAAATCTAATATTTCCTACATACATACACTTCGAAATTATTACCATCCAATAAAAAATTCACAACTCCCAAACTAATGCAAAGAAATGAAGTTATTAGAAATGTGCATGAGAATAAGAAATTCGTAGTTTTGCATTTGGCATATGAAAGACAGGCACATGCTGAGTACAATAATAATAAATACTTATGGAACATCCCAAGAGATGCTTTCTCTGTCAGTCAAATCAAATCCTTTTTAAACTCTATACTATTATTATTTTTTAAAATATAATAATTTAAATATAGAATTATACGAGTAAATAATTCTAAATATGTGAGGCTAAGAGGGCCCCTACGATGATACGTGAAAATAATATACATAAGAGTGAACGGCTCAAATTAAATAGGTCCTACTCTGTTACCTCTCTTTATCCTTTTGAAGTCTTTGACTACTACTCGCAAATCACATGGAGAAATTGACAAAATGTCATACTAAAACACTTTTGCAATTATTCGAAGTATTAACTACTCTTTATAGCAAGCCATTCACCATATAAAGTCATCCCTCTTACCGTAAGGTCATTCATATAAAATCTACACTCACCTTAGTAGGTTACCTGAAAATAAAGAAGAAATAGAAGAGAAAAAAACTCTTTTAGTGGCGAACTATTTCGATGAAAGTGTATGGATCCTTTTGCAACATTACATTTCAGTCCGGAAGTAAATTGTTTTTTTTTTTTCCGCTAAATCAAAGCGTTTTTGCAAGCGTTAGGTGGGAAACGTCCCTGCTCAACGCCAATCAAGATTTTTTTTATCCCTTTCACACGTGTTAAAGAAAATAATAACTGCTCACAAAAGTTAAGCGTTATGACGCTGGATTTGGAAGAGTTTAGGATTTTACTTTTAAATAATTATCACTTAAAATATATTAGTTTTGAATCAAAAATATTCTGGTAAAAGAATATTTGATTTGAGTCCAAATAATCAACAATATACTCGAATATGCTTTCAATATTCTTTTATTCAAATTTAAAATTAAAATTTTCAAAAATATATATTAAAATTTTATTCACAAAATCACTAATTTTACGTATAATATCTTCAATATAATTCTTGATAGTTTAAAATTTTAAGTCTATAAATATCAACAGCTCAACCCAACAATTATCACTTCACAAAAGGTTAAGAGAGAGTTCAGGTAAGGTTTCAATCTATATATTTTAAGCTTACAAAAATCCAAACATGCAAATGTTTATTGAATTTTTTTCCGTGTAGGACAATATGGCAAATCAAAACGAAGGTTCTTCAACACCATCTTCCGAGGTGACCCTCTCTCTTATTTCTTGTTCTTTATTTATTTTTTATTAGTGTTCTAGTTTTCGTCTCTCATATTTTTAAGTGTTTATCAATGTGATTGATTGTATTAAAATATTTAGATAAAATTTGTGTGGAATCGTGAACTGAGTCATGGATTATTGCAATTGTGCAATGATCAAAATGACAAAGGTCACTGGAAGGGTACATGCCTTGATGAAATTGGTCGACAAAGTGTTCGAGCTGAATTTCTCAAACGTTTTGGATTGGATCTTCCGTGGAAAACTTTCAAAAACCGGATGGATCACATAAAAAAGCAGTACGATGTTTACAAGCGGATCACGCGAACAGCTACTGGATTGGGATTCAATGAATTTGGAGAGCTCGACATGTCAGCTGATTGGTGGAATGAGCTAATAACTGTAAGTAATGTTAATGAATGTTAAACTTATTTCATATTATATATACATACATAAATATAATATTATCTATATTAATACTTTTTTATCTTTATATTTGTTTTCAGAGTTGTCCAGAAGCATCTAGGCTAAGGTCACATCCTCTGAAAGACATTCCTCTACTTGATCGTTTGTATGCTCGAGTCAATGTTTCGGTAAATGAGGGATGGCAACCTCGTGCCGGACCAAGTCAACTACGTCCTGATCCACCGAGTCCATTGATACAAGTGAACGACTCGGATGAAGAACTGACACCACTAGGACCGATTGGAAAATCGTGATCACGTGGGAAAGGTAAAGATGTAGCTTCATCTTCTCGTAAACGAGCTCAACCAGATAAGTGGGATCGTCTCACAACCGCTCTCGAAGACCAAGGACAATTTTGGAAAGGTGGCCGTGAGACTTTTGAATCTCTGAATCCGTTTAGTTGTGCTGTGTGTATGCAAGAGCTCACAAAGATGACTCTTCTTAACCATGAAAGTGAGTTGTACTGGGCTGCAATTGATTATCTTGCTTCAGATGAGAATGGTCGCCAAATCTTCATGTCGTTGCCAAATGAAGAAGAGAAGATTAAATTTCTAGAGCGAAAGACTGGAAAATCTGATTGGGCAGCATGAATTAGGAAAATTATTATGGCATTTAATTTTTTTTTGTTTTCTTTCTAATAATTGTGAATATCTTTCATGAATGCTTTGGGATTTCTTTGTTTTCTAATAATAATCATGTCTTTCATGTTCTCTTTGTTTTCTAATAATAATCATGAATGTTTTAATAAATTTGTTTTATGAAGTTACGTGTATTTCTTCTTGTGCATTATTGTATACATCCATCTTTACTAGTCATACTACTTTGATGTTGCGTGGCCGACATGCATGATTGTTTTAAACTAAATTTACTTTGATTTTACGTGGCCGACATGCATGACTGTTTTTTAAATATTACCTGATTGTGTCACTACTTCTATCAGCTAACATGCATGATATTACTTTGGATCGTATTAACAATTTTTCCTTTTCTTTCTTTTTGCAGGAACTAGCTATCTCTTACAACCAGAATTTGCTCAAAGTAATTGCTTTGTTGATCGAGAGTGAATGCTTGGATCCATACAAGGATAGACAACTAATGAGAATTGATCGAGGTCGTGGATGGCGCCATACGATGCAAATGATAAATGGCCATGATCGAGAATGTTTTGAAACTCTACGAATGCATCAAGAAACTTTCCGACTATTATGTGGTACATTGAAGAAAGATTATGGACTACGAGATTGCCGAGAATGTGGATTAGAAGAAGCTGTTGCGATGTTTCTTGAAACTGTTGCACATGACGAAGTCCAACGAACAATTGCAACACATTATCAACGCAATCAGGAGACAGTAAATCGAAAGTTTCATGAAGTTTTGGATGCACTGGTTCGCATGTCTCAAGATATTATAAAGCCTGAAGAAAACGAACTCCGCCAGGTAAATCCCATTCTGTCAGCTGATAGAAGGTATTATCCTTTTTTTAGTGGTTGCATAGGAGCTCTTGATGGTACACATGTGGCGGTAAGAGTTGGAGGTGATAAGAAAGAGAAGTATTGGAACTTACGTAAGCAACATCCTACCATGAACGTGCTTGCGATTTGTAACTTCAAAATGGAGTTTATATATACATATGTGGGAACACCAGGAAGGGCACACGATTCGAAGATATTGACATATTGTGCACAAAACGATGAATATTTTCCAACTCCACCTGAAGGAAGATATTTTCTCGTTGATTCAGGATATCCTAATAGAAAAGGATATCTTTCTCCGTATCGTCGAACCCGATATCATCCGCATCAATGGCGTGGAGGACCACCTACAAATGAGAATGAAATGTTTAATAAACGTCATTCCTCTCTGCGTTCTGTTGTTGAGCGAACATTCGGTGTATGGAAAGGAAAGTTTGCTATCATCAGGAATCCAGCACACTATGATCTTCAAACGCATTGTAAGATTGTTGTAGCGACTATGACATTGCATAACTTTATACGAAGATCATCAAGAATTGATAAAGATTTTCAAGAGTACGAGCAAATGGAAAATGAAGAATTGGATTTCTCAGATTCTGATGATGTTGATGTTGAAACTCAAAGAAGGAGTTACGTACCTACAGGTGATGCATATATGGCGGGTATTCGAAACAGCATTGCAGAGCATATATGGAGAGCTCGTAGATGATTTTTTTTTCTTTCATTGGTTATTTGTTTCTGAATAAGATGTTTTTTTTTAATTTTAATAAAATTAGTCATAAATAAATTTGTTTCAAACCAAAGCACTTTTATTTATTTATTTTTTTTTTTTAAAAAAAGGTCTTCCTCCCCGCCCCAGCTCACAGCTCCCCACTCCCCGCCCCTGCTTCAGCTGCTTACTGTTGTTGCTCCCCTCTCCGCTTTGCCAATCTAGACTTATGATGTCGGATGGTTATGTATATGTGTTAGCATGAGTTTTTGCAAATCAAGTTGACCTTTTCTCTTCTCTTTCCAATCAATCCAATGTTGTTGTCCGAGTAAATAAAAAGATCTACTTCTATCACTCTTTAATATAAATAGGTTAACAAGCAATGGTCAAAATGGTCCCATGGTCTAGTGGTCAGGACATTGGACTCTGAATCCAGTAACCCGAGTTCAAGTCTCGGTGGGACCTCTTTCACACTCTCTTTTTTTTAAGTTCTATTTTCTTTCAGCTGATGGGCCCCATTTTGGATTCAGCACTTTCGTTTAGTCTCTTCTTTTGGTAACAAATGGTCATTAAGACATTAACAGTTGTATACTTGTATTCAAATTTGATGGCTAAAACTATAAATTTTGAAGTGTATATGTTAAAACCAAGTGCATTTCAGATAACTGCAAAACCATTTTTAAGAAAGGAGATCGAAATCACTAAGCATTTGTTTCTTAACCATCAGAACCATCAAAATACTTCACCCTAGCCGATTGGATGTTTTACGACATAACTGTCCCTTGTCTCTTAAGTGTTGAACACTCTTCTGTTGCACAACTGGTTTTTCTGGTATTATTCCCACTTTGATTCTCCTCCCAACCCGATCTCAACTTCCATGGGAAGATCAATCACTACACTCTTCTTGCTTTGGTTCTTTTCTGTTTGTTTCTTCTTATTCCTATTGTTGTTATCTATCACATTCACTAGACCTGTCTCTTGCGCGGTGCTTCTCTTCTTCTTCTCAAATAGGTCTCCAGAGGAACCCTTTGACACACTGTCCCGGGAAAAGATTTCTGCGAAAGAGGTTTCTGCATCATCGATAGCCTCGAGTTCCTCCTTTGGAATAGCCTTTTTCTGTTTCTTCTCAGTAGCATCATCATCATCTTTTTTACTTGAGGTATTCTTCTTTTTAGGTTCTTCTTCTCTCTTTGTTTCAGCTTGATCTACATGTGGGTTGCTCTTAGACTTCTTCTTCTTGCTCTTGTGATCATCATTGTCGGCTTCTTCTTCTTCTTCTTTTTCTGACTTGATTCTCTTGGAGCTCTTCTTGCTTTTTCTATCTTCTCTGGATTCTTCTTCTTCTGTCGATTTGCTGTGATGAGCATCAAAGGTTTCATCATCGGTATCAAGCCGGATATGCTTTCCCTTCCTTGAGATTTTATCTAGTGGTTGAGCGTTGAATACATTCACTGAAGAGGGGAGCAACTTTATCACCTGTGACATTACAACATTTTCCCACATTCATATCTGAGATCCCCATTCAGTAACACTAGTCGCAACCAAAAAAAAAGAAGTGCAATAAATGGTTTTTACCTGCTTAACTGACTTCTCGTTATCAGAGATCAGGTTTCCTCGAATATTCAAGTTCCGTAAGCAAGATAGTGTCCCCAAAACCTGACAATTTTGACAGTTTATTATTAGATAAACGCAAGGACTTGCCACAAGCTAGGGGATGTGCGTTCTTTTATCTGAATTACATTATACCTCTAAACCAGAGAGTTTCGTGATCATGTTGTTTCCCACATCCAAATTCAGTAGTCTTTTGTTGACAGCTAGTTCAGCCGGAAGAGCCTGAAGAGTTGAAGCGTATATGAAATAACCATTCACAACATAAACAAAAGATAGTGGAAAAAGGCTGTCCTGTAGAATTGTATGAATGGAAGAAAAGATCACCTTAATCTCATTGTGAGCAAGTCGTAGCTCTTTCAAATCAGAGCATGACTTGAGAGAAGAGCCAATAACTTTTATCCTGCAGTTAGACAAAGAGATCTGACACCAGGGATTGATTAGACCAAGGACCAGATTAGTTGTGATTTCGAAATAGGTGAAAACTCGAGCTTACTTTAGTGAGTTTTTTCGACTTTGAAAGCGCGTCACCAATTTCACTGATCGGATTCCTAGAAAGAACTGCATCCATAACGACACAACAATACTTAACTAGATAAAAAATCGGGTAACATGTAAAGAAAAAAACATGTTGATTTGAATGTAAGAACATATACCGAGACTGTTTAAGTCTTTGAGTAGATCAAGTTTACAAATGGAGGAGATTTCATTGTCTGAAACAAGAAAAGAGAGTAATCTCATCAGTACTCAGTAGTAAGTAACTCGTGGATGCAAAATACAAAACCGTTGTAGAACTCACCGTTCAAAATCAAGGCTCCCAAATTGACAAGAGAAGATACCTCATTCATGGATTTGAGCTTATTTTTTCCAGCATTTAGCACCTTATACAAAATAGACACCACACAAATCAATTCAGTTTAGATAAGTGATGCACAACTTCTTCATATGCAACCGAAACAATCAGTTCCAATGATGGTAGAAGAGCATTGAGAACCAAAAACAAGAATTGATTTAAGTGGGGCTTACTGTAAGCTTAGTTAGTGCTTCGATTCCACTTAAGCTTTGCAATTTATTTTCCACAACTGAAAGCCACTTCAAATTCACACAAGACTTGAGTCCCTAAAACCAATGAAACATGAACACTATAAGCTACTAGCAAGTTGGAAAGAACCAAAAAAAAAAACACAACTTTGTTTATCAATCAACCTGAAGATCAGTGAGATTGTTGAAACGAAGGTCGAGCTTCTCCAAGTTTTTGAATTTGCTCAAACAAGACACCTAATTATATATACAATTACACCAATTAGGGTTTTCCTATCACATTTTCTCATGAGAACAGAGGAGTTTTCGAAAAAAACAATACTAACATCGGTGAGAGCTTTGTGGCCAAGGTTAAGTTCCTTTACGGAATCTGGGTCATGAGTCTTCTTCTCTTTGAGGACTTGTTCAACTGTTAACAAATTCATCGCCGTCTTCGTCTTTCTTTCTTCTCACAGACAAAACAAAACCCTAGTCTTTTTGGTTCAGAGCTCGTCACCGTTAGTGAAAAAAATTGTCTCTGTTCCCGACGGTGCTAGATGTCTTTACAGAAAAACCCAACAGTTTTCTATTGTTTATAAATTTGGTCTTGATATTATTGTAGGAATCAGGGACACCCTCTTAAAACCCTAATCCCAAACCCAAAGTTTTATTATCTCTGGTAGTAGTAAATAGACTTTTACAAATACAACTTTGTTCGTTTTGAAGAGTTTGTTCAAAGTCAATTTAAAGAAACTTAGAAACCCAACCAATGTGATCTAACGAAAACCAAAATTCTATAAACTAAGAAACTTCATACTAGAAATGGCACACAAACATTACGAATTCAGAAAACCAGTTGTACCACCATTTGGATTAGGTAGAGTTCTCCATGTCATAGCATTACAAAAAAGAAGTTAAAACGAAGAACCCGCATAAAATTTTGACAATGTTTTAATAAAATGTTGGATGATTAGTGTTTGTTCTCTCATGAGATGTATTTTTCTTGTTGCTCATGCAATAGCTTTGCTGAAGATTTGGCATCCAGGTAGAGTGATGTTACTTCCTCTATATCAGCCTGCCACAAATTAAGAAGAACAAGGGTATTAACAACATAGAACTCCTATTTTTATATTGCTTTATTGTTCTAAGATTCACAAGTACCTTGCAAATATTGTCACGTCCATTCATTTTCGCTACGATGCTGGCGGGAGAGAGAAGCTGCACCGCGTGCCTGAAAGTGAAAGGTTTTTAGATTAAAGAAGAAAAAACTCGTGCAACAAAGAAGTAATGATGATTGTCAGTCTCAAACCTTAGTGATGTTCTTTGCCCAATGTCACCAAGCAGAACCAAGCATTCTTCATCCACGGTTAATTCTTCCACTTGTGCACGAATGGCTATAATCTGGCCAAATCACAAATCTATTAGAATCTTGTTAATCAATTGAAATTTAAAGACTAAATGACAATTGATTAACCTGTATCATTTCAGACGGATTATATATCTGAGTCCGGATAATGACCAACCGATCCAACAGGTCAATAGGAACTCCATGGGGACTGGGCATATCAGTTCCTCTGCAAATAAAGTAAATCACAGTACTAAGTTAACTGAAACTCCCAAGATTTTCCAAAAATGGTATTTTTTTCAACCAAGGTCTAGCGCTTTTCCTCACCTTACGTTGCAGACACCTCTATTTGTTGCAAATATCACTATCGGAGATAATGAGCTCTCAAGAGCACGGTTTAAGTAAGAAAAGCACTCCATATCAAGCATATGAACCTGAAGTTTTGAAATTTACGAATGTTATGCTTACTGCTCTTTTGAGTCCCAAGCAAGATCAACATGGTGGAATGAGAAAAAAACTTATAGAAAATACCTCATCGATAAATAGCACACCCGGAACAAGCTCAGCCACGCCTTCATCTATATAACGGTTCACAACCTGCAATTAGGATACAAATATTATATAACTAATATTATACTTTACAAAGGAGAAGTAAAATTCAAACAAAAATTAACTACCATGTTCTAGTGAAAATTACCTTGTTAATTTCTTGCCGAAGCTTATCAGTGATCTCAGTCTTCCGGGGTTTCATCATTTGGCCCATCAAAGAAAGTATATCCTGACCACCTTGAGGTCGAGCATTTGCTGCATCCAGATCTTGGAGTGTGACATCCTATCCACAGTGAAGGAAATTTTAGAGTACACACTAAAAGAAATGTACAAGTTACAACTTTACAGCCTAGTAGAGTAACAAGAAGTCATAATAAGCGTAGGAACTAAGACTAAACCACACATACACATTAATCAAAGAAAGGTGGATATAAACAAAGAATGATAACTACTGCTACACAAAGAAAGGATAATTCTTGGGATAAGCAGAAGTCATAGAAGCTAAACCTGCACTATCTCTTTCTTTTTGTGAACCTCTCCTTTGGGTAGTGGAACATATTCTTCTGCTTCCAGATCAAACTCAGTGGCAAAAGCATCACTTCTACCTACCCGTTTGACAGCTCCACTGTTTGCTTCGATATATATAACATCACCAACAGCTACCTACGAGTCAAAATTATAACACGAAACCAATCAGAATGACGAAGTAATTAGCAACTTCACAACCAAATTTGTCCACAGACAGAATTACATAGTTAGAAAGCCAAACAGAGCAAGATAATACTAGGTTTTGAAACATCATTCTAAATTAATAAGCACAAACTTAGAAATAAAAACAACATCCAAAACATAAAATCACGTGCCAAGAATTTACAGAACTGACCTTTTCCTTAATCAAGGCATCGTATATAGTGGGATCCAACTTCAGTTGTTTGGTTCCTTTGACTGTTTTGAGTGCAATGATAACATGGCTGATGCTTTTGCCGTAGCCTCCAGTGAGGCTTTCAGTTTCTTCTGGTGTTAGCTCGGTGACCTGAAACACAAAGAAAACATGTCAAAAATCTAACAGCTAGACATACTATTGCATAAGAACACAGCAAAAGAAGCTCGCAAATAGCATCACACCTCTCCCTCATAGACTTCTTTGGTTTCCTTGATACGTAGACCAATGGCACGTCTAAAATTCTCCATGAGAACCTCTGTTTTCTTAACCTCTGATGAGTAAACCTCAGATCCAACCATTGGACAGAATGGAACCTGCAAGCAAGAAACAATGCAGATAACATAAGCTGAAAGTAAAATAAAAATGCTTCATACTGTGTAAAGCGTATATGATAGAGCCATATGGAAACATGGAATAAATCAGATGCAAAACGAATGAATTCACCCAAGATTACCTTACTTCCCAGCTCTTGGGAAATTCCAAGAGCCAATGCTGTTTTGCCGGTTCCAGGAGGTCCAGCAAGCAAAAGAGCCTTGCCCGCCATTTTCTTCTGCTTAATCATGTCCACTACAAGACCAGCTGCCTCTCTAGCCTCAAGTTGACCGACAAATCCAGCCGCCAATGTTATAGGGATACCGGTTGGCTAGAAAAGGAGACACAATGTTAGCAACGAAAAAATTATGCTACTAGCTATAGAAAGAGATCACACTAATGCTTGAGAAAAGTAAAAGAACCAAAGACAATCAATAAAATCACAATGCAGTGCCAAAGTAGAAGAGCACCATCAAGGCAATGTACGGGTCTCAAAGCATCTTTCAGAACAATATTTCATAATAGATGCATTAGAATTGAAACTACTTGAACCGAAAAGAGTAAGGGAACATACCAAACGAATCAATTAGCTTCAAAATCCTAAAAACGCTTACAACCTTAAACCCAAAACATGAACAACTATGAACAATACAAGCATACTGCAATCTACTACAACACATCTAGACGCATTATCCCCACAAAAATCGATACTTTGCAAAAGTTCTGCTTGAACCGAAAAGAGTCAGAGAAATTACCAAACAAAAGCAACTAGCTTTAAAACCCTAAAAAAGCATAGAACTTTAAAAAACCTAAAACCCTAACTAAGCCCTAAACCCAAGCAAACTTCGGGCAATACGAGCATACTACAAGAGCCAAAGAGAGAGAGAGAGAGAGAGGGAGAAGAAGAACCTCGAGGCCAAGGCCTTTGATATGGGTGTGAGTAGCAATACGCTGTTTCTTAGCGGTGGACTGAATCTCTTCAATCTTTACTTTATCCATCTCCGTCAACTGGTTACTCTATGATCTTTATAGGTCTATTGTTGTATTCTCCGATGACGACGACGACGGCGGAGAAAAGAGTTGAGCTTTCTCTTGAGTTTGCAAGCGCCTCCTCTTTCTAACAAGTTTATTAATATGTTAAAAGCTTTGTTGCAACAATGGGACTTATTCTTCTATTTACGAAATCACCCCCACACAAAAAAAAAAATGGGAAGAAACAATTGGAGAAAATGAAAATTTCTTTAACAGGTGTGAACAAAACAAAAAGTTAAGGGGCTAAATAGAGAGGACTCAATAGTCATAAATGTAAATTTAAGGGGTGAAACTAAAACATATGAATAATAAAAGGGTCTTCGTTTTGGTAATTTTTTTTTTTTTGTTTCTCCTCCATCATTCCAGTAAAGGGATAAGCTTCTTCTGGGAAAAACCAGAGACCGTCGCATGGAGACTCTCTCGATTCCTGCCGCTTCTTGGTTTTCCGGCGGCGCTGTTCCTCCGCTACAGGTGAGAATTGCTCCGCCGTATCAACTTCGGAAACCACCGAACAAGAATTTCGCACGTTTGTCCGCCATTAACGCCGCTTCTCGCTCTGGTGACAATCTCTCTCTCTCTACGTTATATATCTACAATGAAGCTTTTTTCTAAGATGTTCCTTCGCTTTTGTGGGAAATTTCATGTCTTTTTGGTGTTTTTTTTGTATCTTTAGTGAGTGAGCTAGTAGTGGAGGAGGATGTGTTGCAAATGTTCTTGAAAGACAGAGAAGAGAATGGAGATTTCATTTCTAAGGTTTCTGATAGGCTCTGGTTAAGGGACATTCTCGAATCTATTGATCTTAGTTCTAATAGAGCTTCCTCTTCAACTCTTGGACTTGATACTCAGGTAAAATCAGATATGTCATGTGTTTCTTTCAAATGTTCATTTGAAATCTAGTGTTGGTTTGTGCTTTCATGGCTACAATATTCTACTTGGAACTGTTACGTTTATCAATGTCTTTATATTCTATACGCAGGAGAGCTCGATTGATGGTGTAGATGAGGATGATGAAAGTGGTTTCTTGAAACTTAAACCAACCCAAGAATGGATTGGTTGGGAAAGTGATTCCGCCCCTATAAACAAGAAAGCTCTAGCTAAGGTCGGTCATCTATTTTTGAATGTTCTAGTTCTTATTGCAGTAACATCATGCTGCGTATAACCCTTTGGGTTTTGTTTGCAGGCACTACAGGATGACAGCGAGAGGAGAAAGAAATTTAACTTGCTGAAATATGAAGCTGTATGATTATTCCTTTCAGTATGTTTCTTGATTAGTCTGCCAGTCTAATCTTTATGATTTAACAAAACGCTCTATTGTGGAAAATGGTTGTTCAGTATGTGATGGCCGTAGTGGATTTGTATGGTTTAGTTATCGAACTTACTTTGGAATTGCTGCTTCTGTGTCTTTAATTTTGTAGCTGAAGCGTGAGCTTATGTACTTGTCAATTGTAATTGGAACCGGGGGGAGCGGATATTGCTTACTAGCTTTATCAGCCCAGGTAAGCTCTCTAGTGGGTGTTCTTTTCTTTCTTTGCAAGGTCTATTATATGAATCAGCAATTCCTGAAAAGCATAGTATTTAACGGGGATATGGAGAGACAAATGTGTTTAAGAGGCTCATTTTTGGTTTAACTCATAGTTAACCATAACAACTATCTTTGTCACTGTCACTCAGACCACATTTTCTGTCTCACTTTATTACTTTGTTGCAATACAATACACTTTCTCTGCTGCGTCTCTTTAAATGGACCATATGATCATATCTGTTTGTGTCATCTCTGACAGGCTGCGGTCAGTTATGCAGTTGGAGTCCTTTTCAGGTTTGTTGTCTATTTTAGTTGGTAGACTCGCATTGTATTATATAAGTTAAGCAACATGCTTGCTCATGTATACGGTACCTAACCAAATTTTATTCCAGTGCAGTTGTTTGTACCTTCAGCTTTTGTATGGATACGCTGATGGTGTTTCACGTGAAGCAGTTCCTGATATCTTCCGGAAGAGAAAGCCTAAAAAGTACAGACCTTGAGAACTCTGTAGTCTGGTCATGTTCTCCGTTGAGTAGTTCCTGTTACTCACATAGCTCTTGCTTTTGTATTGTCCGAACTCAGAATTGGAATTAGAAGTGAAGATCTTGAGGACTTTGTAGAGAGGACCATCAGGGGCAGCGGCATGGCTCTCTCTTCTCCACGCCTGGTGATTCCAGCTGCAATTTATGGTTTGTGGGTACTCTCACACAAGTACTTCCAGAATGACTTGTTCGACTTTCAGGTAGCTATTCTAAGCTAATTTTGCAAATCAGAAAATTAATTATCTTTCATGTCTTCTCACAAATTTCGACATCCTTATCCACACAAATTTCGACATCTTGTGACAAGTTTGAACCTTTTAAATCTCCACAATGGTTGTGACTTGTGATTGGCAGATAGTTCCAGCCATGGTTGGTTTGTTTGTATACAAAGCCGCAGCTCTAGTTCAAGTGTACAGAGACAACCAAGATCTTCAGTTTATCTTCCCAGATGACTACTAACTACATAGTTCACCAGCATAAACCGACCTTCCGAGATATGCCAGGGAACCGTGGATTTTGTGAATTGTTCGGTACATAATTTCAGGAGAGAACAGAAGCTGAACTCATCTGATAAGACTGAGGATGTAGTGAGGTTTGTGGTGAGTTGTAAAATCAAAATGGCGTTGTTTGGCTTTTCTTATCAACAACCTTGTATTTTTGTTTTTCTCCTTAATAAAAATGTCTGATTTGTTTACTCTTGTGGAAATTAGTTCCCTGATAAGTCTTGAGTGAAAATGCAATATGTGAAGAGGTCAAATGCCTGAAAGATTTTGCTTATTTTACACACTCAATCAAATGCCTGAAAGATTTTGCTTATTTTACACACTCAAACGGTCAAATCTTATGGACAAAACAATACACACGTGAAAAAAAACTTTCCGCTTTCTTTATAATCACAAAGGCCACTCCGATTGAGTAGCAGAGAGTTTTAGTATTTGGCCTAGTGGTAAAACATTATCAGCAAAACTTTAGGGCAAACTAAAATGAAATGACCCTTTTTAATGGGTATTGTCACCTTTTCTTTCTTTCTGCACAACATCTGATTCTCTCAGGCTTCTGTTTTTCCAGCTTTGGACAAAATGTGATTCCGCAAATAAATGTTACAGCAAAGAAGAGTATTATAATTCAAGACCGTAAACTCCATCCACGTGCAGCCAATTCACGCCGTACTCTTGTAGCTGCCTCTGCTGTGTCATTCAATGGCGGATAACTCCAACTTTCCGACATCTATAAAAAACCATTCAAACCAAACCAATGAAGACAGGATATAATCTTTCTAATCTTTAACAGAATCCATTGTCATGGAGAAAAGATAACTCTACAATGTAATGATACTTACATCTTCGAAACCTGTAAATGGGCGGACAACTCCACGCTCCCTCAAAGACTTTTGGAAATCTGCAATCTTCCATTTACAGTGATCGGCCCCAACAACATACACTGGTTTTCTGCAGCAGAGAATGTACACTCAGATTGTAGTTTTAATTTGTTGGAAAAAAAGAAAGGGTTTATCTCAGCATATTACATACCCGGTGCTACAGGCTTCGCTGATCAGACTGACGGAATCTGCTGTCACCACAAACGCATCACCCCAAGCTAGATGTCCCATGTACGGATTTGGTTCTGAAACAGAATTTTAACAACCATAAGAAACTTTTGTCATTGCATTGTACTTGTGTACAAAGCTGAAGCAATAATTTGCTATGGATTGTCGGTACCTTGGCCATTCCATATGTAAACTTTTGGGTTATCTCCAAGTTCTTTGAAGATTACTCTTGAAACCTGTTTGCATAGTTGAGTACCAGGTGAGACTCAAAAAGAATATCAGCTATGACTGTGGGTAGAAAAAGAAAAAAGTGTCAAGAGACCTTTGCAGGGGTTTTGTAGGAAAGAGAAATTCTGACACTTCCACAGGTAGCAAGGACATTAAGAATGGAGTCTGTTAGCTGCTTTGCGATGTCTGCTCCATACCGACAGTTACCTGTTCAGAAAGACAAAACAAAACCATGGCAAAAAGGTTAAAGCTTCAGTATTCAAGAGATTTTAGCGCTCATGTGTTATGTTAAATACTGGAAATGTAAGAAATCCTTCTAGTAACTTAAAAGAGTAAACAGAACCTACTTCTTGGCCAGCCGATGTTGACCACAACTAACGGCTTCGGAAGAGCAGCAAATTCATCATGCCAGGCACTAGCTGCTTTACGGAGTAAGGCATAATCGATCTGGTGTAAAGCTCCTGTAGTCAAGACCTGAAAATAGGCGTGTCCATTCATGGTAATTAGAAATGAAATCTCCACAGTAAGATTAATCTACCGTATTTCTTCAACATTATGGAGAAAAGAATTGAGCATAAAGCAGTAATATTTACTATTTAGTACTTACTACATGATCCTGAGGAGGTTCACGTGGAGTTATCCACCTCCGCATAAATTTAGGAACCTGCTCTTGTGCTTCGAGCGTTAGAGGGTAGTAGTCATGACGAGGCGTGATGACCATGTCAAACCTATTTAAATGTGATCTAGGATGTTGTATCTACAAAACGAAGACCAAACAGCACTATTTCAGAATTCACAGGAACAGGACAAAATTCTCATTCTCTAGAAAATCACAGGATGTAGGAATAAAATTCTTCCTATAGATACCGTTAAATACTATATTATCTCGAATTGTATTTCTAAGTCGACTATGCCTTCATTGGTAACATAACAAACAGGTTAAAGCTTATAATAGACCTGAACAACGAAGACGTTTTCAGAAGCCAAACGCCTTATCGAGCTAGCAATAGAAATTGTATCTCTTCCACATGCAATCACTACCAACGGGCCTTCCCTGTGACAAGGAAATAAAATCACTTAGCCATGTGCAATACGATTCCCAATCCATGGACAAACAGAAACTCGTGATAGAGGATGGAAAGGCATACACTCAGGCTTGAATTTCGCTAGTACTACTTGTAACTCAAAAGAAGGTGACAGTGTCCAAATGAACAAGCAGCACAAAGAAATTTCAGAAAGATTACTTACTTTTCATAGGTTTGACGGGCCATATTTACAATGCTCTTCACATCAGCCTCTAGGATAGAGGCCAAACCTACACTACCACCATTCTCCGAGGGTACAGATGTGATGTATTTACTTTGTTTGGATCCAAGCATCAATCTGGAGTAGAGGTAAATATGCCTGAGGATAAAGTCCAACTTCTTGTGAAAACCAACTGGAAGCCAATGCAGCCACTCATTTAGCCCTCCTTTAGGCCTTGTTACTCGCTTTACTCGAAAAAAACAGATAATCTCAGCGAATTAAAAATCTTGTTTAAAAGTAAAATTACCTGAATGTCAAGACTATTGATGATCAAAGAAACTAGAGAGTAGAGACGCCAAAGACACATAAACACAGTCTTACATGCATGATCAAAAAGTAAACTAAAGACTCCTATCACTACCAGTGTTCCTTCTAAACGAAATTCAGTACTTATACACACCAACATCACCCTCCACCAAGGACTAATGCTACTATCAAGACCTAGCAAAACTCTAACATGGTGGAATTACCAAACTGGCACTACTTCTCTCTACGGAAACCCTTGATTCAATACCTCTATAACATTTACAAAAAAAATTGTATTCATGTGTAAATGACACGCGGTTAACAAAAGCACGCAAATTTAAGAAGTTTTTACCTTTAACAAGTCTAACCAATCAGAAACAATACTGCATAATATAAAATAAAAATAATCTAAAAGTTGCATAGAAACTTGAAAACATCCTATAATATTTTGAAACGGAGGGAGTAGTATTTTGTAAAATAATTTCCTATAATATTTTGAAACGGAGGGAGTAGTATTTTGTAAAATAAAATTGACAGGATACATAATTAAGATCTCCCACACCAAGAACCCTCCATTGTTTTTACCATAAATTTTGCAGAACATGAGATATATACATATCCATCAATTCCTAGTTTCGAGAAAAATTTACAAACATGCTAAAGAAGTACTCAAAATTTAAGAAATTCTCACTCCTATTGTAGACCTAACAAGCTAAGAACGTAGAATACAGTGTCCATAAAGAAGTCCTAAATCCGAAAACAATCATCAATCTCACAACCAAAGCATACGACGCCCTACTGATCAGTACATAATTGAATTATTTGTTGGGAAGAGTTGAAGAAATTAAAGGAGATGCTAAAATCAGAAACTCACGTAGAGTAAGTGATTATCGGCCAAGCCGAGGGCACGAACGAGACCGATACACTGATTCTCGGAGCCTGGGAAACCGTTACCGATGACGACGGCGCGTCTGACGATGTTCTGGGGTCCGCCTTGTTCGAAAATATCAGGTACGCCGGTAGATAGACTGGGTGGATCCGGCAATAGGATTGGCCTCATGCCGGTTCGATTTCGATTAAGATTCCGATCAGGATCCAAAACCCCTAGAGGAACCACACCGTCACGACGATTAGGTATTGATCTGTACGCGAAGAAGAAGAAGACGAGAGAGAGAGAGAGAGGGTCGTGCTTGCGAATTGCGTAAAGGTCGCACAAAGAGATCTAATTAAAACTCTCACTCTCTTTATTAGCGCAAAATTGCCAAATCATAGGGACTAATTCGTAAAATTACTTTAACTACTAATTTAAACAAAACATACAATTGTGAAGATTAGTGGGCTCAGGATCCGCTTTTTCAGCTAGAGGGTTGCACTTTCAGTGTTAAAAAGATTAGTTTACCGGAGGAAAGCTTATTTGGTTAATGGAGTACGCTCTTGACAAGGCGTTAAAGGAGATGTCGATTGATGATGATGAGAAACTGAAGGATCACGGAGTCTTTTCACATATCTCTGATCTTCCAAGTGATATAGAGGAGGAGGTGCTCTCTAGGGGTTCCGTTGACATGTTTGGGAACATTGCGATTGACCTGTAAAAACTGGAACACTTTAACGAAAGGTGAGAGCTTTCTCAAAATTAAAGCTATTGAAAAATTACATGAGATCTTCAATGTCTCAAAAAAGATTGAATGGTTTAGCCATTTTATGCATTGAGAAAAACATGTTACAAGGCATGGATTTTGATACTATTATTCATGATTTTGCATCGGCTAAAGTTCTTAGGAGAAACCGTTTTATATGATCATTTTCTCTATTTTTTTTTGGAATAACTCTATTGCGTTTTATCTTTCAGATTCAAACAAGTTTTTATTGGAGAGGACTGCAGCGTTTATATATGATGCAAACTTGGAGCAGTTCAAGACAGGCTCAAGACATAAGAAGTTAAAAAAAAAAAAATGTAAGACATGAGAAGTTGAAAGTTTTTCTATATGTATTACACTATTAGCATGTGTTTAGGGGACCATTTATGTAACTCGCCCTAGGGGTTCTGAAATGTTTGAGCCGGGGCTGCCTAAACTTTTAATATGCTAAAGACACATAAAAACAGTCTTTATGTTTTGTTATGTCTAACTCATAGCGAATTAAAATATGCTACTATTACATTATTTTCTTTGAAAGCTTTCTTATTACATTTGTATTTTGTGTTTGGTTGGTGGTTATGCTGCTAAGAATTCTGTTTATCCCCGAGAGGAGCCAAAAAAAGAAAGCAAAATGGCATTTAAGTTAAGGATACTTTTTAAATATTTACCATTTTTGTTATCTTTGGAGTTTTGGAGATGATTTGTTAAAAAATGCTTAATTAAGACTGTTAGAAGATAAAATGATTATCATATCCATCACTATATATATATATATATATATTGTTACAGTACTTAAGTAGTTTTAAGTTAAATATACAGTAAAACCTCTATAAATTAATATGGTCGGGACCATGAAATTTTATTAATTTATAGAGGTTTTAATTTATCGTTAAATTAATAATTATTAATATATCGATAAATTAATAAAGTATTAATTTATGAAGAGATTTTCTTATTTTCATAATTTTGAAAATTTTATATTACAAAATAAAATACTTTTGTTATCATTTACATTTTTTTAAATTTTTTTAATTTATAAATCTTAGTTATCGTAATAGGATGAATGTCAACTGTTTACTAGATTATCTAAGTAAAAATAATATATGTTAGAAGTTTAGAGTTTAGAAGAAATTTCTACTACTATCCTTCATGGTAATGATGAAGTTTAAGAAGTTATTACGGTATCTTTAAAATTAGTTACTAAAGAAACAATTATCGCATCTATGAATATTCACAATTTTTTATGCGATTTGAAAAGGTAACAGTAAAAAAGATTAGAGATAAGCTCTAACAAGAATGCAAATTCAAGAATGCAAACAACAGTCATATTTCACTAGATTTTCTTAGATAGGGTTACAACAATATAATCATATCTCACTAGATTTTCTTAGATATATATGTACATATATATATGTAGATATATATTTAGTTTATTTGATTATTAATTTATGATATTGATGGGACCATATTTTAACATAGGATTTCAAAAAAAATATTATCTTATTATTTTATCGAAATGTGTCATTTTTTACACCGTCCCAACTCGGGACCGAAAAAATTATTAATTTATAGCAAGTATTAATTTAAAGAGTATTAATTTATAGAAGTTCTACTGTATATATATGTTCTCAATCGTTATTGTAGATAGATGGAAGAGAAGTGAAACAAAAATAAGTAACTTTCTCCTACTATTTCGTCTCTCTCTTTATTCCTCCTCTTCAATAATTTAATATTGCCTCGTATACACATCTTATCAGTTTCATAACATAAACGCAAGAAGACGAAACTTATATGGTAGTTTCATAACATCTTATTACCACGACTACGACTGACTCCCAATCTATCATCAGTTAAGGTAATTTTAAAGTTATATATGTTTAACTTATTTGAATTTAATTTATGCATATTATTATATGTACAGTATTAATATAGAATAAGAGACTATGTAGTTTTTTTTTGTTTTTTTGTCAACAGACTATGTAATCTACTGTTGAAGTTTAATCATAATGATAGATTATGCCTCATTGATCATATATATCTATATTGTTTGATTATAATGGTATTCTTCCTTCTTTTATTATATACTAGGATTAGATCTGCGCTATAGCATGAGGGAATAGTTATATATACATGCAGTTCATAACGGACTAGAATATATCCCATATATATTAATAGATGAACATTTTGGTAAAAAAGTTGAGGTGTCAGCGCTCATGACACTCTTTCCTTTATCTGTCATGAGTTTTTAAAAATATTTCCTTTTTTATCATTGTGTTTTTCCAAAAATACAATTAACACTCAAAATTAAATTTTAAGAAAAGGAAATAAAGTATACCAATTTTAAGAACTCTTTGTTCATATGATATAATAATATAAGATTGATATTATAATAACTCTCACGGGTTAAATTTTAATTATTATACCAATTTTTTTTATAGATATATACTACACAATCGGATTTTAAATATTTCAATTACCCAATAATATAATAGATTTTTGTAAATAAAAATTACAGTAAAAACATTAAAAATTATTTTATACCGCACTATGTGCGGGTAGTTACCTAGTCACTTCTTTATTTTTTACGGTGAATCATATATTTTGTAATAAATTTGGATAAAATAGTAGATAAAAAGTGAGCAAATAGTAATATAATACAATAAAAATTAAAACAGATAATTTTTTTTAGATATTATCATGGATTTAGATAAAATAATAAGTAAATAATATTAATGTTTAAAAATAAATAAATGAAAATATGGTCTGCCTATATCTGTCCTCCCCATTCAATAAGTCTATGTCTTAAGTAACTAATTTCGAGAATTCTGTAAACAGTAATCAATATAAGGTAATGATTAATTTAGTTGCCAAAATGAAAATATGTAATTGAAGAAATATTATTTCTAATTGTTTATACATTGTGAAATTATTTTGTGTAACGTAAACCAATATTTTTACAAAATTTAATATTATTGTATTGAAATTTTATAAAAAAAAAATAATTTTTAATAATTAATTAATCATAATTTTCAGTATGCTTAAAGGTTATCAGCACATAATTTTGTTTTGTATAAATTTAGTGTTTTTAAATTTATTTTAACATGGTGCATAGTTCATTAATTTATAAACAAAGAGAATTCATTTGTATACCGCAAGACCGATTATATGAACATAAGTTTTTGTATTTAAATATGTAATAATATAAAGTGGTAAAAAAAACTACTATAAATATGAAAATTCAGGTTTAAAAATTGTATAATACAACATAAACGAAGTCATACAGAGTACAATTGAATATTTTAGAAATGAATAAATATAACGAAGACTACTATATTGTGACAAACCCTTCATAGATAAGTATCCATTTGCAGCCAATTCACATATGCAATAATATAAAATAAAAGTTCTGATCTAAACGATGTCATATAAAATAAATTTCTTTAGAAAAAATGTAGTAGTAAACTCACTGATGCTTTCGATTTTCTAATTCTAGAAATTTAGAACCAACATCGTTTTTTTCCTCAATAAAAAATAGATTTTAGAATAATCAAATCCATTAAGAAGACATGGTACACCTAAAATTATATAAAAATATAAATTATAAATATGGTTAAGTATATATAATGGCTTTATGGGTTAAGTAGAATATTTACCTTTGAAATATGATATTTTCCAAAACCTAGAAATATATATAAATGGATCATATTAGATTAAAACAGAATAAATAAGAAAATGTAATCTCTATATTATTAACATATTAGAAAGGGAGAATAAGGACTATGGTTTTTGATACAATTTTACAAATAAAGTTTGGAGGAAAAATGAGATTGATATGAGAATGCCACAACGTCACGAAGGTAGTATTTAGAGGTAGTCGACTATTTTTTTAGTGATAGTCGACTATTTTTTTGGTAGGGTAGAGATAGTCGGCTATAAGTTTGGTTTTGAATATATTCTCTAAAAATTACACACATTTGTTAAGATCACATTTGGTTTTAAAAGCTAGGTTTAGGGAATTTCTCAGGTCTAGGGAATTTCTCAGAAATTTACAGAATATTAAAGAACTCTTAGGTCTAGGGAATTTCTCAGAACACTAATGTGGTGTCGAACGACACCATCACTCTGAATCGATTCCAAATTGATTTCTTCCGGATTATTGCTCCAAAATGATCCAAATTGCTCCAGCTTGCTAAAAATCCTAGAAAACTTGCAAAGACTCAAAAACATCTTAAAAAACAAAAGAAAAAAAACTCAAAAAGCACATTTTTTTCCGCAAATCAAACTTTCATTAATTCAAAGAGCGTAATTACAAAGACTTGTACAAAATTACTTTAACACAATTATTACATAGGCGAATGTATGCGTCATACACTAAGAAAAATACAGCATAAGGGAGATTGACGATGCTTTCCAAAGAGTGGCCTTACTCGCTAACCGATCATAAGATCGGTTATTGTCAAACTTCATATTTGATTTTTCTCTGTTATGATTTGCTTGCAGCATCTTGTGGCTGAACTTTTTTTTTGCGAACATAATTATGGAATATAGACATAATGGTACCAAAGCTTCCGTACCAAAGTCTTTTTGAGATATCTCGATTTTGTAATATTCTTCACAAATTATTTCCATATAGAAATAATCTCCATTGTACTATCCTTTGGAGAGACCCTCTTGATAAACTTCAACAAAACTTTAAAACTCATCGGAAGCCACAATACTTTGTTTGATCTCACGCTTCGCTCAACACCATCATCAATAACATCCAATAAGCGATAAATGTTAATAGTCATAGTCATAATTTTTTGACTCTGCAAATGTAAAGTCATTGCCATGAGAATAAACCAAGTCATTTCCATCTCTTGTACAGACTCGATCAACATCATGACATGAACATCATCAAACACAACACAAATTTTTTGTGACCCTATCATGACAATAAAGTTCCATCGATGCTTTGTTAAATCATTCTTCAACATCCAGATCAGACCATTAACCATAATATATTGTTGGCTCAATGTGATCAAACCCTCATTTAAATTCACTACGCCAATACAACAATAGCCAAATCGATGCAGTCCTAAATCCATCACCCAAACAATGGCATCACCAACATTCCTTCCCAGATCCCAAATCCTAATCTTAGCTATGTTTCTCATGTTGTAAAGAGACAAACAAAATTGAAACAGACATACATGGGAGACGAAAAGATAACCATCAATCAGAGATGGAAATAAACTGACACAATTACTCTTGGGCTGAGGTTTGAGTAAGGTTAGAGATACACTCTTCAAGAAGAAGAGAATGAAAATGCGTGTTTGGGTAAAACTCCAACCGCGACAACGACAAACCGACACAACTCTTTTCCGCCTCAAAAACAGGACTCCGGATGAACTTTGGGTGTGATTAAACGCCACACAAGTCAAGAATGGTGTCAGTAAAACTGTCGGACTCAGATATGACCACACCATCTTTCCAAAGAAGCAAAGGATGGGGACTTGAAAACAGGATTTGCAGAAATAATTATCTCAAAAACTGTACAGAGAGATAAATGGAGAGACCGAAAAGAAAGAAGGGGCCGACCGATGCCGGAAAAGCCAGCGCCGGCCGGACAATGGAGATCGGAAGCGGTTTCTGAGGAAAAAGGTGTCGCTTTGGAGAGAGAAGTGATTTACTAAAAAACCATAAAAACTATGATAATTATATCACACTTCTCCTAGGAATCCTTCACAAACTGTAACTTTTCTCTCCCTTACAACTCATATTTATTTTGTGCAGGTGTAATTGAGGTTTTGTGAGCATATAGTATATCTAAACTAAGTTGCACAGTTTGTCAAATTTAAAACTCATTTGCTCATGGATTTATCAGTCAAAAGTTATTTATATATATAAGACAAAGCTAGAGATCTCAAGACTCGAGAATAAGGAATATGAAATTGCAGAAATGATTCAATATTTATAATTATATATCGTAGCTGTTACCACGTTAGATGTTGAATTTAGGAAATTAATTTTTTTTTGTTAGTATTATATTCATCGGTTGTTTACGATGATAAGATAATTTAATGCAGGTATCCAGTTAGGAATATGTCATAATTCAACTATATATATTATAGTATTTTAGTTGAATTCTCAAATCATATGATGGTGTTCATACATGACGAGTCTTTGTTATATTTTACGAAGATGCATTTGTATATGGAGTATTCACCTTGAGATCTCCAGAAAAAAAAAAAAAAAAACAGCATTTGATCACGAAAGATCGAAACCACAAAAAAATGGATCCAACTGCACCCATAAAACTACCAACTCACAAATATCCTTTGACCATTTCGTCTCGTTTTGTTAAAGGTTATTGTAAAGGCTGCAAAGTAAAAGGTCACATCTATGGTGGCTACCGTTGCAACGAGCCTTCCTCTACTGGCTGGTTCTTTCACAAAGAGTGTGCCGAGGCTCCATCAGAAATCCTCAACCATCCTTCTCATCCTCAGCATCCTCTCAAACTCCACACTCGTTCTGTACTAGAACCATGTAAATGTAATCTATGTTGCAAGTCTTCTTTTGCTTTTGCTTACCGTTGTTCATCAAAATGCGATTTCGCCGTGGATCTCACATGTGGAATAAATCCATTTCCGGTTACTATTGAACATCCGAAGTCTCATCATCATCCAGTTGTCTTCTTGAAAGAACCGGCTACGCCAGGTCAGCGCCTATGTGCAATTTGCAAGGTTTATAATGGTGGATGTTCTTATGCATGTCTTGAATGTAAAGTCAGCTTTCATGTCGAGTGTGTCAATCTTTCCCAAGAGGTAAATCATCCTTCTCATCCTCAACATCCTCTCGAGTTAATCCTATACGAATCATTAGATAGTGATGCCGAGAAGACATGTCTTCTATGTGGAGATCGACCAAACAATGTGCTTTATCGTTGCTCGATATGCAACTTCACCATATGCCGGCTTTGTACAAAAGATCCACCACCTCTCGCTATCGAGCATCATAAGACGCACGAGCATCGACTTGTCCTCTTGTCAAGAAAAATCTCATTTGAATGTAATGCTTGCGGGATGCAAGGTGATCGAAGTCCTTACATGTGTATTCAATGCGGCTTTGTTGTCCATAGGACTTGTATTGACTTACCACGTGTCATAAACATCAACCGTCACGATCATCGCATCTCTCTCACTCATCATCTCGGCGTTGGGTATTCGAAATGTGGGATTTGTCGAAAAGATATGAGTCAATACAATGGAGCTTATTCTTGCGCTATTTGCCCCAACTACGCTGCTCATTCACTATGTGCAACAAGAAAAGACGTATGGGATGGAGTTGAACTCGAAGGGACACCTGAGGAGAATGAAGATATTGCGCCTTTCAAAGTGGTGGGTGATAACTTGATCAAGCATTTCAGTCATGAAGAGCATAATCTAAGACTCAACAAGGACAATATCAATCGTGACGAAGGCTCACGTTGTGAAGCATGCGTCCTTCCTGTGTATTCCGATCCGGTCTATAACTGTGAGGAATGTCGTTTCATTCTCCATGAGAAATGTGCTAATCTTCCAAAAAAGAAACGACTTGTATTCAACACAAAACCATTCACACTATGGTGCAAACCACCACGTACATTCGCTAGCAAATATTTTAGATTCAACGATGTTTTCCGCTGTAAGGCTTGTGGAATGAAGTCTACTGGTTTCAGGTATGTTTCGGATCGGTGGGTTTTAGATGTCCGCTGTGGTTCACGTTCTGAACCGGTCATTCATGATGGCCACAAACATCCTCTATATTACGAAAAGAAGGACAATCACTATTGTGATGCATGCCATACAAAGATATATGATCATCTGCTTTGCTGTGATACTTGTGACTTTGATCTGGATTTACACTGTACTGATCTACCAAAAGTGGTAAAACATAGCTGCGACGATCATCCTCTTTCCCTATGCTATGGCGAAAATGCAAACGGGAAATATTGGTGCGATATTTGCGAGGCCGAAACAGATCCAAATAAGTGGTTCTACACTTGCTCTGATTGCGGGGTTACTGCACATATCAAATGTGTACTTGGAGACTTTTCACGTCTCATGCCAGGACGCATCATCATCTACATTAGAGTTAAAGTTGAAGTGGTTCCTAACAACCATAGTTCTCGCCCGTTCTGTGCAAATTGTCACTCCAGATGCGCAGCGCCTATTATTTTAAAGCTTTGTGATCCATACACTGGATACATTTGTTCCGATGCATGTGCATTGTCTATCAATCCAGCTACTATATAGATGATTATTTCATTCAATTCGTATGTCTTGATTTTTGTGGATGTAAGTGTTTCTTTCCAACTATCACCATGTAATAAGCGATATACATACATGGGCTTAGCATTTCTTGTGCTGAAGTTATTTTATTTACCTTTCCTGTAGTTTGGTTATGTTAATATTAGTACTGTCTTCATCGAGAGAGAAGGTTGGTTTAAACTGAAACTGAATCTTATTCAGTTCAGTTTAAAAGTGAATATGACGGTTTAATTAGATTGGATTGTTTTGGCTTTAGTGGTAAATCATAATTCTAATGATCTTCTCCAATGGTTTCTACAAAGATTATTGCAAAACTCGCAACATGTTTTCGACATAATATTTTCCCAAGTTCCTAATAAGAACTTAAATTTGCGACGGCTTATATAAGTCGTAACAAGTTATGACAAATATGCGAAAAAAATGTACTAGCAACTAATATGGTTTAATTAATGAAAACAGAGACAGGGATGAAAGGAGCAAATATTTGTAAATCAGAAATGTAAACCAAGATGAAAACTCAAAGTCAATTTTAACAACATAAATAACGAATATGTGATTGTATATTGCAAATGCAAGAATTATAAAACAAACAGCAGACAGAGTATTGGAAATACAGGGAACAAACTCACTCAAGTGACTAAAATCTACAAGACAAGGCAAGTGTTCAATAAACCTCTGTATCATTTTGACATTTACAAGTGTTACATAAGCGAGGAGGACCATCCATGACATGTAACCTCAAACTCACTCTCATTTTCATTGCAAAAACCAAGACTGGAAACTGAAAGGATGCGACTGAGTTGATTTACAAAAACAGTGGTCTGTTTCAGGTTACCTTAGATAAGGCCGCTAGAGATTAAGATCTGCACGACGGTAAAGTAATGCCTCCACAGAAAGATGCGATTATTATGTACAAGACAAGAACTATTAAGCACGTCAGCAGTACCCTGTCGAACACAAACAATGATAGTTAAAACCGAAGGATGAGAAGTTATAATTATCTGGAACACACGAAAAGCATCAAAACAATATATAGTACACTTCTCTATGCAAAGTTGGAACTAAGGCAGTATAGCTTTTATCAGCCAATAATAAGGGATTTGAACTCTTTCCAAATACTTTGGTATTCTGTCGAGGAGAAATCTCCCAAAGAAAATACACAAAGAATGTATAGAGGTGTACCTAGTAACTACCAAAAACCAAAGAAAATCAAGAGAATCAAGAAGAGACAGAGATCCTTACAAGAGCTTAGCGTTTTTCATCCAAAGAGCTCGACGGAGGCGCTTAGATTGTTTCCTGAAGTGAAATGCACTATCTTGCATTGTTGCTGTTTTATCAACAAGAAGCTCAATCCTATCACCTCTCTCCATTATTTTCTCAATGTTCTCAACCATGACTGATCGAATCTGTAAAAACCCGAAAACACAACAATGAGAAAGCTAACCTTTTCCACTAGACTGAATACACTTCCACCAAAGACAGATAATAAAGAAGCATGTGAGCTAAAGAAGAATTTTAACCTCACTGACTTCTCCTCTAACACGATTGAGAGTATCAACACTAGGATTACTAGAGAAGAACTCCATCTGCTGATGCAAAACCCTTGAGAATTCATCATTCATTGCATAAGCTGGAGCCTGATGCGCCACTTTTCTATAGTTTTTCATAAACCTCATATGAATATCTTCCAAATACGAAAATGGAATCCTCCCTACAAAATCCAATCACCACCACCACCAACACCAAAATCATAAGCTACACAGAGAAGACGACCTTAAACTCGTGAATTATATACAACAAACACTTCAAATCCATGGCAAATTTCAATAACCATAAATCTCAAAACATATCCAACGATTGGGAAGAAAAATCTTACTTCCAAAGGTATCATTGGCCATACAGAGAAAGGTAAGACCATCGGATCTAAGAATATGGAAGATGTAACGGTCTTGAGAGAAACAAAGTCTTTCATCGGCGATCTCCGGCGAAAGCTTCTCGAGGATCCGTCGCACCACGGCGCCTGTGTTTCCCGTAACGGCGCTGAATTCCGCTAATACCACCGTACCTCTCGCCACAGCCGCGTATACAATCGCCATCGGAGAATCTTAGTTAAATCGGATAACGTCAGCGAGTGTGGATCACGCGCTCCGGCGGTAAGAAAGTTCAACGTCGGCTTTGCTGCGAATCTGAGCAGAGTTTTAAAATATGTACGAAGTTATAGGTTAACAGCAAACGTTTCGTATATAACCCCTTTTTTATTGTTACGTTTTTAATTGTCACCTACAGATTATATTTTCTAACATTTTAACCCCGTAAGCAAATTCGAACCGAACCGGCCAAAATTACGCTTTTCGGTTTGGATTCGGATACACCAACTAAACCCGATCGGTTACTTCTTTTTAATTATGATTTTCCGGTTCGGTTCGAGTATAACCATTAAAAGTCCCCACGTTTAAATATACCGATTGCGAGTCTCTCTCTACTGTTGACGAGCTTACTTCGACGAGTCTCCGGCGAAACAGGCGACTGAGGTGAGCCTCTTCTAACTTCGACGAATTACACAGGCGAGCTTCTATCTTTTTATGTTCTGTATACGGTTGAGTCTAAGATGATGGTTATGTTCTCGAATCAATGCTCTCTGCTTTTCTTTCGCCAGTGAAGTGTCTGTTTCATTATAAACTAGGGTTAGGAATTGGGTTAATGATAATGGTGGGATTGTGTGTTCTCTGTTTCCGACTGAACAGCTGACCTATCCGATTTCTAATTTTGTGTTGCCTGCTACGAGCTCAGTGATTAGACTGTTAAGGACAGACCCTTGTTTGGAAGGGTTTTGTTGTTCTCCTACTGAGTATTCATTGTGCTTTGAAAGTAATGTGCTTTTTTTTTCTTTTTTTCTTTTTTGCTGGTTGGTTCTTATCAGATTGGTGTCATTCTTCATCTTCTTTTTCCAAGACCATGGTGTTTGGACAAGTAGTGATAGGTCCTCCTGGATCAGGAAAGACCACTTACTGCGATGGCATGTCTCAGTTCCTCCCTCTTATCGGCAGGTTTCATATTCTTTCTTTTTTGCTCTTTTTGGATCAAAGAAAGAAAGATTACTTTGTGGCTGTACCGTATTAGCTGTTTTCTATGTCTTTAGATCTGTGAAATTTACAAAGTTCCAAACTTTAATTTACAAGAGTATTAAATTCCAGAAATTTTACTCTTGTTTACTTGGTTGTGAAAATCTTTCTCTTGGAAGAGAGATTTTTCAGATTCTTGAGGGATTCTCCGAGAAGTGTATTCTCTTAACGTTGAGTTACTTTGTTTTCGGCAGGAAGGTTGCTATTGTTAATTTGGATCCTGCGAACGATACATTACCGTATCCTTTTCTTTATGCAAACTTTTTAAACATGGTTGAAATTGGCGTATAGCCATGGAAAATTTTCTAGGTGTGAGTTGTTTCTTGACATTAATCTTAGTTATGAGTGTGCTGTGAATATCGAAGAGCTGATTAAGTTAGAAGATGTTATGCTGGAACACTCTCTTGGTCCTAATGGAGGTGAATTTTGCCATCTTAATTCTTCTTTTCTTCTTAATATTTTTATTTATCTTTTATCAAATCAATAACAAACTTTCTAATGAAACAGGTCTTGTATATTGTATGGAGTACTTGGAGAAAAACATTGACTGGCTGGAATCGAAATTAAAGCCTCTTTTGAAGGGTTAGCAACAATAAGTCTCTCCTTCTTTTTGTTGTTTTAACGTAATGTCACGTCCTTAAAGTAAAAAAGTGTTGGAAACATTTGCAGACCATTACATTCTCTTTGATTTTCCTGGCCAAGTGGAGTTGTTCTTCATTCATGACAGTACCAAGAATGTTCTCACGAAGCTGATAAAATCATTGAACCTTAGAGTATGAGCTGTTCTATACTTGTTACCTTACTAGCTAAATGAACCTTCCTGAAGAGTCTACATATAAATAATCTGATGAGTTTTTGTTTGTTTGTTTGTTCTGCAGTTAACTGCTGTGCAACTAATTGATTCCCATCTATGTAGTAATCCCGGGAACTATGTAAGCGCATTGCTTCTCTCCTTATCCACGATGCTTCATATGGAACTCCCACATGTCAATGTCTTGTCTAAAATCGATCTGATTGGCAGCTATGGGAAGCTAGGTATCTTTTTGTTCTCGTAACATCGATTTTGCAAAAGTATAACATGTACTCACTAACTACCATCTCTGGTGTCATGTAGCTTTTAATTTAGATTTCTATACCGATGTTCAAGACTTGTCATACTTGGAGCACCATCTTGGTCGAGATCCTCGCTCTGCTAAGTACAGGTTTGATATAAAAGATCATCTCAATATACAAGGAACGGTTAATCAACTCCGGCTTATATGCACTCTCGGTATCTGATGAGTTCGATGGTCTTATTTGCAGAAAACTAACAAAAGAGCTATGTAGTGTCATTGAAGATTACAGTCTTGTAAACTTTACAACCTTGGATATTCAGGTTTAAGACCTCCCTCTGCACCACTCTCTCTCTCTCTCATTCTGTAAGCATCTTATCACTATTTTGTTTTTGTTTTCAGGATAAGGAAAGTGTTGGGAATCTGGTAAAGCTCATTGACAAGAGCAATGGATACATATTTTCCGGGATTGATGCAAGTGTGGTTGAATACAGCAAGATTGCAGTTGGTCAAACTGATTGGGATTATAACAGATATCCTTTTTTAATAATTTTTTTGATTTCTTAACCATTGCTTCTCTTATCAGTAGCTGTGAGTTTAGTTTTACGTCTGCAACAAAAGAGTTGTTTCTTTAACAACATAGTCTTCACAGTTGCGGCTGTGCAAGAGAAATACATGAAGGACGAGAAAACACAAGACTGAGGAATCGAGACAGAGCTTGAAACTTCCAAAGATGATGAAGAATCTGGTTAAATCTCTCTGAATCAAACCATGTAACGGTTTGTATGAGCCTTTTTTGTATTGTTGGGTTCGGTTTTAAGTCTAAACAATCACACAACTTACTGGTTTTGGTTCAATGAATATGCTAATTTTGGTTGCCAAAAAAAAAAAAAAAAAAAAAAAGAATATGCTAATTTTGAGATGAGTAAACTAATCAGAATTAATCACCTTGCTTTCACCTTTTATATTTTCTACCTATCAAAAAATTACTACTAGTTACATAATTAGTAGGAGTACTAATTTTTGCTAAATTTTGTCTAACTATTTTTTCCACTTCGTTGATTATTCCGTCTTGGTTAGCTATAATGTCAATGTGTTGGACTTTTTGAGTTTCTGAATTACAAATCACACGTGCCCATGGCTCCCACATTCTCTAGGAAAACATCTCAAATATCACTTTTTGGGTCATTTATTCTTGCTCAAAGTATGACGTTATTACAAGGTAAAATAAAGAGAAAATAATACTTCAGGTCACAGAATTCAAACTAACAATAAGCAATTCAAACATTGCTTGATTATAAATGCCAATCTATATAAGCTTCAAGGCCAACTCAGCTGTTCCCACTCCCAAATTGGTTCCGTTAATCCTTCAACCAAATCTACATTCATAGAGAGATCAACATTTTGTTCTCCACCTGAAATCGAAGTTTCCGGTGAGCTTTCGACACGAAACGATGATGTCCCAGCTACTGCAACCTCAGTTGTAAGCATTCTTTCTGGCTGCAAAACTCCCACAGGAGGACGTCTATCAAAAGCTCTCGAGCTTCCTGTTGTTACGTAGACACGACATAAACTGAACTCGTGTCTCACCTACAAATATTTCAAAGAAATCCAAAAAAACTTTAATAATTAATTAAAAACTTTACTCAAGAATCTTTTCAGTGAAAACTTGTATGTATGCAAGTAAAAGTACCTGAGGAGCTGTGGAAGCGTTGACTGTTTCGTCAACGGCTTTGTACTCGTTCATCTTCCATTTTGTTTTTCTTCCGGTTGGTGCTTTTCCAGTGTAGAAAACCATAGTTTTCTTGACCCCAATCATTCGGTTGTCTTTGGAAAACACTGGACCAGGTGATCCAGTTGCTTTCCAGTATCCTGAACCAGTGGTTCTACTCGGTCTACCTCCTCTAGCTTCGCGTTCTTGTCTTGGCACGAAGAAGAACCATTGCTCAGGGTCTCCTCGACATCTCTCTCCCGACATATCTGCAAGACAGTGCAAGTATAATAAACCAACACTACGTACCATATATTGTCTTTGTGTTGTTATATATTTGATCAAACCAAACCCGAACCAATTCAAAACCGACTAAACCGATCTAGAAACGGGTAACTATTTTCTAAAACAAGAAAATCGAACATCAAAATGGAGACGTTTACGTGCTAGAAAACCTAACTTATATTATGCCCTAATGACTCAAGTAACATAATGATTTTTTTTTTTTTTTTTTCAAGTCAAAATGATGATTCTGATGCAAATAGTTTATAGCGACGACATTAATCTGAGTGAGGTTAACGTAACGTACTTGGAAGATGACTAGGCTCGACCTCGAAGACGTTAAGAACGGGAATGACTCGGTGCACTGATACATCACTCCTTCCTTCGAGCTGGTTTCGTAGGTAGAACGCAACCAGTTCTTCTTCCGTGGGATAGAAGCGAAATCCAATTGTAACCTCCTCTGCCATTTCTGTATGATATAGGGAACACATTAAATGCAGCTAGGTGTATTATCAAATTAAATGTCATGGACTCATCGACATTAAATAAGTTGTCGAAGTAGAGATTAATTTCTCCGAGTGAAAGAAGAAAAGTTCTCTACGCGTTTTTCGATTATTATTATTCTTTTTAATTCCCTTTTTGTACGAGAGATTGGGAACGACAACGATGTTTGTGTGTGTGTGTGTGGGTTTGATTACTTTTGTTATTGTGTTTACTGTTTAGTAAACTTTTTACGAGCCACGTACGTCGACGTACGTGTATTGAACAAGTCAAGCCTTCGTCTTGCCGTCAAGTTTCAGTCTCTTTTCCTTAGTTTCTATCTTTAATTTGGCTTACCAATTTTTAGAAAATAGTATTTTTTTTTTTTTTTAAAAAAGAAGCTCAGATTAGTCATACTTTCTAGGGTTAGAGAACATATATTTCTACGTAATATTATGTAAGTATGAAGTTAAAAAAGAAACTATTTGACCTAACAAAAAAACAATATATATTGGGAGGTATGTAGTTGTAAAATTGAAGTATATGTAATAATTCTAGTTATAAATTTCATATAACACATAATTTATTTACATAACAGATTGTGTAAAGTATATACATATAACAAGAGATGAAGAAGACTTGGCTGTGGGGTATTTTCGTTAATTCATGACATAAGTTCGGTCATTTGCAAGTTAGTTATCTTGCTACATGCATTATCTTTTATAGTTGCAAATTACTTTCTAAAATTTTATTCATGGTGTATGATTACACTACATGACCTTTTTACATACCGTGATATACTTTGTACCACCGATCCGAAAATCAAATAAAGTGTATATTTTTGAGATATTTGAATGAAACTATTGACCAAACTATATATTACAAAGACACACTTCCATTCGTTTAGATAACAAAATTTGATATTTCAATTTTTTTTTTTCCTTCGTGCACAACTAACCCATATATACCTAACTAGATAATGACACCAATATAAACCATTAGACTATATGCCCCATGTTCAAGAGATTCGGAAAATTTCTACGTCACATATATATATTTCGGAATTACAAGATGATAAATTTGTGTATAACATTTTCAATCTAGGTTAAGAGCTTCGTTCTCCAAGTAAACTGATATTTCAAATATTCTAAAAAACCATATAACGAATTTAGTGTTCGGAATTCTAGACATGGAAACCCTTCTACCAGTTCGGAGAATAAAGGACACCAAAAATGAGGTTCGTCTCCATGACTAGTAGAGCATCACTACTCACTAGTCTTGAATTTAATAGGGAACATAATATATAGTTTATAGGGTCTTATTAGGGGTCATTTAACCGGTCACTAGGGGTCTCTCTTAATTAAACTACTAATCTAAACCAAAAAAAAAACAGTAAGATAATCACCGTCATGGGTTGTTAGGTGCACGGGGTCCCCGTCAATAATTTTCCTTTTTTAGTGTTGTTGCGACCTTGATTAATCTCAACTTATACTTAAGAAACGAGTCAACTCGAGACTTTTCCAAAATGAGGTTGCTTCTATTAATATAGAATTGTCAAAATGCAATTAAAAACAAGTTAATTTGGCAAACTACCACTTTTGGTTTGTCATTTTGTTCGGTTTAGGAAAAGGTGCTCGATCACTAGGTAGACGCAAGCACCTGAAACGACTCATCGGTTAAAATGCTACGCACGAGCCACTTACGCGACAAGCACCACCAATCAATATACAACATTCACGGATATAAAGAATCAATATAGAAGAACCCGAAACCGAAAGATTTATGACCGTTTGGGTTTTGGTTCGTAAGCAGAATAAAACTTTATCAACATACAAAACCCCGTAGACTTTTGTTTTTTCGTCAACTCGTGGTCTCGTAGACTTCTTTAGTTTTTTTTTTTTTATTAAGGAAAAGTCTAGGGGAGAAAGAAAACAAATCGATCGATGGAGCCATCAGCCACAGATAATTACAAAAACAATTAAATCTCCGCATTTATTTCTTAAATTGACGACAGAATTATCATCGTACTATTGAGGTGTATTTTCTTGTGGCTAACGTAGATTTGAGACTTGGTCCGTTTTAGGCTAATACGAATTAGTGTCGTAACGTTTTACTGTTTCTAGAGCTTATATGTATCATTTACAACGTGTGATTATTAAAAAAAAATTGTTTTCTACTAACCTGTGATATTAGTTATATAATTATAATCATGTTTAATGTAAATTGTCTGATTTTCTTCGATCATATAATATTTATTTTTATGAAATTCTGACCGGCTTATAATATTCCCGATATATATATGTTAATCCATTTCACGAATTGTTTTTCTTAGACAATCACATTGTTATGAATATTTTTCGTATACCAGTATTAATCTATATGATTTTACATGTGAATCAAAGTCTATGACCAAAAAAAAAAAATACAAATCTGAAATCTCCATGTAGAACTTGAATAACATGGTATGTTTTTTTTTTTTTTCTCACATTTTCACGTTTTAAAAACCTTTTGCTTTTTACATGTCATCGTCAAAATTTTGAGATGTTTATATTAGCATAGGTCGTAAGTATTACTTTAATTTAATAATATTTTCTTTGAGAGAAGAAAAAAACTAAGTAAAAGAAATAAGTCAAATAAAATAAGTCAAACACATGATATAAACATATTTCTTAATTTATATAAAAACTGTCTAGATGAGGAGTTTTTTTTATAATAAATTGAGTGAGCGTGGGGTTTTTTGCCAATAACAGAATTGCATTAAAAATATATGCAAGTTGTGTGACGCGTAGGTAACTACAAAAATGATAGTAACATTTTAACAAAAACAAAAACAAAAATCAAACATTTTCTTAACACAGAATATAAAAAAGGAATTAAATAAGGGTAATATTAGTAATTACCATGAATTTCAAAAAATATTAAGAAAATATGATTGTATTAAAAAATTTAGGTAACTATCATTTTTAAGAGAAAAAAAAACTCAAAACTGCCTTTAAACAAACGACAAAAGTACAACAATATATTGTTATTTGTGAAAAAACATGTCAGTTAAAAAAATATTAGCATATATTAAAAAAAAGGATCATTTAGAAAATAATGTGTTTTTATATTAAAATTCGTGAGAGTGATATTATGTTGTCACATATAATTTGATAAAATAGCGTGTTTTCACGTGTAATTTGATAAAGTAGCATGTTACAAAAAAAAATATCATGAATTAAATAAAAAAAGATACGAGGACGGATATTTCAACAGAAATTGAAAATCCAAAGAGATAAAATGAGATATGTTATGCAATTTGAAAGAGAGAACCTGGAAAAAAAAGCAGGAAAAAAAAGAATTAATATTGTTTAATGTGTTTGTAAAGTCAATTGTGACATATTATAACAGAATAAATAATGATATTTAATTGTGAGAAGAAAAACATCAATGAAAATGTAGGAATAGTGAGAACCCAAAAAAAAATAATAATAATAAAATAAATTTTGATAATTTTATTACCCTTATATATGGACAAGTGATACTTTCTTAATTCTTTTCCATTTTTATGCTATGGATTAAAATAACAGTTGGCAGATTAGCTTATCAAATTAAAGCAAACTGTATCGCAAGACCTGTATATGAGTTACAGTTTCTGCCTTTTTATGTTTCATCTTTTGGCGACAAGTGATCATCATTTCTAGGAAATATATTTTTTTTTTCTTAACGACTTCTAGGAAATATGTTATCTTACTCCAGACGACCTGATGACACAAAAGAAGACTCTTGAGTCTTGATCAATACATTGACTTGAAACAAACTTTATAAAAATAATCAAATTGGTAACATTCAAATGCATCATTCAGCATTTGGGCTTTTATTCACAACATCAGCCTCATCTCTGGGCCTCTGCTACGATCATTATTCATTTAAACTCCTCCAAAAAAGAAAGCTTTATTCTGGTACACACGTTAACTTACACTTGGTTATCAAATCAACAGCCAAAAGGAACTTTTTCACTACATGTTTGCGTTGACTCTGAAAACAATATTTTTTTATAAAAAAAACTAATTATTTTGACTTTGTACACATAGCAAAAATTAATTAAAAAATGACGAAATTATATGTTTAGAGGTATGGCTTTAATATACTAACATTTTCTTTTGGCAAAGAACCAAAATTTGAATGTGTCTTATTTCCATATTTTGTTAGTACTTACAAAAATTATTCTTCCATGTATTACATAAACATGTTTCTCTGCCTGTCTTCGCTTATATATAGATAGGATTTTCTTCATAATAAAAATTTATTGCCAATGGTAAATTGTAGAAGGTTAGAGTAGTTGTAAATGATAAAAACTCGGCAATACGACTGAGCAACAAAAGCATGATTTTAACTACAAAACCGCATAAAGAAACTTTTACATTTTGATCTTGCGGAATAAGGGCTAAAAATTCTGTGGGAAATCGCAAAATTATTGCTCTTCCTCATGCTTATCTTTCTCATTTTCTTCCTCTAATTCGTCATGGTCTTCCTCCTCAGGCTGAACCAACTTCAACTTGAGTCGACCATCTTCACGACTGGCTCGTAGAAACTCTCTCCTCGGAATCCTAACTTCTTCCAACACAAGCCTCCCTTCTTTCCTATACGTCTTGAAGCTCATCCTCGTCATCGCCGGAGGATACTCTCTCCGTTCCTTCCCTCGTGGTTCCCACTCTTCCTCATAGCTGCTTCCCACATGATCTTTACCCTTCACTTGAATCATCTCGTCATCAACTTCTTCTCCTTTACCGTTGACTTGTTCGTCTTCCAAGCCGTAATAGCTCTCTGACCCTAGACCTTCAGTACACAGCTGTAGACTGCTGTTCTCGGTTGAGGATTTCTCGTAGGAAGAATGGGATGTTTCCCTGAAATGAAGCTCACCGAATATCTCAGTATACGGGGGTGGCGTTTCGTCGTGGTGGTGGGTGGTGACGTGGATCCCTTTGCTTGGGTTCCAAGGTGAAGTAGAGGATAGAGTATCAAGAAGTGACTTTGGAGAGTTGTTTTGTCTTGGGTTCTCGAATATTCGGTGGAAGCTTCCATAGGCAGCCATCGTTACGGAGAAAGAAGAGACTGAGAATTTGCCCTCCTCTTTGTGTTTCTTTTTGTTGGTTTGAGGTTGTGAGAAAGAGAGAGAGAGAGAAGAGAGGACACGAGATGAGCATGAAGGAGAAGATGGTATTGTCAAATATATATTCTTTAGGGGGGAAATTAATCACTCGAATAAATTGATAAATGTTTTGTTATATATCCAAATATTCAAATGGTTACTCGAATGATGGTTAAACATGCATATATTAATTTTTTTTGACATATATATATATATATTTTTTTTTTTTTCAATTTGACGATGGTGATGAATGATGACAATGTTCTAGTTGATTCTGTGACTTTGATAATAATAGTATTTAGGTTTAGTTGCTGCCTACCAACAAAAGCAACTTCAAAGTGAAGGAATTAATATTACTCGTCCTAATTAGTCATCTAGACCGAGTACTTTATTATATATGTTGCCTATTTATATTATATCAGATGACATGCATGTTCCACTTTATTATGCATGCATTACATATTTACATTAGGAAGTATCTTAAAATTATTCATGTGAATAATTCAACATCCATTAATTTATCTCAGGTTAACTCATATATATATACTGACATCTAGAATGTAAATGATATAGCATGACAGAGGATGTATGCATTTATAATTTTATAGCTTGGTTCAGTAAATTATTAAATACACAGAAATCACATTTCCATGCCTTTGTTACAGTGTAACTGTAAATGCTACTTATTATACTTCAATAAATCAAGATTTCTATTAGTGAAAGAATGAGGAGAATGGAATAAAGAGGAGCGACCAAGTGGTGCCAATTTTGGTGGCTATAATTTATTTGGGCACGACGAAATAATTTTATACGGACAACTTATATATTCTTTATATTATGGAATCATACCACTATTCATTTCTCTTTTCAAATTTTGTTGGATTTGATTTTTCCTTAAAACATTGCATAGTTTTTTAATATATACAATAATATATACAAATAACTGAAACTATTATCGTAAAACTCAGGATCTCTTATGTTTTAATGCTTTTGTTATTAAGGTTTTGATAGGAATTAAAAAGAAAAAAAAAATAGAGGGAAAGAATACGTGGAAGTTTTCTACGGAACAACATTTTATTTTTCTGGACAAAATAAATATTGAATTTCCAGTGGTGGCAAACCACGACAGATTCGAGATATATAGTTGAGTCGATGTGATTGGTTAGGCCGTGGGAGCCTCGTGATCCTCAACCACATAATCTAATTTCACGATATTCTCTTATAACCAGGTGTTATGGCCGGAGTCTAGCTAAACACATAGATCACAAATATGAAATATACAACATAACCGTATTGGATGAATGAATATCAATAAATGTATCGGTCACTTTACTATAAATTATTTCAAGATATTTAAATTGTACACGAGTTTAACGACAATAAATAAAACATTATAGAGGACTTGGTGTAGTTGTGCTAATAGGTGGTGATGTCTGTTAATGTGGAATGGTCGGTCGTCTCGTTAAACCCGTTTCAGCATGGGATGGATATTCATCTTTTACACCACGGTAAAATATGTAACCTACAGGTATGCCCACATAGTGGAAGTTTGATTGGGGAATTTCAAATATACTCTTTTTCATATTTACTTTCAAATGTTGTTCATTTTCAGTTATATTGTTTTTATAGAGTTTTATAAATAAAAATAAAAACTGAAAGGATTTATAAAAATGATTATAAAAACTTGTTATTAATTATTATTTTACATGGTTTTAAGAGATTTTACAAAAATGATTTTGTTTTTTTTTTTTGATATACCCTATCGGCTGATCCGGTCAGTCCCGGTAGAAACGTACCGAACTGCTTCAGAGTGGACTTCTCCCCGAAGGGCCACCACACTATCTGTCCCGAGCTGAGAATGTTTTCTAACTAATGCTAGAAGTAGTCAAGCCACCTGCATTTCTGACTATCAGGTAAACCAATTGGACCAAAGCCCAAGTGACAGACTTCCCAGACAACTATAATTTTTCATAAAATTAATTTTGAGGTCCAATCACCGTACTTATTGCCATAGATCACCGATAAACAATTTATTTTGATATATCGAGTCATCGAGATATTAATTAATCATACAAATTTAATTGGTCGTTGGTTTTGTTACATATATATTTACACATATATTGGATTTAATATAAAAATGATAAGTTCTTTTCATATTTTTCTTTAGGGAAAAAGAAAAACAAAGGGACATGAATTTGTGATGTATGACGAACGTCTCCATAACAGTGGTCCGTGGAGCCCTGTCCGAATCTATCCACCAAACAGATATCACTCACGACTTCACCTTTTCCACTTGGTCAATGACCAACGACATCTTCTTCGTCCTTACCTCATTGATCTATAATCTTTATCATATATACTCCCAAACACACATAGACGATATAAAGTTTTTTCCTTTTTTTTGCGAATAATTCTATACGAATTATATTATCATCAACGTCCACAAAAAATATGATTTAATCGTCAGCGACTGATGGGATACCCAATCCATAGAATGGAGCCTTGATGTCTCCTAGTACGTATTGGAGCATTTTGCTCCTCGTAAGATTTATAGCCATTAAGAATATCACTTGAAGACCAAAAGAATCTTACTCGTGAAAGTTTCGGAGAGTTGATTTAACGTTTGGTAAACTTTTTTAAAAAATAGCTCAAGCTTTATATATATATTTTTAATAATTAACTTTAGCTGATCATCTATTATTCTTATTCTTTATATCTCTCGTCAGAAACAATTCAATAAAATTAGAATGTATATGATTTTTAATTTATAAAAGTAAACACATTAACAGTTGCTTCTTAATGGTACGAATGGACAACACTGTAGTTTTTCAAATAACAATATGTTGTTATATGGTCAAGTCATTATCAGCATTATAGCCAAAATCTTTCGTGCAAAAAAAAAAAAACTAATACAATAAACAGAAATTAGTTGGAAAAAAATAATTAAAATACAAACTATAACCCACGTGAGAAATTCCAAGTGCCAACAAACAAAGTATGATCATCAAGAATAAAAGATAATAAATCATGGTGTCAAGATATTATTCCAATATAGTGCATGATAATTTGAGAGATTTTTTAAAATATAATTGTCAGAAAATACGATCTCGTGGAGAAATGTCTTTGATGCAATTGACAACCAAAATACAGTACCAAGAACTTTTAACTTTAGAATCGACAGATTAATTTTTATGTTGTAATATTGTGTGTTAACTGTTTATATAGTCATTTTTTATATATCTTTTTTTGACAAATATTGATGTATGATCTAGGTTGCATGGAAACGGAAACGGATACGCGAAAACGAAACATTTCGAAAACGGGAAACAATTTTCTTCAAAAATTAAGTAACGAAAATGTGTAGAAAACGTATATATATACAAATATATATATATATATACAAATATATATATATATATAATAAATACCCAAACATAAAAAATATATTAAAAATATTAAATAGTTTAACTAAAATTAAAACTATAAAAAAATTAAACATTTAAAATGATTTTTTTTGACCAGCATCGCCATATATTTAGGGAATTTAACTTTTATGCTACTAATTATATTATATTTTTTTATCATTATATGTATCATAAATTCTTATATTTTCAATTTATTTATTTATTAAATTTTGAAATTATAAAAAGAGTTTCCGTCGCGTTTCCAAAATGAAAACCGAGTTTCTATCGTGTTTCCAAACAAAGAGTTTTAGGAATCGTGTTTCTGTGACTTGTTTTCGAGTTTCCACGAGTTTCCGTTTTCGAAACTCTTTTTGAGGTGCTTTTCCCGTTTCCGAAACGTTTCGTTAATTTTTTTTTTTAACACCAAATCAATTATATTAATCATAAAAATAGTACATGATACATGAAATCATTGAAATATAACCATTGAACAAAACATAGGAAATTGAACACAATTTCGATGAAGAAGTGGAAGTGACCATACTTTCTAAACGGAAGCCTTACTGGCAACAGATGAAATCTGTTAAGTCACCTCTTCATATACTTGTAAAAGGCTAACATCTTATAGATGAAACTCCCAAATGCTTTTTGCATCATTTTAATTAAACAAATACACTGATATGTTGCTTCAAATGGATCTGGATCATGTTTTTTTATATCGCCATATCCATTGTTTCTGGTTAGTGACCAAAATTTCCTTTTTCGTAGAGCCTGAAGAATCTGATCTTGGGACAGCAAAACCATCACCACCATCATTAGATCATATCTCTGAACAGAGGAAATCATATCTCTGAACAGAGGAAAACATCACATAAGCCAATTCCTTCGATCAAACAGATTTGTCTATTAATACCCGGATCAAATACCCAAATGATTTTTTCAAACCATATGTTTAAAAAAACATCATCGGTTGAGAACCGGAGATGACGCCAGTGAAAGAAATCACTGGAAACAAACTGTACATGAAGGAATATCAGGCTTCAAACGGATCGACATGACATGAGACAAGAGACATCGATACAGGTTATTTCGTTAATATATTTTAAAATACTATCAGTTTTCCCTTTTTCAAAATACCTTTTTAAATACTCTACCAAAGTCACATAATATAATATATTTTAGCAAAAGAAAAGTCACATAATATATAATAATAACAATAATACAAATCAGTATACTACCAAATACTCCATTTTAATATTCTGATTTTGTTTTTTTTTTGCCATATTTCCCCCTTCAAAAGTAATGTTCAATAAAATCAATATTTGGGGAAAGGCGTATCCAAATATGTGTATAAAGTATGCAAATGACGTGCAACTTTTTTTTGACCCACTACAAAAAAAAAAGTTACATGACTATACATATATGTTGAATTCAACTATCCTCTAATGATATTCCCCTCTACAATATGCTTTTGTCAATGTACTTTTTGATGGGGGTTTCAAATGGTCCCTTGGTCCATTGAAGAACCAATTTTAAATCCATCTCTCCCATCATCTCAACTTTTATTTTCTGCTCTACTCGTATCAATATTTCAATTTCCATAAACGCAATTAATTTGTAGCTTTTACAAACAATACCAAAGGTGGATAGTGAGAACATGCTTCACAATTTCGTTGTCAGAAGCATGAGAGAAACACCGGTTTACAATTTTGGTTAAGTATTGGTATGGACGGTTTATCACAAAGAAGGCAATTGAGAACATTGACCAAAAAATATAGAACAATGTCACCAACAGAAACCATATAAACACATACAAAACAATCAAGCAACATTTGATTTTAAAGAACAGCTCAAGTTTCGTCAAGGGCTCTCTGCTCATTTATCTTCATCTCCAAGCTTCAGTACGTTCTACCCTCGAACCTACACGGCTCAAGTTGGTTAATTCCTTTGTTCTACTCACATGCCACTAAGCTGGAGGAGCCAGAGTCAGAACCTGAAGATCCGAGTCGCTCAATCTGCTGGTCCTGTATTTTCCACAGTCTGATTCTCTCCATTTAGATGCATTGCTCTCTGAGATTAGCTCGTCTGATATCTCGCTGCTTGAGCTCTGATTTTCTGTATTTTTGATGTAGTCTGATAGCGTCTCCTCACTCTGCTCAATGGTGTTAAAAGCCAAAGACAGTGAAGGGCTCTGGTTACCGCTCTCATCAGAAGGTTCTAAAGGGAATACATGAGCTTGCTCAACCACTGAGTCTTGTCTATCCCTTAAAACTTTTTCGATTAGTGTCTTGACGAAGTTCATCACTTTAACCGCATACATCAGTGTTGTCAAAGGATCATCCATCTGCAATACGAGTATCTCTCAATCTTTTTGCTTAAATCTGACCCACACTGGTAAAACTTGATAATAAACCTTGTTGCAGACTCACTTGTGAGTAGAACAAAGGATTTATACCTGAACGAATTGATACCCTTCCTCACTATTCTCAGCATTGAGTCTAAAAATGCCCTCTGCCTGTAAAAAACAGAAATGGCGAAGTGATTACATGTAAAGCTTATACTATATTCACTTAGGAGGAAACTCGATGAAGCATAATTACATGCAAGCCTCCTTGACCATATAAACAGTTTTGCATCAACAAAAGTATGGCTAGTACAAAATTTCCTCTTGAATCATATGATAATTGCATCGATTCAGTTGATACCCCAAAGATTGTTGCACTAAAATGATTGAGATAGCAAAAGAGGTAAGAGATGAGATAAGCAAGCAAGAGCCAGTTATCCTAAAAAATAATTTCCCTAGAAGAGCAAAGTTACAATTGCATAGGCACAGTTTCCCTCGTTTTTAACATTGATCTTATAAACCAAGCATGTAAATTAGTTGGATGAACAATGTAACAACCTTCTCATAATCTAACTTTAGTTAAGAGATAGTATCCAAGATGCATTCACATAGGTCAATACCCCAATCTTGAAACGGTTTACAAAAGGAATGAGCCAATATAAGTTGCAACAGAAACATAAAGCTCTAAGGCTCTAAGCTTCTGATTAGGCTTCCACAAGTAGAGAGGTTAAATAGACAAGAAAGCCTAGTCAGAAGCATTCTGTATCCATCTGCAGCCGATGCTTACAGGAAAATGCAAGATAAGATTGGATTTTAATTAAATCGAAGATCAAATTACGAGCCTAACCATCAAGTTCTTGAAATGTAGTATCCATCTACCACAATACATAAACCTATGAATCACTAGAAGAGAGATAAGAACCACTCAAATTCTTGAAATCACTAATTGAAGGAAACTCATTTGGACAATGTACCTGGCGCTTGGAGCTCTTCTGGGAACTTCAGGCTCAAACTCAACAGGCAAACCCAAGAAGCCATTGAAACGATCAAAGGTGACGTGAGCCACGTGTCGGACATTGGTAGGCCATACGATCTCCATGTTACAGAACTCCCTCCGATTACTCTTGCAAGAAATCAAAGATCTCCTGAAAATGGCGACAAGAAGAACAACCAAAGAAATCTGATCTTCCCCACCATCGTCTTTGATATGCTCAAATTAAACCCTAGAGCTACTCTCTCAAATTAAGAGATCATTGTAGTACTTAGGGATCGAATTCCACAAGGACTCAAGTCTACACAATGAATTATAGAGTTTTTTAATTAAGCTAAACAAATTAATTCGAATTAAATTAAACAATGCAAAATATTTAAATAAAAGCTTGTGAAAATTCAATGGATCAAAAGCTAGGTTTAGGGAATTTCTCAGAAAATTACAAATTATTAAATCAATAATTAAATAGAATTCAAGCAATTAAGATCAGATCTAGAACTCTAAACATTTTTGTAAAATAAATCAGTTCTCACTGCAAATATTATCTAAATTCAAAACCAGAAAATCCAAATCTCTTTGTAAAATTCAAGGTTAAAATCAGCTTTAAATACATGTTTAGATTGTTCACAAAATCACTAAATCAAATCTCTTTGCAAGAAGTAATTTTGCTCATCAAAAGGTTTTATCAGGAAAATCAATTATATTCTCATATCAATTTATTTTCCTAGGTTATTAATTCTAGGTGATCAATCAAGAATTAATATGAAGAACAACCTATGATGAAGATCTAGAAAGATAATGAATCCTAAATAAACAGATCTAATAATTCATAAAAAACCCTATAAAAACCCTAAACCTAACAATCTAACTACTCAGACATATTCAATGAAGAACAAAACATCTTTTCTGAATAATAAGCAATAGATATCAAGAAGTAAGAAGGGAGTTTTAGAATATTCTCTCTACAGATGACATCAGATCTCTCTCCCAAAAGCTCTCAATATCTCTTCTCTCAAAAGGTGGCAGAATAAAACTTGCTAGAAAATAACTTAAGGGTTTCTAAAACCTAAAAACACACTATATATATATATATCCTAAAACATGTCAGGAACTTGTGTTGCAATTATGGAAAACTTCGGGCAATTTTGTAAAACTTCCAAAACTTGCTTCTTCGTCAGCTAAGCAGGGTGTCGACCGACACTAATGTGGTGTTGATTGACACCATCACTCTTCATCGGTTTGCTTCCTCCAGATTAAATGATCCAAATTGCTCCACTATGCACCATCCGTGCCAAAATCCTAGATAACCTATAAAGACTCAAAAACAACCTAGAAAACAAATCAAAAGACTCAAAAAACATAATTAATCATGGCTAAAAACCGTAAAAACCATGATATATCAACTCCCCCAGACTTAGCCTTTGCTTGCCCTCAAGCAAAACAGAGACTTAGACCTGTGAAAGAGATTTGAAAAAGCAGAAACTCCTTTTCTTTTTAAAGTAATGCAATGATCATTCAAACCATTATCCACATGCTTTAGTAGACAATTCCAAATTGAACCACTATGTACTTCTCCATTAGACATTCACAGTAACCAAATTCAAACCAGATTCCAAAACTTCCTCCATTAAGTCTTCATTGCTAGGACTCATCAATTTGATCAATGCCAAGAACCTTCTAGACTCATTCCTCTACAATACCATAAAAAGCCAAACAGTATCTTTACAACCTGTGGTACTCTTTCTCGCCCCCAGCCTTATTCTATTATTATCTTCCTTTGAGCTTTGCTTTTTTTTTTTAATCAATTTCTGTCTTTTTTAAAAAAAAATCAAATGTGTAGGCGAATAGTGGGGTAATTGGTAATTTACCTACCCTCGCTTCCAAGCTTTGTGTGATCATTTGACTCAAGAGTAGAATAATAGGTCACATGTAATTTACCTACCCCTCTAAACTGATCAAAATCATCTCATCTTTTATTCCCTTTTTTTTTTCTTTCTTTTGCTTACAAAACTCTTAGGAAAATCTTTCAAACTTGAATGAGGGAGAGGAGTACCAATTTTTTTTTCTGAAGACTTACTTGTCAGGTATGAACGAGGAGTCAAGCCCTATGATCATTAGTCTCCTTGATGAGTTAAAATGAAGAGCACAAAAAATAGCTCAGGCTTTTGTGGATTCTGCTGGAAATTTGGATGTCTCAGGTTCACTGGTCAGCTTTTGGACTTTTCATTAGTCAGATTCTGGATTCAATCTGCAGCATTAATCAACCAAAGCAGTACACTAAAAAGAAAAATCATAGTGGGGTCTGCTACCTTGCTGATTTCCAAACCGCTGTCTCTGATTCCCATAGACATAGTTCACATCCTCTTCTTCCTGGTTTCCTTGATCAGGTTGTGGCTCATATGTCTCAACTTCAACAACAAAATGAACAGATTTCTTACCCACAAGGAGATTGTGCACTGAATCCAGCTTAGCATTAACAGAAGCTAACTAGTTTGAATCAAATCCTCCATGCAACCTTTTTCTTTCAGCATCTGCTCTCTTATTACTGTTACTGGAGGCCAAGTTCTCAATCAAACCTTCAGCATCTTCTGGAAATCTTGTCTTGAAATTCCCATGACTTGCAGCATCCAATAGCCAACTGATATTCCCAATCACATCCTCTGATGAAGATACTTAGCAATTGAACCCTTGAGAAACCATGGTGTGGACAGTTCCTCTGATAAGCTTTAAATCTCACCCAAGCTGCCTTGAAAGCTTCATCTTGTCTTTGCTTGAATAAGGAAATCTTGACTCTCAACTCATCAGACATAGCATCATCATAAAAGTAGTTGAGGAAAGCCACCTTTTCGTCATGCCAATTTGTCAACAGCTGGCAACTACTTCAACCATTAAGATGCCTCTCCTGCTAGTGAGTAAGGAAAGAGCTTGCAGTATATGTAATCCTCGATCACTCCATTAGCCTTGATACTGGTCACAAGATCCTCAAAGTGCTCAATGTGGTCCAAAGGCTTCTCATTGGGCAGGTTAAAGAAAGGTCTCTGCCCAACCAGTTGAAAGTAAGCAGGCTTCAACTCAAAATCATTTCTATGGAATGGGGGAGGAACAATTGCAGACCGGTTCTGCTCCTGTCTTCAAACTAGGTTGTTAACATGGTTTGCAGCTCCACATCCGTCTGCTGGAACGGGGTGTCGATCGACACCCTGTTGGTGTCGGTCGACACCATCAGCCTGCTCGTCGACAACAACAACTTCAGCAATAACATTGCCTTCTGCATCAAGCTTTTGGCCCTGCTCATTGCGCAAGTGGCCGTCTTGATCCCTCAAAGCACCATCCTCATCACGAATCAGAATGATGGTGTTAACCATCTTCAAGGATTTGGCTGCTTTTTGGTTTTCACGCTCTAACTTTCCCAACTCTTGGTTTGAAAGCTTCACAGTAGGACCAATCTTGTTGTTCCTTGTGTTAGGCTTATTAGGCATGTACCTGGAACACACAAGAGAAGAGAAACATAAGCGTGTAAGTTTCAAATAAAAAGAAAATTTAAACAAAATCAAAAACTCAAATCTAATGGTAGATCAAAGAGTCCCCGGCAATGGCGCCAAAATTTGATATGCTCAAATTAAATCCCAGAGATACTCTCTCAAATTAAGAGATCACTGCAGTACTTAGGGGTCAAATTTCACAAGGACTCAAGTCTACACAATGAATTATATAGTTTTTTTAATTAAGCTAAATAAATTAATTTCAATTAAATTAAACAATGCAAAATATTTAAATAAAAGCTTGTGAAAATTCAATGGATCAAAAGCTAGGTTTAGGGAATTTCTCAGGAAGTTACAAATTATTAAATCAATAATTAAACAGGATTCAAGCAATTAAGATCAGATCTAGAACTCTATACACTTTTGTATAAATCAGTTCTCACTGCAAATATTATATAAATTTAAAACCAGAAAATTCAAATCTCTTTGTACAATTCAAGGTTAATAATCAGCTTTAAAAACAGGTTTAGATTGTTTACAAAATCACTAAATTAAATCTCTTTACAAGAAGTAATTTTGCTCATCAAAATATTTTATCAGGAAAATCAATTATATTCTCATATTAATTTATTTTCCTTATTTATTAATTCTAGGTGATCAATCAAGAATTAATATGAAGAACAACCTATGATGAAGATCTCGAAAGATAATGAATCCTAAATAAACAGATCTAATAATTCATAAAAACTCTATGAAAAACCCTGAACCTAACAAGCAAACTACTCAGACATATTCAATGAAGAACAAAACATATTTTCTGAATAATAAGCAATAGATATCAAGAAGTAAAGAAGGGAGTTTTAGAATATTCTCTCTATAGATGAAATTAGATCTCTCTCCCAAAAGCTCTCAATATCTTTTCTCTCAAAAGGTGGCAGAATAAAAATTGCTAGAAAATAACTTAAGGGTTTCTAAAACCTAAAAACAATATATAGATGTCCTAAAACACGTCAGGGACTTGTGTTGCAATTGTGGAAAACTTCGGGCAATTTTGTAAAACTTCCAAAACTTGCTTCTTCGTCAGCTAAGCAGGGTGTCGACCGACGACATTAATGTGGTGTCGATCGACACCATCACTCTTCATCGGCTCCAAGTTTGTTTCCTCCAGATTAAATGCTCCAAAATAATCCAAATTGCTCAACTTTGCTCCATTAGTGCCAAAATCCTAGATAACCTGTAAAGACTCAAAACCAACCTAGAAAACAGATCAAAAGACTCAGAAAGCGTACTTATATCATAGCTAAAAACCGTAAAAACTATGATATATCAGTCTTCGCTGCTCCGTCTATTCAAATCTTGTTTTTCGATTGGAAAGTCAACATCTTGAACGAATCCAAGGACTAGGTTGTTGTTGTTGTTCCTGGTCCGGAGAGCCGCATTAGAGGAGCGAGACGCGTAGGATAAGGAAGAAGGTGAATGAGAAGTAGCAAAAGATGGAGAAGTGGTTGGAGATGAAGGAAAGTGAAAGGCTTCAGTCATGGCGCTTCACACAAACCAAAAAAGGAAACAACTTTGATGGGTTCAAATGTGGGGATGTTTGATTGAAGACTACAGAGCTCCAAGATTGAGGATGATTGATTTGATTAGTTGGGTTTTGATTTGGGTGGGTACTAACGGTAAAGTAACTGAAAACTGTTCATTTAATTTCAAACCCAAATTTTATTTGATTAACCTATCGCAAATCGGCAACTAAATAGGTGGCAAAAATAATTATATAATAAAAGTATAAAATACATGAACAAATAAATTTTGTGTTTAAAAAATGTAAATATTTGATGTAATAAAAGAGAAAACAAATAAAAAGAATGTAAATATTTTATTGAAAACGAAAATAGTTTACAAATACAATAAAATTGAGATAAGTTGGGGTTTAATACAAATGGTCAAATAATTCGGAAAAAAACACAATCTTTCAGTCCACTAATTCGACGTAAGCAACAAAGCATATGAAGTCAAATAAAATGGTTTAAAGATATAATTTGTATGATTGATAACTCTAGCGAGTTACTTATATATATACAAGAAAACTTGATGATACAAAAGAAACTAAATTAGTTTACATTAAGTATTCATACATCTTTAAAACACCAAATCTTGATATATACAGTAACGTACGTTTAAAAGTCATTGTCACTGTGGATTTCGTTTGGGGCAAAATCTGTATTCTTTAAATGATTTTTTTTTTTTTTTTTTTGCACGTCTTTCTTAAGTACGAGACCATGTTTTATGCGTAGATTAGTAGTATCCACGTATCCATAATGTATACCATTCAAAAGTTTGATCCAGAGTCGCTACCCGTGATTAAAGAATAAAGAAACACTTCATTTTGTTTTGAGAAATTTTAAACAATACAGTTTTTGTATTTGGTAAAACAGATAACATGAGGGATTTGATTATGTGTTTAAGAGATAAAAGCCGACTTTTGAAAATCATAATGTGTGATTCATATGATATGAGTGAACTAGAATATTATATCCATGAAGGCACGTTGGAAAATCGTGCTTGTCACATATGTTATGTCTATATATTAAACTTAGAACACTATAAAAGTTGTAACATTATTCTAAGAGTTGCTCATATACATATTAGGGAATTCATCTTAAAAGTTTCAACTAAGAATGGCCGTGAAGATCTCGACCACTTCAATATTGATCCTCTCTTTTGCTCTGCTTAGCTTTGGCCATTGTTGTTATGGCCAGCTTCGAGTCGGATTCTATAATAAAGACTGTCGAAACGTCGAAAACATCGTATCTAGAGTTGTTGGAGAGGCATTCTTCAAGGATCCATCCCTTGCACCCGCAATGATCCGCCTTTATTTTCACGATTGTTTTAGCAGCGTAAGTTGGCTAATACTACTTATACGTAAACATTTTCTAAATGTTCTAATGAGTCTTAAAAGAAACAAGTATTAATCTTTGATATCTATTGAAATAATTGTATTTAGGGATGTGATGCATCACTTCTTCTAGATGGTGCGAGCAGTGAGAAAAAGGCATCGCCAAATCTAAGCGTACGAGGATACGAATTGATTGATGACATTAAAACTGCGGTCGAACTTGAATGCAATGGGATCGTTTCTTGTGCTGATATCATCGCTCTCGCGACTAGAGATCTTGTTACTCATGTAAACACATATATATCTCAGTTTTTATTACTACTACATTTTGTAGTTTATATGTTATGTTTTCCTTATCGACTGCAAAAATTTTTGATTTAATCAGGCAAGCGGAGGAAAAACATGGTATGCGATACCAACAGGACGATTTGACGGTACAGTCTCTTTGGCTTCGTCTGTGGATTTGCCATCTCCTCGGTTGACAGTCTCGCAAACAGCTAAGAAATTTTTTGACAGGAAGCTAAGCCTTACCGATATGGTTCTACTTCTTGGTATGGAAAGTGAACATATATATACTACAACTTCAGATCATACTTTCGTTGTCATTTACAAGTCAAACATGCATCCTACCAAATTCAAATTCACTCTATGATTCGGTCGCGATACTGTTAGAAACTACTAGGCTATGTGTTCTAGTCTAAAATAATACTATCAAAGTTTTCTTTTTTGTCAAATTTATAATGACATTTTTATGGGTTATATTTGATATATTTATAGGTGGACATACGATTGGAGTGGCACATTGTTCGTTCATCATGGATCGATTATATAACTTTCAGAATACGAAACTCCCTGATCCATCCATGGATTCTAAATTGGTCGAAGAACTAAAACTCAAATGTCCTGAGCGTTCGTCAAGTGATGGTATCATTAACCTGGATCAAAATTTTACTAGTTCGAATACTATGGACGTATCTTTCTACAAACAGATAAATTCTCGCCGAGGAATCCTCCATATCGATCAGCAACTTGCCATCGACGGAATGACAAGTAAGATAGTGACGGATATAGCCAATGGTAACGATTTCTTGTTTAGGTTTGGTCAGGCAATGGTGAATTTGGGATGGTTGGGAGTTAAAACTAAGGCTAACGGTGGGGAGATAAGAAAATCGTGTCGTTCTTGCAAGGACCCATTGTTTTGCACAACTAGTTGAATAAAAAAACTAAGCGCCAATATTGTGTTTAACATTTTTTTATTGTTGTATTCATCTGTCCTTGTTATTTTTAATTTGGTTAACCGTCAAATTCCCCACATGATTATATTCATTAAGTCTGTTACTATCCAACTCATTTTATGCAAAGTTTTTATTTTGTTGATTAATGTGAAGTAAAATAGTGCTGCGTGTACAGAGGTAGATATGCTTTCAAAGTAGCTCTTCACAGCTCATTACTACTAGTACTAAAGAAGAGGAGAGCCAGATTAAATTTAATTTAAAAAGGTACATAAGGATGAGTGGCCCAATTAATCTTTGGATTGGGTTTTTTGGTTATCGAAGGTAAAATATATTTTGGGATCAATGATTGAAAAATCCCTTGTACAGTACTTTTGAAAACTGTTCAAAAGGATTGATTTGTCAACAAATCTAGAAACTGTTCAATTTTGATCTTTCGAGTTTTCTCCTGTTTATTAACTTCCGAAAAAGTCAAAACAATGCAAGTAATAATTCTGTACGTCATTTTCTAACCGAGTGATTCGGTAGAATTAAAGTAGACAAAAGAAGTAGTAATATCAACCAAAACCTAACCCTCGAGAGTGTCCTAACTCGACTGGGGCAAACAAAAAAACTTAGCTCGTGTGAACTTTTGGTTTGGTTAAATTTAATAAAATAATTCGTAGAATCCAGAATGTAATCAAAACATTGCCCCCTTGATATCATAAATTAACATTAAATAAAGGATTCGAAGTCGAACGAACAGTATGATTAATACTAGTTTAATTTAGTCAACTGTTAATAGTATCACTAGGAACATTTTAAACTGCAACCATACGCCTCCGCTAATTAACTCCCACTCACGCCCACTATAAATACATGTCTCATAGTGCAATGATCGAACATCTTCAACAAACAGAGAAACACTTCACTTATTATTTCTTCTTCATATAAAGTTCTTAAGTTTCGACTATGGAACCAAACTGTCTTCAGTTTCTTGAGAACAAGACAATTCTCGTCACCGGCGCTTCCGGCTTCCTTGCTAAAGGTCTTTGTTCAGTACAATTCTTCCTACTCTCGTATACCACGAAATGTCAATAGAATATTTGAGCATCTACTTTCTAATACATTCATGTAAATAATTAACCATTAATGTGTCGTTATTGTTGATTAAAATTTTTAATATCTAAACATATATAGTTCTCGTCGAGCGGATTCTGAGATTGCAACCAAATGTGAAGAGGCTTTACCTCCTTGTAAGAGCATCCGACAAGAAGTCTGCGGAACAACGGTTACAAAGTGAGGTATATTTTCTCATTAATATGTATGTATGTATGACCAAAACTTCTTTTTTTCCTTTTTCTAGATTATTTATACGAATGTGAATCTTTGTAACAGGTTTTCAAGACAGAATTGTTTAGGGTACTAAGAAATAATCTAGGTGATGAAGGTTTAAATGCCTTAATCTCGGAAAAAGTTGTTCCTGTTCCGGGTGACATATCACTGAAGGATATTGGAGTGCATGACTCTAATCTCTTACAAGATATGATGCAAGATATCGATATTATCATAAATTCTGCTGCCACAACTAGATTCGATGAAAGGTAGTACACTAGTACTACTAGTGAATTGTACCCGCTTATTTTTTAGGACAAACAATATCTTATTCACGACCTAACTAGCTTTTAATTTGGTTTTATATGTGTAAAAAAAGATACGATGTTGCACTTGGGATCAACACGTTTGGAGCAATTAATGTCCTTAACTTTGCTAAGAAGTGTGTGAACCCAAAATTGCTTCTCCATGTGTCAACTGGTGAATCGTTTAAACTTTGAATCACCAAATTGATCGGTATACGTATATATCTACGTACGTTCATCATAACTATTATATCCTTTAATAAAGATATGTTTGTTTCCTCTTATAGCGTATGTTTGTGGGGAAAGATCGGGACACATATTAGAGAAACCTTTTGCTCTGGGAGAGACACTCAACGGTAAAAACAAAGTAGACATCAATTCCGAAATGCGACTGGCAGAGCAGAAATCGAAACAACTCATAGAACAAGGTTCTTCTGAAAAAGAAACTGAACAAGCCATGAAAGATGTCGCACTACAAAGGTTTACTTACCTTTTTCGAATACTGAAATTAGAAAATAGATGCTATACATATATATGAAGTAACTTGAGCCTCATGCATTGTTCATATATACAATATTGAATAGGGCAAAGCTTTATGGGTGGCCAAACACATATGTCTTCACCAAAGCAATGGGAGAAATGCTTCTTGGACACTATAGAGGAAGTATGCCTATTGTAATAATACGTCCAACAATAATCACAAGCACTATCTCCGACCCATTTCCCGGTTGGGTTGAAGGTTTAAAGTAAGCTATCACCAGTTTTTCACTGGCCTAGTTTATCATTCGACATCTTAGTAGTTACTCTCTATTGTTAGTCCAAGTACTTGATTTGTTTCTGACTCAACTTTTTTTTTGGTTATTGTATATATATATATATATATATGAAGAACCGTAGACAGTGTGATTATATTTTACGGAAAGGGAATGCTTAAGTGTTTTCTCGTCAATCATAAGACAGTATGTGATATTGTAAGTTCACTAGGCACATTGCCAATTTTTAAAAATATGAATTTGAAATTCTAGTTTTTACTATCTTGTTGATGCTAACACAGAGATGTATCTATATATATAACAAGATACCGGCAGATATGGTGGTAAACGCAATGTTCGCAGCAGCAGCTGAACATACCCTCGATTCAGGAAGTCATACCATTTACCATGTCGGCTCATCTAACCAGAATCCGGTGATGTACAAGCAAATTTGTGAAATTATCATTCGTTATTTCATGGAATGTCCTCTGATCGGACACGATGGTAAGCTTATAGTCCCAAACGCTACAACAATACCCACAATGGCTAGGTTCCGTGTGTACACGAACCTTCGCTATAAATTACCTATACAGGTAAAAAAAAACTTGGATAAATTGCACGTGAAATACATTTTTTTTTAATGTTGGAGTATTCGTATAGGAATGGTTACAATATTAATTGCATACTAGCTCTCATATTGGTTCACTGCATATGTGTTTTTTTTATTCTGTTTCTTTTTAGGTACTGGGATTACTAAGTGTAATGTTTCCATCGCAAAGAGATAGATATGAACATCACAACCGTAAATTCAAGATGGCCATGAGAATGGTGAAGCTTTACAAGCCTTATGTAGTCTTCAAGGGCATGTATGTCTAACTCTCTCACGATAGTATATAACCAAAAAAAAAACATAACAAGTAATTTTACTTGATTTAATATATAAAATTTTATTGTACCAAATGCAGATTCGATGATAAAAACTTCGAAACATTACGAATCAAGAGTGAAGCCAAAGAGCCGAAGAAATCGTTTGGCACCAACCCCAAATTTATTGATTGGGAGGACTATTTTATGAATACACACATCCCTGGCCTCATGACACATGTGATCAATAAGTAAACTTTGAATACAAGTAGTATGCGTACGAAATCAAGTAAAAAAAAAAGTTGTATTGCATGTGTGAAGTCTACTTACTATATATAGTTATAATTATACAAATCGGTCATATATAGCGTTGCTTAATAAATAATGTACGTATCATATGTTTGTATTTTGTCTATCTAAAACCCTTCATATCGTCTTTGATTGATTTATATTATCGTTCAAGTCGAGATATATATACCACTTAGCAACAGAATCCCACACTTCCTTATTAATGTACAAAGGCCACGTACACCGATATTGTTCGAAACCACAAGGCTATGTGTTTTAGTCTTAAATAATACTATAAATTATAATGACATTTTTATGGGTTATTTGATATATTTATAGGTGCACATACGATTGAAGTGACAGATTGTTCGTTGTATTGCATGGATTCTAAATTCGTTGAAGAACTAAAACTCAAATGTCCTCAGGGTGCGTCAAGCGATAGCATCATTAATCTGGATCAAACTTTTACGAGTTCGAACACTATGGATGTATCTTTCTACAAACAGATAAATTCTCGCCGAGGAATCCTCCATATCGATCAACAACTTGCCATCGACGGAATGACAAGTAAGATAGTGACGGATATAGCCAATGGTAACGATTTCTTGTTTAGGTTTGGTCAGGCAATGGTGAATTTGGGATGGGTGAGAGTTAAAACTAAGGCCAACGGTGGGGAGATAAGAAAATCGTGTCGGTCTTGCAAGGATCCATTGTTTTGGGCAACTAGTTGAATAAAAACTAGGCGCCAATATTGTGTTTTAACATTTTTGTTGCTGTATTCATATGTCCTTGTTATTTTTAATTTGGTTAACCCGTCAAACTCCCACATGATTATTAATTAAGTCTGTTACTTGTGAGACATACTATCATGATTTGGTATGTATACACATTCCAACTCATTTTATGCAAATTTTTTATTTTGTTGATTCGTGTGAAGTAAAATAGTGCTGCGTGTACAGAGGTAGATATGCTTTCAGACTAGCTCTTGACAGCCCATTACTACTAGTACTAGAACAGTGGAGACAGATTAAAGTATAAAGACGGTACATAAGGGTGAGTGGCCCACTCACCCCCCTTGAACAGTACATTTGAAAATTGTTCAAATAATTTTATTACTCAACAAATCTAAGCTGTTCAATTTGCTCTTTCGAGTTTTCTCCCGTAACTTCCCAAAGAGTCAAAACGTTGCAAGTAATAATAATTGTGTACGTGGTCTGCGTCTAACCGAGTGACTCGGTCGGATTAATCAATCTCTATCTAGACCAAAGAAGTAGTTAATATCATCCAACCTAACCCTCGAGTGTGTCCTAAATCGTCGACTGGGGCAAACAAAAAACCTAGCTCGTGTGAAGAACTCTTGGTTGGGTTCAATTTAGTAAAATAATAATTTGTAGAATCCAGAATATAATATAAAAAAAAACATTATCCCCTTGATATCATAAATTAACGTTAAATAAAGGATTCGAAGGCGATCGAACAAACATAAGTAGCAATTTTAGGTAATTTTAATATCAGTCGTAATTAAATCAATTACCTTCTTAATCGATTAATAATCTCCAACAAGATAATATCATGTTACTATTTTTTTTTAAAACAACAACTGTTATATATACTTGTGAAAAATATTTTCATGAATATAATATATTTCTAATAAAAGTAAATTTTTCTGTAGAGAGGCAAACCGGCCAGCACATTTTAAAACTTTGGTTTTTATCACTAGGCCAATATGTGGGTAGGGTTGGAGTAATTGCTTGGGTCACGGTTAGTTGTTGATATTAAAGTTGTAGTCCATGAGAAAAATGAGCAATATTATATGATCCATTGAGAAATCAGAACCATGTCTAAATCAGATAAGAGCAAGTTCTTCACAAATAGATTTAGCAGGCCTCGATCGAGGGTATATATTCCACATGAGGTACATACATCAATCTTAGCATTAAATAATATAAACAAGTTCCTGGATAACAAACCGAAATGATTTTTTTATTGATGATATCGATATTGATGATAGTGACGATATTGATCGTGAATTTGATACGGAGCGGGAGCTTCTAACTATGATGAATGCGCTAACTATGGATATATATAATCAAAATTTATTTTCTTTCGTTAGTCGGCATGCCATCTAGATAGAATCACACGATTTAGGTCCACTACAGATTCTAGGAAACGTTGCATGTGTTAAATATGCTGAATGCCATCAATGATTCGTTCTACAGTCAATAAACTTGCATGTTGATCAATGATCACATATTCACAACATCAATATATCTGAAATTTTAAAATTTACTAATCAACAATTACGTACAGAAGTGAAATATGAAAGGAAAAACCGGAGTTTAAACTAACGATGGTCTCGAGCACCATCATTAGTTTATGGAAGTGGAAAGTCAGGTTATGGAAGTGAAATCTGCCGACTTCGTACCGATTTTGCAATGATACAAGTGAGATAGCTGGTCAGATGTTGAGGATAAACACAATTATAAAAAGTCACTTTAATTAGTAACATTTTAAACCGCAATGATCCGCTAATTAACTCCCACGCGACATACCCCACTCACACCCACTATAAATACACATGTCTCATAGTGCAATGATCGAACATCCCCAACAAACAAACACTTCACTTATTATACATTCTTCATATTAATTTCTAAGTTTCAACAATGGAAGCAAGCTGTCTTCAGTTTCTTGAGAACAAGACAATTCTCGTCACCGGTGCTTCGGGCTTCCTTGCTAAAGGTATAATTCTACATACTCTCCTTGCTAAAGGTATTAATATGAGCATCTTCTTTTTAACCATTAATTAGTGTCATTATTGTTCATTAACAATTTTTAATATTTCAACGTATAGTTTTTGTGGAGCGGATCCTGAGATTGCAACCAAACGTGAAGAAGCTTTACCTCCTCGTAAGAGCATCTGACAAGAAGTCTGCGGAAGAACGGTTACACAGTGAGGTATATTTTGTCATAAATATGTATGTATGACTAAATTTTATTTTATTTTCTAGATTATTTATACAAAATTAAATGAATCTTTGTAACAGGTTTTCAAGAAAGAATTGTTTAGGGTACTAAGAAAGAATCTTGGTGATGAAGGTCTAAACGCCTTAATCTCCGAAAAAGTTGTTCCCGTTCCGGGTGACATATCACTGAAGGATATTGGAGTGCATGACTCTAATCTCTTACAAGATATGATGCAAGATATCGATATTATCATAAATTCTGCTGCCACCACTAGATTCGACGAAAGGTTGTACTAGTGAATTGCACCCGCTTATTTTTTAGGACAAACAATATCTTATTCACGACCTAACTAGCTTATAATTTGGTTTTATATATCTTATTCACGACCTAACTAGCTTATAATTTGGTTTTATATATGTAAAAAAAGATACGATGTTGCACTTGGGATCAACACGTTTGGAGCAATCAATGTCCTTAACTTTGCTAAGAAGTGTGTGAACCTAAAATTGCTTCTCCATGTGTCAACTGGTGAGCCATATAAACTTTGAATCACCCAATTGATCGGTATACGTATATATCTACGTACGTTCATTATAACTATTATTCTTTAATAAAGATATGTTTGTTTCCTCTTATAGCTTATGTTTGTGGGGAAAGATCGGGACTCATATTAGAGAAATCTTTTGCTCTGGGAGAGACCCTCAACGGTAAAAACAAAGTAGACATCAATACTGAAATGCGACTGGCAGAACAGAAATCGAAACAACTCATAGAACAAGGTTCTTCTGAAAAAGAAACTGAACAAGCCATGAAAGATTTCGCATTACAAAGGTTTTCTTACCTTTTTCGAATACTGAAATTAGAAAATAGATGCTATACATATATATGAAGTAACTTGAGCCTCATGCATTGTTCATATATATAATATTGAATAGGGCAAAGCTTTATGGGTGGCCAAACACATATGTCTTCACCAAAGCAATGGGAGAAATGCTTCTTGGACACTATAGAGGAAGTATGCCTATTGTAATCATGCGTCCCACAATAATCACAAGCACTATCTCCGACCCGTTTCCCGGTTGGATTGAAGGTTTAAAGTAAGCTATGCACCAAATTTCCATTGGCCTAATTTATCATTCGTCATTTTGAAAATTACTTTCAATTGGTCGTCAAAGTACTTGATTTTTTTCTGACTCAATTCTTTTGTGGTTATTGTATATATGAAGAACCGTAGACAGTGTGATTGTATTCTACGGAAAGGGAATGCTAAAGTGTTTTCTGGTCGATCATAAGACAGTATGTGATATTGTAAGTTCACTAGGCACATTGCCAATTTTGAAAAATGTTACTCAAAAGACTGTTTACTATCTTGATGCTAACACAGAAAATGTATCTATATATATATAACAAGATACCGGTCGATATGGTGGTAAATGCAATGTTCGCAGCAGCAGCTGAACATTCCCGTGATTCAGGAAGTCATACCATTTACCATATCGGCTCATCTAACCAGAATCCGTTGATGTATAAGCACATTTATGAAATGATCATTCGTTATTTCATGGAAAGCCCTCTGGTCGCACGCAACGGTATGCTTATAGTCCCAAACGTTACAACAATATCCACAATGGCTAGGTTCCGTGTGTACACGAACCTTCGCTATAAATTACCTATACAGGTAACAACAACTTGCATAAATTGCACGTGAAATACATATTTCTGTTGGAATATTAATTGCGTCCTCTCATATTGGTTTTTTTTTTTTTTTTTTTTTTTTTACTTTTTTCTTTTTTAGGTGTTGGGATTACTAAGTACAATTTTGCCATCACAAAGAGATATATATGAACATCACAACCGTAAATTCAAGATGGCCATGAGAATGGTGAAGCTCTACAAGCCTTATGTTATCTTCAAGGGCATGTATGTCTAACTCTCACGACATTAACCAAAATTAAAAAAGTATGTAAATTCATTTAATGTGAGATATAACAATTTGTTGAACCAAATGCAGATTCGATGATAAAAACCTCGAAACATTGCGAATCAAAAATGAAGCTAAAGAGACGGAGAAATTGTTCGGCACCAACCCCAAATGTATTGATTGGGAAGACTATTTTATGAATATACATATCCCTGGCCTCATGACACACGTGTTCAAGAAATAAATCAAGTAAAAAAATGATGTATTGCATGTGTGAAGTCTACTTACTATATATAATCATAAAATAAATCGGTCGATGGAATAACGATATATATTGTACCATTGCTTAATTATGTATCATCCATATTTGTAATTTGTCTATCTAAAATCCGTCAGTTTGTCTTTGATTTATCTATATTTTATCGTTTAAGCCTAGACATATATACCACGTTGCAATATAATCCCACACTTCTTTAATTAGTTGTTTTACTCTTGTAAAACAAATAAAATTGCTAGTTGATAAACATCATTGTAGTCGCTTTTTAATAATATTTTTTGGTGCATGGAAAGAGATTTGATCTATAACTATGAGTGGTCCAAACTGATGTGAGTGTAGTCGTTGAATAGTTCGTTCACTAAATTTTCTAATTATCCTAAAACATAACATTATTTTGATTGAGCATTTGAAATGATTTAGTAACTTTTGTGCTTTAAAAATCCATTCATGACCTACATGACTACTCTTTCCCAAGTTGAAATCATTGAGAACATTGGTTATGACAAGATATGTTAAGATTAAGAATATATATACACAGTCAAAGTAAAATTAGACTACTGTTTTTGACAACTAAATTAAGGTGGACTTCAATGAAGCAAATGGACATCAACCTTTTGGTAAGAATAAACATCCAATGTTCAAAGTTATGTTTCCATTATTGGCAGAGCCGCTGCATATTGAAAAATAAAGTCATTTTTTCTAAGCCACACAAAGAGTGTATTTGGATTTTTTTTTTTTTCTTTTTCTTTAACACACATCAAATAACATTTATAAAATGAAGTAGATTTCGTTTAGAACGGAAAAAAAATTACTTTACTTTATTTCGAGGATCACATTTGCTTTTTTTTTTTTAATGTAATTTTTCTTTTGTTTCAAAAACAGAATGTACAATTGCCACACTGAGTATATGTTAAGAAAATAAGTGTGTTCTAAAACTATAAAAGCCACAAAAAAACAAAGAGACATTTACAGAAATAGCAAAGGAAACATTAAACAATAGTTATTGTATACTATATGGAGTAATATCGCCCTGGCGTTCGGTGGAAACGGGTTGTTCGGGTCGGGTTTTTCGGTTTTTTCTGAATTCGGGTTTTTTAAAATTTCACCGAATTAAACTTAAATTGAAATACGGTTCGGTTTAGACGGTACTCGGGTTAATCGGGTCTGTAACCTGATTTAATTTTTCATCCGAAACTAATCTCAAATTCGGTTTATTTAACCCGAATTAGAGATTTTCTGAAATCAACACCAAATAGAACCTGCTAAGTTCATGTACTAGTAGCTTAAAGCTGTGTTAATGAGTTTAAAGGCTTTAAGCTACTAGTACAGATTACATACCGTTACAGACCATTAGAGAAGCTGCTAAGCTAGCATTTTATCTAGTTTAAGCTAGCATTACATCAAAAAATCATTCCATCAACAAAAGCATGCTACTTCGCATCAAAAAGTAGTCAAAAGAGCAGCTTCAAAGTCAATACTACACCATCCATTGTTAAGGCTGCGTTCCGCATCAAAAAGGACAAAATACGCAGCTTCCTACCTGTGAAAATCATAACAAAAACAATGTTAATCAAAAACAAAAAGAAAAGGCATATGAACAATTAGAACCACAATCATACCTGTCATACTATGAAGAATTATGGAATAGCTTCCGTTGGATTCCGAGAATCTACACAAGAAAACAGAGACAATACATTAGTAAACTTATAGATATAAAAAGATTTGAATGGATTACTAAACCTATAGAAGAATTCTTACCGAGAGACTCAAAGAATTCAACTTCTTCTAACATCTGGGCCAAGTTTGCTACAGCTGCTTCTCCTTTATAAGAAGACTTTAACCATTGTTGGGTGCACAACAAAACCTCAACCATGTAAGGGGTTAGAGAACTTCTATAAGGATCCAAGACCCTCCCACTTGTACTAAAAGCTGATTCCGAAGCAACTGATGAGGCTTGAATGGCTAGAACATCTCTAGCCATTTCTGACAAGACCGGATACTTTGAACTACTACGTCTCCACCAACTGAGAACATCATAACCCATCCCCAACTTATTCTCTACTCTGGGCTCAGGTTTTTCTGCTAGATATTGTTGTAACTCATTGCAGCTATCTGCATTACTCTTCAACCCAACCACCTTGCCGAATATTGCAAGTATCCCCTCACAACCATCTTCATCATCTGATAACTCAAAAACGTTAGACTGTGGATGAGAATCAGTGGTGTCTTCTATGGCTTCTGGTGTGCTCAGCTTATAGCTGTAATGATCATACATGTTCTTCATTACATCAGAAACTTTTGCATTGAGGTGCCGAGTCTCAATTGTGTCCTTACCATACAGCTGGTCGAAGCAGAGAGAAGCAAACTTCATCTTGTTTCGAGGATCAAAGACACTAGCCACAATAACCAGAGGATTCATGTTCTTCAACCCATCCCAATACTTATCAAATTTATCCCTCATTACATGAGCTTGCTTTCTGATCTCCGCATCAGGACTGGTACACTTACTCATCAGATTCCTCTCAATGTCCACAATCTCATTGTAGCACAAGGTGGAACTAACCGAATTGGAAGTAGAGAATACCAAAGTGCACTTATAAAAGATTTTGAGAAACTTTACCAGTCTTGCAATTTCCTCCCAAGTCGAATGAGTTGGCGGTCCAACTCTTTTAGCTTTTGTTTTCTCATCCTCTTCCTCAAAATAATCACAGTACAACTTGTCCTCAGCTTCCATCTTTTCAAAAGCCTTCCTTAGCTTCAAAGCAGAACTCAACATCAGATATGTTGAGTTCCAGCGTGTGCAAACATCCAATGGCAGACTCCCTCTACACATCTTACCAGTGTCACATCTCAATGTGAAAGACTTAAGCCTAGTGAACGATGACCGAACATACTTCACTGCATTTCTAACCGCAACAATATGAAGATTTGCCTTCTTCAAACCATCTCCAACAATCAAATTGAGGATATGTGCACAGCAACGCATATGTAGATAATCACCATCTCTAACTAATGCTTCTCCTCCTCTCAGCCTTAACTGATCCTTAAACGCATCCAAAGCCTTGTCATTGTTCTTAGCATTGTCAACTGTAACTGTGAAGACTTTCTCAATCCCCCAATCGTCTAAGCAATCCATCAACTGGCCTGCAATGGTGTCTCCTTTATGATCAGTGATGACCTTGAAGCTCAAAATCCTCTTCTGCAATTCCCACTCAGTATTAATCCAGTGACCCGTGATCACCATGTAGCTGTAAGAAGTTGTAGGACAAGTCCATATATCCGTAGTTAGAGAAACCCTTTGTTTCTCTACACTGAATAAATGCTTTAAAGCTGCCTTCTCTTGCAGATACATCGCCACAATGTCTTTACTACAAGTCCTTCGGAGAATGTCTTGTACAGCGGCAAGATATTGAAGCGAACCGCTTCCATCCATCTGATTCTACAAATGAGAGTGGCAACTCATTGACAACTACCATCTCATTAACTGACCTTCTAAACAACATCGGATCATACTTGATCACCTTCAAGTTTCCATTGTTATCACCAGTTAGAACCTTCTGCTTTTCCTTACCCACCCAATCCTTGTACTGTTTGCATCTATTAATGTGACCAATCATTGGGCTAGTACCCACTGCTTTAGTATCACAGCCAATCTCTGCTGCACAATACTTACAGTAGCTCTTATCAGTCTCTCCTTCCCTTTGTAGAAAATGTTCCCAAACAGTAGCTCTTTTTGCATACTTCTTTCATGGTTTGGGAGGCTTATCAGCACCAGATGCAGGTCTTGGGCGTTTCTTCCCGGTTTGAACTTCAACATTCGCAGTTGCATCTTCATCATGTTGTCCAGGTTGAACTGGACGCTCCTCGTTTTCATCAGTCATCTACAAATCAATTTAATGCTCGCATTAGCTTAGAATAACATTCATAAACAAAGTACATAGGAGATACACCGGCAGAAACCTAAACTTTCCCAAATCGAATCCTAACCTAAACTGTCTCGAATCAATAAAGTAACCTATTGAAACTATATCATAAACAAAATACATACAAGATAAACCCTAAATTGCATATAGACCAATTGACGGAGACAAACCCCCAAATTTCAGAAAGAAATTGGAACCCAAACCCTAAAAATTTAGGGTTTGGGTTCCAATTTCTTTCTGAAATGGTTGCGAACGAATCAGAGATAGACCAATTGACGGAGACAAACAACTAAGGAAGAAAACCCCCAAATTTCATACTGAAATTGGAACCCAAACCCTAAATTTTTTGATTCGGGTTTGGGTTCCAATTTCTTTCTGAAATGGTTGCGAACGAATCAGAGATAGACCAATTGACGGAAACAAACAACTAAGGAAGAAAACCCCCAAATTTCATACTGAAATTGGAACCCAAACCCTAAATTTTTTGATTCAAAAAATTTAGGGTTTGGGTTCCAATCTCCTAAAAGGTTTCTAACGAATTGAACATATAGAAATTGACTACTAAAAACATCAAAAGAAACATACAAATTCATTATGAAGAACAACAAAAGAACTGACCTTTACGAACTTCTAAATACGAGTTGTAGATCGCGAAAGACTGAGAAGATGAGGAAGTAGAACTCTATAGAAGAAGAAAAAGATGAGTTGATGAAGGAGAATAGAGGAGATTGTGAGTAGATCGGAGAAAAAGGATGAACTGCGGAGGAGAAGCAATGTCGCATGATGTCGACTGCGTTTTCTCATAAAGAAAGAAAAGAGAAAACTAGGGTAAATCGAGACGGTTAGGGTAATATACTTTTGTGGATTTTAGTAAACCGATCGGTCCGATTACCGAACCGAACCAAACCGTAATCCGATTACCCAATCCAATTGTGCCGAACGGTTATGTTTTCTTTCTTCGGTTTGATCCGATAACCGAAATTTTCGGATTGTCCGGTTCGGTTTGTCCGGTTTCTGCCGATCGCCCACGGTGAGAGTAATATGTAAAATACAATTTTACTAGCGACCTATGCTGTTTAGTCACCTAGTTCAAGTTTTTAAAAAAAAAAAAAAAAAAAAAGAAAAAAAAAAAAGTAAACTGACACAAATTTAATGGATATATAAATGATGCAACCACTGACACTGCTAGTTACTGTTGAGCAAACCCTTCACCGCACATTAAAAGTTTCAAAACGACAGTAGCAAAATTGTGTTTTCCCACTAGGCTTTCTATTCTTAGTATCATTTTAAACTCTAGCAAGTGAAGATGCTTAAAGTATAATTAATGGTAATACCGCATAAATAAAGTTGCTAGGATTGGTATAGTAAGTGTCGTTCAACGAATGCGGTTTAAATGGTTCACTGATAAATCAAAATTGTAGATTCTTCTAATGAACAATAAAGTTTGTGGATGAATAGACCAGCAATAAATTGTTTAAACATGACATAAATGTTTTTTTGTTCTCACTAAATGGTCGATCGATAATCTTTGTTTGCATGAATCAAAAGTTCGAGACGGTACATGATCCATTACAGGTTATCTAAGATAGCATATATAATATTTGATTTACGTTTACCTTTATTTCTATTTGATTTCGAGGTTTTGGTCTAACTAAACTCCTACTTGAGAAAAGAGAGTTAGAATCTAAACTTTTTTTTTTCTTCTAATAAACTCTATCGGCTGATTCGGTCAGTCTCGGTAGAAACGCACTGAAGTGCTTATAATGGACTTCTTCCAAAGGATCACCACACTATATGTCCCGAGTTTAGAATATTTTTCGACTAATGCCAGAAGTAGTCAGACCACCTGCATATCTGATTACCAGGTAAATCAATTGGGCAATGCCCAACTGATAAACTTTTCACACAACTATGATTTTTGTTTAGAAGGTATATCGAACATGAGTTAGTTCCTTCCAACTTTTCCCTTACAACCTTACTTGAACATAATCTAAACTCTTGAATTATATATGGAGGAATAAGATCTTTATAAGACTATGTATCTAAGAAAAATAAAACAAAAATCCTTACTGACATTTGGAAGGAACTTTAATGATTCATCTATAATGAAGAAACTTAAATGTGACACTTAAACGTACAAAATAAATGGTGTTTTATGTAACAAGATATACTAGTGTCTCTCCTTGAGTCAGTTGTACTAAACATGTGGTGTTCGTACGTGTTGATGTAAGGAATCTACAATATTAATAATACGGGTCTTTTGGAATATTTGGAGCTGGTCCTTTTATTAACGAAGAAATGAAGCCAAAGTTTACAGAAAATGACAACCAAAGAGTTAAGCTTAGTAAATACGATTCACTAATTGCTCTCTTCTCTCTGATTGCCCAAAAAACTGGATCCTCTGATGTGACAATGACATCAGCTATTTATAGTGGGACTTTGATCTAGGGTTTTTTCTGTCTCCTGGCAAAATGACGATTTTGCCCCTGCGGCCCGGTGGGCCTGATCCAAGACTTTTGGCCCAACATCTATTGAGAATCTTATGTTTGGGCTTTAGGAATGTTGGGGGCAAAGCCCATATCCAACAATGGTCCCCCCCTAGTCCGATGTGCGATGGCTTGCTTGAGCCCGTCGGGTCCAATTCTGTGTCTCTAAATCCGTTTTACAGAAGGGACAGAAGATTGTTTGGGCCTAAAGGCCTTCCGGAAGATTTCTGGATGAATAGTGCATTGCGCATGTTTCTCGAGGTTCGTTGGGCTTGGAATGGAGATCTTGCGCGTTCTGCACGTTTTCCGAGGCGCGGGAAATAGAGACAGCTTAAAAATTAGGGTTTCTGTCTAGGTAAATGTGCTGGTCCCCCCATATAAATATGTCTTTGACCTAGTCTTTACTCATTAATCTTCTTCTTCTCCAAAAGGTAAACTCTCTTTCTCTCTCTTCCTTATCTCCTTCTTCCTCTTTTTTTTTTGTGCTTGGGCAACTATATCTTCGCCGCCGGCCAGGCTTCGCCGCCGATCATAGTCTCCTCGTCGGCCATGGTCTCGCCGCCGACCATAGTCTCGCCGCCGACCATGGTCCCACCGCCGACCAGACCGTGGTGCTATCTCGCCGCTCGCCTCGCCGTTCGGAGGATAGAACGGCACGCCGCTCGCCGCTCGCCTCGCCTCACCGAGATCTCGGTCCTCGCCGCCGGTTGCTGCCGCTCGCCTCGCCTCGCCGAGATCTCGGTCCTCGCCGCCGGTTGCTGCTCCCACTCGCCGAACACTGCCGTCCGCTACCTTGCCATGCCGCCGCTACCTTGCCGAGATCTCGGTCCTCGCCGCCGGTCGACGACACCTCGCCGTCGTCTCGCCGTCCGGAGGAAAGAACGGCACGCCGCTCGCCGCTCGCCTCGCCTCGCCGAGATCTCGGTCCTCGCCGCCGGTCTCGCCTCCATAAGCCCTGCCACGCCGCCGTTCGCCATGCCCAGTTCCTGCACCGCCACCAGCCGCTCCTCGTCCAACCAGATCTGGCTGAATCCGCCGTTCACCTCTCATCCCACCGCGCGCCACCGTAGCTGCCGTCAAGGCCAGGACCGTCAGGCGTCCTGGTCTCGCCTTCCTTGCCGACGTGCTTCGCCGTTTGGGCCACGACCGTTAGGCGTCGTGGTTCCGGCTGCCTTGCCGCCGTGCCGTGCGTCACCGTCCCTGGCCGGGACCGTGAGGCGTCCCGGTCTCCTCGCGAGGCAAGATGTCGGCGGCGTAATGGTGGAAAGAGGTGGAGAGGTTGACGTGCGGTGATGAGGAGTGACGGCGCGGTAATGTGGAGAGATGGTGCGGCGAGGTAGATATCGTTCGGAGCGAACTGGACTTTTTGCCAAATGGGTGTATGGGCTTTGGGTACGTACGAGAGGGAACCTGATGAATGTTTGCGGATGTGACAAGCTCGGAGTTTAGCGAGGTTGATGTCGCGCCTTCGAAATTGACGAGCTCCTTGTTATTGATTCGAGAATGATCGAACCGGAGCTAAGTAGGGACGAGCTCAAAGTTGGCATACGCGGCGTATGGGACCTCGGCGAGCTCAAATTCACTGTTTCGCGAGATCAGATCGGTGAGGTCACCGTTTGACGAGATCATCACTTGCGGAGAATCTGGCGACCTCAGAATATTCGATATGGGAGTGAGACTGAATTGTGCGTCGCGAAATATGGAGAGCGACGTAGTATTATTTGCGGGGCGGTGATGGTGCGCGCGTTGGGAGTGACAGTTCGGGTGCGATCGATCTATCTTGAACAGTACGGAGTTTTCGACGTTGTTCCTTTCTCCAATACTGACCGGTTGCTTGGTTGGTTTTGCAAGGTCTCGCGCAATGGATTATGGAGACGACGTCTTCTACGATGTTCCGGGGGAGCTTGAAGGTGATCAGTATCGAGCGCTGGAGAGAGACCTTGACGAAACTGGTCCGAGCTGCCCTTCCTGGTGGGAGCCGTCAGAACGAGGAGGTGTTGTGACTGATCTCGCAGATTTAACGGAAGAAGATGTTCGTGAGCTCGAAGTAATGTTCCCCACGGACAGCCAAGACCTTAATCTGATCCTTCCTCCTCCAAATCATCGCCGCGGGAAGGTTCTCCCATACGAAAAGCGTTACTGCTTGGAGCGTGCCCCTAGATCGCTGGTCGCCGGCCTTGCTGCTAGAGGAAGAGCCTCCACACGCCGCAGAGATTGCGCCAGAGCTGCTAGGCCAGTTCCCCGGACAGGTGATGGCGAATGCTTCTCCTATGATGGACCGACTCTCAGTGATAGTAAGTCCGTAGCGCGCTTATTCGACGTCCTTCAAATGCCGCACAACTTGCAGCTTGCGCTGCCGAGCATCGATGAGCGTTCGTGGAACTGTCCCGAAGGTTATCTCTGCGTGTACGAGGATTTCTTTACCGAGTGCGGCCTTTGGTTTCCGATTCCGGAATTTCTAACGAGCTATTGTTCGAGAAGGGGAATCGCGATCTCGCAGCTATCAATCTCTTCTGTTCGGAATGCGGTAGGACTTGCAATAACTTGTGCCGCAAGGAGAATTCCGGTCAGCTGTGACCTCTTCGAGCTTGTTACGCGATTCTCGCACGACCGTACGGGACTTTGCCTTACTCGCTGCATGCCGGGTCTCACAATTACGCGCGGCCAGAAAAGTAACATCCATGGTTGGCGGAGACGGTTCTTCTTCGTGGAAATAAACGAGATTTCTGTCGAAGATCCGTTCACGGCTTGTCCTCATGCTTGGAACCTGACTCCCGGTAGCCGTTGTTGGGTTGGGTTTGCGTGTTGTTCTTTTCGATTATGTTTGCTGACCGTTCTTGTTCTGTATTTGCAGGAAACCTTCCGGCTTCTGCAGCGTGTGACTTTGACGTTGTTGATAAAGCTTCTTCCTTTATAGAGGGTGCAACTTTGCGGTGGCCGAAAGTCCTTTCACATTTTAAAACTTGTAAGTTTCGTCAGTTTGCCTTCATCCTCATGATGTTCTTGCTTTCGTGTCTAAGGCGTCTTCCTATGCTGCAGGTTCGCGGACTAGATTGCAAATGGGAGACTGCCCGATGCCATGTTATGCTGACTTGTTCGATGCTGAGGAGGAGGCAATTGTCACGACCGAGGTTATTGCGCCAAACACCGAAACAGTTGCTGCGGAGCGAGAGGATGTCGAGTTGCCCGTTCCCGAGGGTGAGCCTGATCGCAGGTCTCGCTCCGCCGATGTAGCCGCGGCTCGTGCTGCGAAGAAGCCCTCCTCGGGAACTCGTAGGAGTGATTCGGCAGCCGGTGGTGATCATTCCCGGAAGAGGTCATCACGCTCGAGTCCTCGGAGTGATGTTGGGGGGAGCTCTAGGCGTCCTCATCACGCGGAGGATGGTTGCGGGAGAGTTGACCATCTCGCGGAGAACGATCGTGCAGGGGTTGACCACTCCTTTTCCTTCTGTTACGACGTGAAAGACCAAGCGTTCACTGGCGATTCACGAGCTTGCGCGGTCCTTGCCAGCAAGATTCATGGTGACTTCGTTCCGCTGCCTGCCCCCAGTGATTTGGCTTGTCCCACCACATACGAGCAAGCTGTTCGCCGACAGTTTCAGGTTAGTGTCTGGCCTTCATCTTGGCCCGATCTGGTTTTTACTTAGTCCTGATATAAATCTTTTGTTTTGTGCTTCAGGTGATGAGTTGGACGAATCGTCTCGTTGGTGACTACGAGGACAAGGTGCGTGCTGCCAGGAGGGATGCCTCGCACGCTCAGGATGCGTTTCTCAGAGCTGAGCGGTCGTGCAAGGAGAACGCGGCTGTTGTCAAGGAGCTGACGGCTGCCCTCAAGCAGTCCCAGCGAAAACTTACTACCGAGTCGGAGCGACTTAGGAGAGCGCGGGATGAGCGTGGAGAGCAGGAACGTGCGAAAGCCGCTGTCGTGATTGGGGCGCAACGGGAGCGTATTGATCGTCTGAGGACGCATATAATTGCCACGCGCGAGAGGCAGCCCCATTTGCTTACCCTCAGCCAGGTGACCGGAACTAGACAGTGCCTACAAAAGTTGATCGATAAGGACATTGCTATCCCCGCGGATAGGATGGCGCGTCTTGCTGCTAGCGAAAAGGAGTTCCAGTCGAAGGTGAACGGGGTTGTAATACCGCCACTTGATGACGACGATCTCGAGCCGTTCCCGGAAGCAGCTGGTGGAGGTGCTGATGATGTCGCAAACGAGTGATATGTCCTCGTATTATTACTTGTTGTTCTTTTTTTTTTTTATCCTTGTTGTCTTGAACTCGATTGCTGAGCTATTTTGTATTTTCCTTTCGGATATTTGCGAACTTGGTTGCTTTTGCTTTACGAACTTAGTTATTGCCTATTCTTGTTTTCTTCATGATGATGAAGTTGCTTTCGAATTAATAGGACTTTGTCGTTACGGGCATATTTTGCGGTGCAGGACGTCTCCTGGCTTATCCTGGATATGTTATCCCGTAACGCTGAGAGCAGACAAGGCAAACTTGTCGTACTAGTTAGGTGCGTTCAGTCGTGATCGGCTTACCCTGTGGGTGCTGCAGGAATCGCAAGAGTGTGCGAGTCGGGGTCTTCGGCTTATTCACTCTGCGCCCTTGCTAGCTTTGCGAGTCTGGGCTCGGCTTATAAGTCCTTACCGAAGTAAGGACGTGGATTATTTCACCACGGCACCCATGTGGAGCGCATGCGAGTATGGACTCGGCTTTTATTCTTTACCGAAGTAAAGTATGGATTATTTCACCATTACATTCGTGCGAAACGTAGAACTGTGCACCTGGCCAGGGCGTCTGTGTGAAGACGAAGGATTTGCTCGAAAATTTTATTTTCTATTAGAGTTATAGTTGGACCTCGTGAAAGGCTGCCTACGTACCCTCGAGAGGGATCAAACCAATCGTAGTTCGTATTACAAAGGAATGCTCGGTGACGAGTTTGTTTTTTTTTTTTTTTTTTTTTTTTTTTTTTTAAATCGTGGTCGAACTAATGGTAGTAGCGCTTAAGGTTGGCGGAGTTCCAGGATCGCGGGACAGGCGTACCGTTCACTTCGAGAAGCTGATAGACTCCTGGCTTGACGATCTTTGAGATTAAGTAGGGACCCTCCCAATGGGCGCCGAGCTTTCCTGCGTTCTTCTCCGCGGTGTTTTCGAAGACTTTGCGGAGGACGAGATCCCCCTCGTCAAAGTAACAAGACTTGACTTTTTTGTTGTAGAACTTTGCGGCAGCTTGCTGGTAGTTCTGGATGCGCAGCAGAGCCTGATCACGCTCTTCTTCGATGAAAAGGAGTCTGTCACATAGCATTTTGTCATTCAGCTCCGGATTGTGTACAAGCATAGATCGTCGGAGTGTCGGGATTCCTACTTCGGCTGGTGCGAGCGCCTCCATACCGTACGCGAGTGAGAACGGGGTTCGTCCGGTGGAAGTGCGCGGAGAAGTTCGGTGAGACCACAAAACGCCATCGAGTTCGTCTGCCCAGAGTCCTTTCTTTGCGTCGAGACGCTTCTTAATGCCAGCAAGAATTGTCTTGTTTGTTGCTTCTGCCTGTCCGTTTCCTTGCGGGTATCGTGGAGTTGACTTGCTAAGGCGTATCCACCAGCCAGCGCAGAATCCTTCGAATTGGAGCGAGATGAATTGGGGGCCGTTGTCGCATACAATCTCGTATGGGAGTCCATGCCTGCAGATGATGTTTTTCCAGACGAAATTTTGAACTTCATTGGCTTCCAGCGAGACATACGATTCTGCTTCAACCCACTTGGTGAAATAGTCTGTCATGATTAGAAGGTACTTCTTTTGGCGGGATGGTGTTAGTGGGCCGACAATATCCATGGCCCATCGCATAAAAGGATAGGGCGGCGACGTAGTGCGCAGGAGTTCGGTCGGAGAATGAATGAATGGGGCGTGACGCTGACATTTCTCGCATTTGGCTGCAAACGCGGTACAATCGGCGACCATAGTTGGCCAGAAATGTCCGTTGCGGCGTATTCGAAGTGCCAAAGCACGTCCGCCCGAATGGTTGCCTCCGGCGCCCTCATGGACCTCTCGCATGATGTCGTTGACGTCCTTTGAATTAACGCAGATGAGGAGAGCGCCATTTGCCTCCCAACGAAACAAGTTACCATCCAACATCGTGTAGTGCGCGCTCTTGACGCGAAGGCGTCTTGCTTCCCACTTGTCTTTCGGCATAATTCCGTCCGCGATAAATGCTATGATCTCAGTTTGCCAGTCGTCCCGCGAGGTGGTATCGGGTGCGGGAGCGGGTGTAATTGGCGTGGTCGAATTCGCAGCTGTTAGGGTTAAGACTGTGACTGCCGAGGCGACTGCTAAGACACTGCTCGGATTTGCCGACGTTCGTGTTGAGGAGGTAGCTTCAAAGAGTGTGATGTCGATACTTGGTTGATCAATACTCTCCACGGGGATTACTCTTCGGAGATCGGGATCGGACGTAGAAGCAAGCGTTGCAAGTGCATCTGCTGGAGCGTTATCGCTGCGTGGAATTTTGACGAGCTCAAAGAACTCGAAGTGCTGTGAGAGGTCGCGGACGACTTTCAGATAAGCATCCATGCGTGCATGTCTTGTTGCGTAGTCACCACTGAATTGGTGCGTGACCAGCTGAGAATCGCAGTATGCTTGTATCTTTTTGATTCCGATTCCATGCGCGAGACGTAATCCAGCGATTAGTGCTTCGTACTCAGCATCGTTGTTCGTTGCGGTGAAGGCAAGACGGAATGACTGCTCCAAGATTTCGCCAGTTGGTGAGGTTAGCCGTACGCCTGCTCCCGAGCCCATTTTTGATGAAGCGCCGTCTACGTGTAGTGACCATATCTCAGGTGGAGGGGTGTCGGCCTCAAGTTCAGGAGAGAGCTCTACAAGAAATCTGCGAGGACTTGTGACTTTGCGCACGTGCGGTTCTTGTACTCGATGTCGTACTCACTCAACTCTACCGCCCACTTCGCAAGGCGTCCTGACTGACTTGGGCTGTGAAGGATTGTTCTGAACGGTTGGTTGGTCAGGATTTCCACGGTATGAGATTGGAAGTAAGGGCGAAGCTTGCGAGCTGATATTACCACCGCGTGTGCGAGCTTCTCTAGAGTCGGGTACCGAAGTTCTGCACCATCGAGAGTTTTGCTCACATAGAAGATTGGATGTTGCTCTCCACGATCTTCTCTGACGAGAACTCCACTTACAGCTGAGCAGGAGATGGCGATGTAGAGATACAAAGTCTCTCCTTGCTCGGGTTTAGCCAGGACTGGCGGAGATGACAAGTAGTCCTTCAACTGCGTGAATGCTAGCTCGCATTTCTCATCCCATTCAAAACGCTTGTTGCCGCGCAGAAGCTGATAAAATGGCAAACACTTATCCGTCGAGCGAGAGATGAAACGGTTGAGCGCAGCAATGCGTCCAGTCAGACGCTGAACCTCGCGCGTGTTCCTTGGAGATGGGAGGTTGATGATTGCCGAGATCTGTTTCGGATTTGCTTCTATGCCGCGCTTTGTAACGAGGTATCCCAAAAATTCTCCGGAAGTGACCCCAAATGTGCATTTCGCCGGATTCAGTTTCATGCCGTACTTGTTGAGAATTTCGAAACATTGCTTCAGGTGTGCGACGTGATCTGCGGCTTGAGCTGATTTGACGAGCATATCATCAATATAGACTTCCATTGTTCTTCCCAGTTGACTTGCAAACATGCGGTTCACCAGTCGATGGTATGTTGCTCCAGCATTCTTCAATCCAAATGGCATGACTCTGTAACAGAAAGTGCCCTGCTCGGTGATGAAGGCAGTCTTCTCACGGTCATCCTTGTGCATCTGATTGTAACCCGAGAAAGCATCCATAAAAGACAACAATTCGTTTCCTGCCGTGGCTTCGACGAGCTGATCAATGCGCGGAAGAGGAAAACTGTCTTTCGGACAAGCTTTGTTGAGGTCTGTAAAGTCGACGCAGACTCTCCATGTACCATTCTTCTTTTTAACCACGACGGGGTTACTCAACCAATCTGGATATCGAACCTCCTTGATTGATCCCGCGTCAAGTAGCTTTCGTACCTCATCGTTGACCGCGGTTGTGCGTTCTGCTCCAAGCTTTCGACGCTTTTGCTTGACGGGCTTGTAAGTCGGGTCAACGTTAAGCTCATGGCTGGTAATGCTCGGATCGATTCCGGTCATATGGTCTATCGTCCAGGCGAATGTGGTTGCGTTTTTACGCAAAAACTGGACGAGCTCGTCTCTTAAAGCCGTTGGTAACTCCGCGCCTATTCCGACGCAACGCTTGGGATCAGACAAGTCGATGTTGACTTGAATCACGGACTCTTTCGGAGGAGGTGTGCGCGGATCTCGCGGTGGAGATGATTGGGCAATTACGAAAGCTCTCGCGTTCCGCATCTTTTTCTCGATGATGAAGCAAGTCCGAGCCATCAATGGATCTCCACGTAGCGTGTAGATACCGTGCGCGTTAGGAAACTTGACGCACTGGTGATAAGTTGAAGCGACAGCGCGCATCTTGTGAAGCCACGGTGTGCCCAGAATAACGTTGTAGACGATGGGTTTGTCCACAATTGCGAAGTGGAAGCATTGCATTGTGCCGCCGACGTAAATTGGAAGCATGATGGTCCCTACGGTCATGATAGTATCTCCGTCAAATCCCGTCAAAGGTTGCGTTTCGTGTACCGTGTTCCGCAGGTAGATTTCCATCTGGATGAGTACATCCTTGAATATCACGTTCAATGAGCTCCCAGTATCGATAAGAATTCTCGTCACCGAGCTATCCCCGATCTGCATTTCTACGACAAGTGGGTCGTTGTTCGGACTTGCGTTACGCGCATCCTCCTCAGTGAATGTAATTGGAGCGGAGGATGTCTTCGACATGTTGCTGTGGGAGGGCATGTTGCGTTTTGTTTCTGCTTCGCGGCAGTAGGCTTGGATAGACCGAACGGAATCGCGGCAAGTTGACAAGCCACCCATGATCATGTTGATCCTTCGACGAGGAGCTGGTGGTTCATCGTGTTCTTCTACGTCGTGATTCCGTTTGGGTGGAGGAGGTAAGCGAGCGATTTCTCGTGCTCGGTCATTCTGGGCCCATACTCGGTCATCCTGCGCTGCAGCTTCTTCTTCGCGTTGTCTGCCGTGCTGCTGTTCGTCCCTCAGGCAATACTGGTTGTCTTTGTGAGTGACAACTTTTCTCCGTTCCCGTTCTACGTCGACGTCACCTTTCTTATACTTATTCAGAAGCAGCATTTGAAGGGTTTTGCACTCCTCAGTGGAGTGCCCGTTGAACTTGTGGAACTCGCAATACGGGCGCTTGCCTTTGAAACCGGGATTATCGGATTCGCGGTGCCATTTGTTCCAAGACTTGCTCTGCTGTTCGTTTCCATCGATGGCGAACATTGTTGCTTTTCTTCCTTTCTCGCCTCGAGCGTAGTCCCTGTTGTAGTGTTGTCGGGGTTCGTGGTACTCGTCTACAGCTTTGTTTTTCGAGCTTGGAGCTTTTTCGGTTGTTTTCTCAACTGCGTCAGTCTGGTGGCGGTTTTCTTTCCTTTGGTCCTCCTCCACTTCAATGTATCGGTTCGCACGTGCGAGGACTTCGCGCAAAGATTGGACGGGTAAGATTGTCAGGTCTTCCTTGAACCTGGTTCCGTGGGAGAGTGCATTTTTTAGAGCTCCTATCGCGGACTCGTCGTTGATGGCGAGCTGGGACATGACTCCTCGGAATCTGGCCATGAAATTTCGTAGCGATTCGTTGGGATTCTGACGCATTCTCCATAAGTCGGCATTTGATGCAGGGACGTGCATGAAACATTGGTGATGCTGAAGGAAGGCGGTTGTGAGTGCTTCGTAACCATCGATCGAATTGGCTTTGAGTCTTGAAAACCAGTTCAGCGCCTCCCCGGTTAAGCTTTCAACGAACAACTGACAGCTTCCCGCGTCCTCCTCTTCAGGTGAAAAGTACGAACTACCAATATGGATGGACATTGACTTTAGGAAGATAGTGGGATCTCCCTTACCGTCGTACGGCATCGGCTTGTTTTTGTTGGTATCGGGTTGCGTCTTACCCCGACGCCCGATACTCGTGGTAAAAGGCGAACGTCGCGCCTCTGCTAGCACAGTCTCGAGTTCTGGTGCCCCGCTCGTTACTCGGTGCATCTGCGTTGTAATTGACTTCAGCTGAGCTTGCATTTGCTGAAGTTCTTGGCGTAGTGCGCGATTTTCTGCATTTTCGGAATGACTTGGACCAACATGTTGGTCTGCGAACGCCTGGTTGGTTTGGAAATGTACCCTTGGCTGCTCGCCATTGGGTCCGACGACGACCGAGGTGAGGCGTGGCCTTCCATTAGCGCCGTACTCAGCTTGCGGTATATTGGCCGTGTAATGGCTAACTTGCGGAGCATGGTGGTCAGCTCGCGGAGCGTCGTGGTGAGCTCGTGGAGCGTTGAGGTCAGCTCGCGGAGCGCCAAGGTGAGCTCGCGGAGCGTTGAGGTGAGCTCGCGGAGCGCTGAGGTGAGCTCGCGGAGCGTCGAGGTCAGCTCACGGAGCGCTGAGGTGAGCTCGCGGAGCGTCGAGGTCAGCTCGTGGAATGTCAAGGTGAGCTCGCGGAGCGTTGAGGTGAGCTCGCGGAGCGCTGAGGTGGGCTCGCGGAGCGTTAAGGTCAGCTCGCGGAGCGTCGAGATCAGCTCGCGGAGCGTGTGGTGCTAATGCGTCGTCCTCATGTTTCCTAAGTTGCCTCGCATGGTCATTTCGTCCTTGTGATTCGATCTGTGCCGCGTGACCGCTCATCCTGTCCAAGGTTCTTCGTACAGCTTCGTCGAGCGCAGCTTGACTGATTTTAACGTGTCTGGATGATCGACGGGAATGAATGTCACGCGTGGTGCCCGTCGCTTCGCGGTTGTTTGGGGCGTCTTCAATAGCTTCACGGTCAGGGAGGATTGGAGCGACTCGCGTAGCGCCTACGGCTTCGCGGTCGGTAGGATGGACTGCAATGGTTTCACGAGCAGGAGACGTAGCGCCTACGGCTACACCATTGGTGGGAGCGACACGCGTTGCGCCTACGGCTGCGCGGTCAGTGAGCGTTGCGTCCTCGCCCGTAATTGCTTCGGTTCTGTTAATGCCTTGAAGTTGGTTCGTCCTTGCACGGGTGCGCCCCCAATTGGCCGGTCTCACGGGAGATTGTCGCGGAGAGGCGTTGGCGCTTTCGTCGCTGGAACTGGAGAGGTTGGAGTGAGACATGCTAGTGATTTTCCGGAAACGTCTTAAACTTCAAATTCTTTCGTCAAAAGGAAGGACTCGGCCCCACGGTGGGCGCCAAATTGTTGATGTAAGGAATCTACAATATTAATAATACGGGTCTTTTGGAATATTTGGAGCTGGTCCTTTTATTAACGAAGAAATGAAGCCAAAGTTTACAGAAAATGACAACCAAAGAGTTAAAGCTTAGTAAATACGATTCACTAATTGCTCTCTTCTCTCTGATTGCCCAAAAAACTGGATCCTCTGATGTGACAATGACATCAGCTATTTATAGTGGGACTTTGATCTAGGGTTTTTTCTGTCTCCTGGCAAAATGACGATTTTGCTCCTGCGGCCCGGTGGGCCTGATCCAAGACTTTTGGCCCAACATCTATTGAGAATCTTCTGTTTGGGCTTTAGGAATGTTGGGGGCAAAGCCCATATCCAACAGTACGTATATAAATTATTTAAATGTAACAAAATGTTAGGTTGAATAAAAATTTGCAGGTGCAATATATGAAGAGGTGGATGAATTTAAGAGCCGCTAATATAGAAGATGTGCAAAAGTACGGTATCTATTTATGTAAAGGCCAACCACCAAATATCAACGCAATTTGGTTCCTTTAATAATCATTTCTTTTATATAGACGTTACATACGTTGCCCATATCCTCACTCAAGATATCTAAAGCCATCAAATCCATAAACATTTGTTGTAACTTAACGTTCATCGAAATGGCGAAAGCAACTGTTGCAGCATTCTTCCTTTTCGCTTTAGCTGTCTTCTCCAACTTGGAGCTCTCGGCTTCTTCACTTGTCAGCGGCAAGGTCTCTTGCCTTGATTGTCACCGCGATTTCGACTTCTCAGGTCTACTCTTTCAACTAGTTGAATCACTTGGATTTTAGTGTGTGTGTGTGTGTGTGTCATCCAAGTTTCTAACTTATGCATATCACTTACACCACTCATCACATTCTTACGTAACCTTTAGTCAAAAAGGGTGAAGAGAGTTGATATCTAGACTATAAGTTTCTTGATACATTGACCATTGTATTGTATATGATTTTTTTTTCAGGCATTAAGGTTCTATTTAAGTGCGACGGAGAGAAGAAACAGATAACCGCGATGGCGGCTTCAGACGGATCATTCCGGTCAGTGCTTCCCGCGGCTGACAAAAAGGGCTCCATGAATTGTCTTGCAAAGCTATTGGGAGGTCCCGAGCAACTCTATGCTCACAAACACAACTTGGTCTCTGAACTAGTCATGTCTAAACACGATTCCAAAGTTTTAACTACCTCAACCCCACTTGCCTTCTCTCTCTCTTGCCCCAAACCAACCGAAGATAATGTTGGAAATATGATCGGAGATTCGAAGACTGTTAACTTTCCGGGGGCGGGAGGTTTCGGATTTCCACCTGCCAGCATCTTTCCCTTCTTACCAATCATTGGTATCCCATGATTCAATCAAGTGTTACATTTAAGTACTTTAAAGACATATTTATACCCATGTTTTGTTGTTTACGTGAATCTCTGTTACGAATTAAAGCCAGCAAAAGACAAAAAAGTTAGCAAATTAAATGATTTTGTCTAGTGAAAAGATATAAAGTATGTTTTCTGTGTACAAGAAAATGTTGTTTATGGGTTTCTTGTAGTTTTAATCAGTTGCTTTTGTAACGAGTTTGTAATAAGAAGGTTGGCTTAATCCGACGACATACGTTTTGTTGTGATATTCTATGCTTAATTGCTTATACGTAGTGTAGCTGTAACTGTGTAACTAAAATGAAAAGAGAAAATAACCAAAAATTAAGTTTTAACTGATTTATTATTCTAACACCAAAACAAGAATTCTAAATACCAAAATAGAATTAGATTTAATTTTGTTGCACCTATTACTATAGAATGGAGTTGAGTATGGTTTTTATAGAATTTCAATTGGTTTGAATTCAGAAACGTTGAAATGTCTGAAGGACAGCTTAAACAACATTGATAAACAAAGATTGCCCAAAACTTAAAGAGTACTTAAATGGAGTCCACTAATAATAATAAGCAACAATAGAAACAATATTGTCTTCAAACAAAATCTTGATCCTACAAAGTCAGGATTCTGAAATTTAAACCCAAGATGAACAATTCATGACGGAAAAAGAAAATCAAATTTCCTCAAAGTGTGATGATGATACCTTAGAGAAACTTTGTAATAAAAGAAAAAAACTTAGAAAACCCTGTTTGGTGGACTCATTGTACTCTTCAAGTACAAGCACCTCACCTGCAGACAAAATTCAACAAATAACTCGGGTTTAGAGACGGACAAGTGAATCAAGAAAGATCGAGAAAGAAGTATTTCAAGAGGGTGTTGTCACTAACGTTTTGCCAGTTTTTCTTCAAGAGAGAAACAAGAAAGTTAACACTCATCTGAACATTCTGAAAGATCTGCTTCTCTTCCATGGAAAGATTCCCGACAGCAACTCCCATACAAAGAACCTTCTTGAGCTGGAACTTCACTGTTGCCTTAGTCTCGTTCACTTTGCCTTCCAAAGACTCTTGGTGGCTAACAAGAGTTGGGAACTTCCCTGTTTTGTTGTTCAAAACAGTCAACATTCATTGAGAAAATCATGAAGATCAAAACATATAAAATGAAGATGATGCAAGAAATGGAAGGTTGGTTAGAGACATGCCTGCCTTGTTGAGACCAGGACCAAGAAGACGAGGAATCTGCTTAATGACAGATTCAGAAGCAAGGAAAGCATGGTACTTCTTAGCAAGCTTCTTAACAAGTTTCTTGTTCTTGTTCAACTTCTTAAGAGCTTCAACATCCATAGAATCCAACCCAATCTTCTCAGCCTACATAAAAACCCCAACCCTAAATTATACTACCAACCATAACATTTCCAAAGAAAACACAAAACTTGACACAAGAAGACAGCGGCTTTTTGTTTACCTCTTCGACGTGCTGAGCATCTCCGAGCATACAAATCTTCATCTTTGGCCTAGGAATGTGAGGCAACTTGACAGATCCGCTAAACCTCTTGTCCTTTTGAGGGTCATAGTTCTTAAGACCAATCTGGAGTTCAATAGTCTCAGTGAACTTGCGTGGCTTTGTCTCCTTACAGTGAGTGATAATAGCAGATATCGCCTCTCTCACCGCTTCACTCTGAAGCTTACTACACCACCATTCCAAAAAACAAAAATCAAATCTTTAAACCTTCTTCTAAACCCAAAATGACAAGATAAATAACATAGAGATCAACACCCTAACACTTCTAAAGATTCAATTTTTATTCACCTAAGACTCTCTTTACGATAACACCAATTTGTTTACAATCAAAATCAACAAACCCAATTAATCATTTGACAGAATATGAATGATTAAAACTAGAAGAAACACATAACGTTGATTTGAGCATACGAACCTCATTTTGACACTTCCTCAAACAAATCTGCTTCCTGAAAATCAGAAAATCAAGAGAACAGTTAACAGTGTTTTCGAGAAACGTACAAAGAAGTCTCAGAACAATTGAAGAAGATGATGAACCAACCTGTGTGGGAAGATCGGAAACAGAGAAAGCAAGAACGGCGAGTGATGCAATCCTCAGTAACTTATATGAGACGACGAGAGGAGATAAACTCTAGCCCTAATTGTTTCTGCTCATTCAAGCCCAGTTTCTTCGAAATCAAGCCCATAAACGAGGCCCATTACGGGAGATTATTGCATTCTCGATTTCGAACAGTAACATTTAAACCAAATTTAGCAAATAAATTACGGGAAAAATATCATTTAAACCATGAACTTACAAATTTTGGTCATTTACACCATGAACTTTGTTGTACGCCATTTAAAACATTAACTTTTGTTGACTAGCTTTTTATAACATGAATTCTCGTTGACCAAGCCAAAAAAGACATGATGTTAAATCCAATAATTGACTTACTAACACACGTTACTATGCCATTAATCACTCTGTTACTAACAAAACGACGTCGTTTTATTGGAAGTTTTACTTCGAATAGTGTCATTTAAACAATGAATTTTAAATATAGGTCATTTAAACCATGAACTTCTAAATGTATATCCTTTAAACCAAGAACTTTCAAATTTATGTCATTTAAACCATAATACATGAAAAATGTGATCAATCCTTCAACTCTAGTGTAGTGTCCTAAAATAAGATGATTAATCCTTCAAGCTTTAGTGTAGTGTCCTAATAAATGAAAAATATTTAAGAGAAAAACAAAAAGACACAAAATACATGACAAAGATTGGAAAAAAAAGAATGAATTGATGTTCTTCTTTCTCTTTCTTAGAATCGCATTATGAGGCAGAGTCGAAAAAAGAAGAGAGAAACTAAACTAGGGTTAAACGGTTTAGCTGGTTAGGCTTATATACTTCTGCAGTTTCTGATAAACCAATCGGTCTGATTACCAAACCGAACCGAAATCCTATTATCCAAATCAATTACGCTGAACAGTTAGGCTTTCAACAGTTACGCTAAATAGCCTACAACAAAGTTCATGATTTAAATGACTAAAATTTGAAAGTTCATAATTTTTTTTTTGATCAAACATATGTTATCATTCATTAGGAAAAGAGTAACATACAAAGTGGGGAGGAGAGCAGAGTAATGCATCCCTCAAGGTTTAGAACAACAAAGCAGTAAAGAAAGATAAGTGCAAGAGATAATAGAGACTTGAGAGCTATGGACCAAAAGCTAGCTAGCATTTTGGAGCTTGTAAGATCAAGACATATCAATGCTATTTCCTTGAGCAAGTCAAAAGAAGGGAGGGTTGCCATTGTCTTGGGGTGGCAATGAATCGAGCAAAACTGAGAGTCTCACCGGAGATAGAGCTTTGACAGGGATTTGAGCAGGGTTGAGGGTGCTCTGAGAAATGGTACCAATAGAAGTGGTTGCGATTCTGAGGTTGAAAGAGAGTAGCTTGAGGAGGTTGTGGTAACCACTGCTTCCTTGAGCAGAGATCATAATGCCACTATTCTCCAAGCTTGACTGTAGGATCTTCAACAAATTGATAAAATACAGTTTGTAGCACAAGTTCGGGCGGTGAGATAGAGAGAGCAGGCTGGTGAAACAGAGGTAACCCCCACTCATTAGAGTTGGGATCATAATGCCAAGTTTCAGCCAGTGTTCTCCTTCCAGAGGTTCATCCCTAGGTGAATTCTAGTAACATGGTTCTCAGAGGATTCATACACCAAACAAGCCACAATGATGGTTTAAGGTTCCATAGCAGTCTTCGAACTAAGGATAGCTTCAACCTGATCAATCGTTGGCTAGGGTGCAGAGGAATAGAGTTCAGGCCAGACCTAGTTACATGCTGACATTGGAGCTGTCGATGTACTAGGAATATGTGGTAAAAGAGAGCACGGGATGCAAGCATTGAATATAAACCGACAAGCGGATCAGATTCACGAAAGAAGACCAGCAATACAATCCTCCATATCAACCAGTTAAGAGAGCCTTGACACAGGAGGTTATCAAGCGGATCAGTTACATTTATTCTTCTGCTACCGAGGGGACCTCGACTTGACCAAGCAGATAGAACTGAGGCTGCCCAAAGTTGACTTGATATGAAACTAAAAACCAGGTGTCTAAGGCTCGTCCAGGTCAAAGGTGAATCATAGCTTAAACAAAGCAAACTAGCAATCAGGGTTCCGAGATAAGCATAAGAAATAAACCTGGGCCGAAGGGATGGCAAGAGAGAAGCAGAGGACGTCGTGGGGTTAGGTTGCAATGTCACAAACTTTCTCGTCTCCGGCGTCATAACAGAGCTCCCGTCCAGCTCCAGCCAAATAAACGTCTTGGTGAGTGGATCAAGATCCAAGGATCGGTGAGATGTTGCGATTGACAGCGAGAAGAGACGGAAAGTTAAACATGAACCGAGGCTAGTGGGACATTCTTGTCTCTCCGGGGCAGAACCGTGAGGCTGGAGCCTCGGTGGAGCAAGCTCACCGAGGAGGGTCACTAGATGCGGACGAGAGGGCGAAAGTTGAAGCTGAACCATGGTCGAAATTGAGATCTGGAGACTCCAGAGTTCTCCGATGAAGCTGAAAATTAGAGTCAAACAACGTATATAGGACAAGGGAGCAGCGGAGATGAAGAAAAAGCCCAGCGGCACCGATCCGACTCGGCGCCGCCGGGAAAGGGTACCTCGGTCGTTGTGCCAGAGAGAAGGTAGCTAGTAGCTTGTAAGATAATTTCATAATTTAAATGACATTATGAAATTATGAACCTTCTGATATGTCTTGATCTTACAAGCTACTAGCCTTCAATAAGGTGGTTTCCTTTCCAAAGTTCATAATTTAAATGACATAACCTTCAATAAAAAAAGTGCAACACTAAACCCAATTTAATTCAGTTTTTTCATAAGCCACGGGCTCACTTCACATGACAATTTTCTGGGAGTTTTCAGTTTCAGTGAAATGTTTATTCCTGGGCAAAAACGTATAAACACTTTGAAGATGAAAATACATATATATATTATATATAATTTTAAATCATAGTTCAAAGTTCAAACAATACTTGGCCTAAAAAGGCAGACAATAATAAACTATTCACTACAAATCTTTTATATACCAAAAATTAGAAGCATAATCATAAGAAATTAACACTTTTGGGTGTATGGGTCAGACCAATCTCTTCTGTCAAATGTTTTTCTTTTTCTCTTCTCCCTCCTTATCCAAACATAAATGAGAGATCATCCATAGGAACCTCATCAAGCCCTGCTGTATCAATATCCTGCAGACCCTCGAACCAGCTTCCAATATCTGCCTGGTCGTCTATTTCCTCTAGATCATTGAACGCTAATTTTGAGAAATCGATGGGAGCTTCTTCATCAACTGCACCGTCTCCAGAGGTACCTCCTCGGTTCGAGGTGCCTCTGCTTGCTGGACCTGTTGGGTGACTTGATGTTGTTGTCGATCTTGATTGGTTTTCATTGTTGTTGTTGTTGTTGTTGTTCTTTTCTTTGGGTTTCGGTTTGTTCTTGTTCCTGAAACCATCTTCTCTCTTACCTTGAGCCCCTCCTCCACTAAGAACCGCGCTGTCTATGCTCGTTGTGACTTTGGATGAAGCGCATCCGATAACGTCATCTATCAATGCTTCCCTCCTCTTTGTACTAGACACTGCACCTACGAAATCCAAATACCTCATCAGATTTTCCGACAAAATAGTTTAAAGTCTAACCACTGTCTAACTAACTACTTCATCAAGCGACTTGACCTTCAGTACATTTGAATGTGCTTTCCCATCAATCTGTAAAAATCTAAAGTTCAGATTTTGTGTACCTGAACCCTTGGCCTCAGCCTGATGATTAGAAGGTTCATTGAGCGTGTTACTAGCTGTTCCAGAGCCACCATTTTCTGCTGATTTTGCATCGTTGCTGGGAGAACTAAACAAGATGTCTTGAAGTGCAGGATCAGCAAAACAGCTAAGCCCAGTTTCTTCGAACTTACGACACCTAGCAACTGTCCGCCTGATGAATGACAGTGCTACTTGTCTTGAGACCTTGTTGACTTTCGCTGCTTTACTTCCACGGCATGCCTGTTTTTCCAGAGTAACATCAATAATTAAGAACCCCATATATATATATATATCCCATAATCATTCACCCAAATTAATGTTGGTTTCTTACCATTCTTTTCTTGTGCGCTGTTTCCACCAGATGGTCCATAGCAAGATGCTCAATTTTCCTGCACGTAATTCTTAAATCTTAATAAGGATAATTTTTTTACTTGAAAGATAATGCATCTGAAAAAGCCAAAGCTAACCTTTTCTCAACATCTTTCTCCTTCTGGATGGTAATATTTAGCTTCTCCAGCTTTTTCTTCTTGTTTCGAATCTAGTATTGGTTCATAAAAAAAAGGGAATATGAGAAAGGTTACTACGCGTCAAGGACAAAATATTTATGAGGATCAGAAAAAAACTCTTCCATCAGTGCTCATAGTTTACCTGCTGATAAATGCCTTCCTTTAACTCCATAACATCAGTGCTCATAGTTTCTTCAGCCAGATCAGGCTGTGATAAAAGAAAAATGGAAATAAGTAAACAAGAAGAGTAAACACGTTTTTTTCTTTAGCTCAAGTTCTTGACAGTTTAAATGACTGGAGACAAAACTTACCATTGCCTCAGGAAACACACCAATGCTCTGCAGTTCCAGAAGAAGTCGCTCATCCAAAGACATACGTTGATACTGGGTGTCAGATACTGGGAAGTTGGGAATGTTCACTTCCTTAGCTTGCAATTGGCCCAGATTATTTGAATATGTCTCATTGCCAAGTGCAGCGTCTGAATGTGAAAGATCATCGTCCCCAATCCACTGTTCATTGCTATGGACAGATATAGACATGCTACCATTTCTGAAAGGATTAGACACAACACTCCTCTCACTGGACAATCTGTCAAACAAACAACTCTTAGGAGTCTGAAAATCCCCACTTGACTCTACTTCAAATTCCATTCTGTCTCTCTCTCTGAACTCGGTGTCGATATAGGTACATGAACCACAGTGAGAATCATCACTAGCGTAATGAAGAGACAGGTTCTTCCCTCCATTGAATTGTACAACTTCTTCTCCATCATCTTCCTCAATTAAGGCAGACAGTACCCTCTTATACAACGGAGTGCTCTCGTTCAATTTTCTCATGTCCAATCTCTCAAATGAAAGACCAGATACACATGATGAGGTTGGACCTGAATAGTCAACAATTCCCTCACCAGGGCGATGCAGTGCTTTGGGCAATTTAACACCCTGAAAAAAAAATTCTCATTCATTCATGTATAAAATGAGACTAAAAGAAGACATTGCTGCAGAAGTTTGCAACTTACCAAGATGTTATAACCTTCTAAGATTGCCTCTGACAGAGATTCATCGAGTTCAACCGCATAATTTAGCTGTTTTTTTGGATAATTAAAAGTTAATAAGAGTTGGCATCCTAGAGAGAAGTCAAATATGATGTAACTTATATCGATTATTACCTGATCCTTCATGTTTTGCATGTCGTCTGCACTGACGGCAGCAAAGATGTGGTCCATCTTCTTCCAAAACTTACCAGAACAAGCAAGACCTACAAAAGGATATCTCTAGTTAGACGGACATTTGTGGCAATAAAACTTGAAAGACATGACATATGGACGGATGATTACTTGCTGCCTTCCGTGCCGAATTGGCTGCTGCAAAAATATCTTCACGATCATCATCAGATTCACCTGAAAAGCCAAAAAAAAACACTTGAATTCATGCTTAGGAACTGACACCATCAGAAGCACGAGGTACTCTTTAGGTAATTATACAGCTAACATGAAGAGATTATATCCAACTACCACCACTATCCTGATATAAATTAAATACATCCCGTTGTACAAATCAAAATAACTGAGCAATAACTAAACGTTACCAAACCTCAAAGTATTCAAGGTAAGTCGCGTTCAGGATATAAGAAGAACCAGAAAAAAAGTTTGGTAATACTATCCAATAACCGTGAAAAAGATTGGAACTCGAAATGCAAAAATAAAATAACTACCTGTAATATCTGAGGGAGTATTGGCACTTGAGGCAAGCCGAGTAGAAGGTTTACGATCTTTAACCTTTTTCGCAGGTGGACGTCCATATTTGCTGTCCAGAGAGAGTAAGAAGGTTAGAACAATTGATCTTGCGAATTTAAGATTTATATACAATATATATATTTTAAAAGTAGAAGGGGTAAGGAAAAGAACTGAATTAGGTATAAATTACCTTCTATTCTTATCTGAAGCAATCTTTATGTTGTGAAGAGGCTTCTCTACTGGTAAATTCTCCGACTTAACCATAATAGGATGAAAGCCAGGAGTTGTCAACGAGGAAACACTTTCGCTTTTTCCTTGCTTCCATGCACCACCTCCTTTATGACTGCTTTGAATCTTATTCTTCCTTATCGGAAGTAATAGCGACCCTGATTTAGGAGTTGTGAACAAGTCACCACTCGCAAAAGCACGCTCTCTGGTTTTGTTGTCTCCAGCTCCTGAGTCCTCACTTTCAGATAACCCATATGGCGATGAAGCATTCCTCAAATCTCTTTTCATTTTTAGAGGGCTACTATCAACAACTGAGAGTGACGGGGTGGTTCCAGGGGATGCTCTAGGACTAAAATCAGATGTTGCAAAACCTTGAGCTGAGATCTTGCCTTCAGCATGCTTTATTACAGGTGAAATAACATTTGTTCTCCTTGTTCGAGAATTCTTATGCGGTCTCTGGCCAACCCATTGAGCCATTGCATGTGTAGATGAACCTGCTGGAAATGGAAGCGTTAGCTTATACCCATAAACATTAAAGATACTGTATTTAGACAACACTAACCTTGTAATACACCGGATGGGGAATCAGCTTTGGATGAAGTATCAACACCAATAACGGCTGCTGTTCTTGGAGCCCTAGAAACCTTTGCTTTCAATATTGCAGTAGAGCTGTTTGTGGGGCTGTCATCAAGTAAGTTTCTCCTGGATATGCACAATTATGCATTTATAAGTCACGTGAACAATTTGCTATAATATAGAAGCAAAATCTAGAACATAAAGCTTGAGGTATCTGCTCACTTATTGTTTCCTTTGGCTAGCCTCTGCTCCGCCAGTACTGATCGATCCCTTGCAATGGTAACAGTTTCCAACTCGCTCCTGGATAATGCAACCATACCTGGACTGTCTGGCTCAAATGAAGCATCAAGTCTGTTAATCCCACTCACCCCGGGTGAAGATTTCGATCTGCAACAAATTGGCCACATTATGCTTTATTTAAAAAGCAACATTATGCGAGAGTGATCAATCCGGAAAACTATATAAATACAAATGCATGCTGCAAAAAAATTCCACACAGCATCAAGCATTATAAAAGCATTATGCTAAAGTAAGATCTACCGAAGCAAATTCAAGATGACATCCAGTTTAAATGAGAAAGTTGAAATCTCCGACAGTAACTTAAATAGCTCATGGACAATAGATACATGTAAGGAATATCATAGCTCAGTTAGAAAACAGAACATCATGAATCCTGCAACAACAACCAGTAAACAAACGAAACATTCTCACACAATAAACTAAGTAATAACATCCTCTCACAATTTTCAGTGTTATATGTCACAGATTCATTTAAGTTCTACTTTAGCTAACCAACAGGGATAACTAACAGGTTTACTAATTATTAATGCACACCTGAAATTCTGAGTGTCACAAGAACGCATCTTAGAGTCAGTTGTTGGCTTTGGTTGCATGACACGTTGATCAGGATTCATAACTCTGTTTCCTAGAGTAGCAACAGACCGTTTCCTTTTCATTCTTGTCTCCCATCCTTCACCACCAACAGGTAACCTGCGTATCTTCTCTTCTATTCGCACTGGTTCTCCAGAAACACTTGGAGGTGAATCAGATCCCTTTTCAATAACCTGCTGCCTTGCAAGGGCAGACATTCTACTATCCCCCTGAAAGAAAAATAACAGGCAGACACCATTAAACAACAGTGACGTGAGAGAAATGCTTGTGGAACACACTAATCGATTATATAGTAATAACTAATAAGCACCCTATAGATCTAAAGTAAGGTTTTAGATACAAACCCGCAAATCAGCGACGGTGGTACGAGGACGCTTGTTTAATCCAAGCATCTTTTTCCTTTCCTCGGATCTTTGAGCCATACTGTCTTGTGTTCTTGGAACCTGGTTCCTGACCTTATCAAAGTTTGATGCGTCCATTCTCTCACCAGGTGGTATATCATTTCGTCGTCGTTTCTTTGAACTTAATGTCTCTGTGTATTTGTCCAACTTGAATATGGATTCACTTAGTTTCTTTGCTAGATCCCTACAAGACACCCAAGGTTTTAGTAAGTCCTAAGCCAAATTCTATCCAACTATGATTATTAGTCAATGGTCACAACAAATAAATGTTTACAAGGCAAGAAAGTACATACCCAGCTTCTCTGGAAGTATCAAGCACACTTTCTTTAAAATGCTTGAGCTCCTCAGTTGCTACAGGTGGAGAAGGTCTAGGATGGGACATCCCAAAAGAAGTATCCTCTGATGAAGCCCTACTAGGGACACCAAGAACCCTTCTAAGCTCTCCTGAACGAGTATAGCTTTGATTCCCTAATCTAATCGGTTCCAATGCCAAGACTTGAGACAAATTCGGGGTATCCGATGACAATCCTGTGGTACCCCTGCTCAAATTGTTACCAGAACCTAGCATTATTATGCCCTCTTGGTCTACTTCCTTGCTTCACACACACACTAAAAGGAACTCAAAACCTGCAACCAAGAGTTAATTCGTCAATCATCAACCAATGGTTTCAAAGAACTCAAATTCTGAAATAGTAGCACTAAAGCTGTCAACTTTGAATCCAGCAAAACGTGAAAGAAACCCAAATTCTGAAGAATCGATGGAAAATTGTTACCTTTGCATCTAAGCCCAGGCCATAAATCAATACAATCAGCCTCGAAAACCCTAAAATTCTACAACACCGCCGTCGAATTCGATTTTCCCGGCGAGAAATTGCAAAACCCTAGAATCGCGGAGAAGAAGAACCAAAAGGAAAAAAAAAAAAAAAAAAAAAGACACGGGGGGAACTTGAGAGCTATATCGAAGCTCCGAGAATCCCGAAGCGTAATTTTCAGACAAAAAGACCAAAACTATGTAAGAGTTTCAACACGAGGTCAAGCTTTGCTTTATTGTTGTTGTTTGTAGATCAGAGGAGAGAGGAGAGGGAAAAAGAAAAGAAAAGAAAAGAAAAGAGAAAGAAAAATCCCTTTTGGTCAGCTCTTTGCTTATTGGCCATTAATAACATTTATGTAAAAAAATCGATGACGTCATCATCACACTCTCTCTCTCTCGTCTCAGTTTCACACGGCTTTGACCAGTGGTGTCATTTTATGATGTTCTTACTGTATAACTTAACTTTTCATTATAGGAATGGGTAGGAATATGAAAGTTTTACATGGTTTGTGATATTTTTATGGAGGTAGAGTTGTGATTTCTTTTGTATTTAGGAGATTCACTTCTGTTTTGTTTAGACATGGAGTTTAGATTGAGAACATAGTTTAAACTTTAACCGATTCAAAAGTTTTAACGGTTACCGAAAAAACGGTTATAAAATAGTTCATTATAACGGTTATCGAAAAAATGATTACAGAAAAGTTTGTTATAAATTGTAGGAAAAAAGAAGGATGAATTTAAAAACAACGGTCAAATAAGCTATGATTAATAATAAATGGCTATCAAAAGTTTTAACAGTTACCGAAAAAACGGTTAAAGAGAAGTTCGTTATAAATGGTAGGAAAAAAGATGGATGAGTTTAAAAACAACAGTCGAATAATAGCTATGATTCATGGTTAAATAGTAAAAAAATAACTTAAAAATTAAATTTAAATATTCTAAAACTCATTTATGAAAATAAAATAAATAACAAAATACTTTAAAAAATACTATTAATTATAATTTTTTGACCAACCCGTTGTAAATTCACATATTTTTGAATGGCTACAACCGTTTCATTTGAAGATCTAACGGTCTTATTCCAACCACTCATTTCATTCACGTCTTTTTGCTACAATTCATCCGACTGATAATCAAACAAGCGGTTGATTTTTCAATGCCCCTTAACTATGCTACTAATAAAAGCCACGATTAAAGTTTGATTTAGATTTCAGGTTTACATTCTCTTAATTATTTATATGAAAAAATTGGACAATATATTCTTGGTAATTTTAGGGTGAAAGAAATTGTGCAGCCCACGGATAGACCCTCTCTCTGAGTATTCAAATGGGCCGTAAGTCAGAGTCCATATCCATGTATTCACATAATAAATAAGTAGTAATTACGCATGCGGGAAGAATTGATTCCTTGCCTGGACCAATAAGATAATTTTTCCAACCAGATGGGAACCACTAGCCCACCGATCAAAGATGATGAAGTGTTAAAACACGAACTAACTATATTGTGTATACTATACACTGAACCACACTGATTATAAAGAACCTAAAAAATAAATCCGTCTAGTTTGTATTAATATTTGACCAAGAAAAGATAAAAACGCTTAGCTCAAAGTTATTAGCAATATTGATATCTGAGTATATTCTATTTGAGGAAGATAAAGGAGTATATAAATTGTTAAGACTTAAGAATATAACCTTAAATTAATGACTTTCAATAGGTTTTTCATTTCAGTTACAAACTTATATAATATGATAGTTCATCAAATAAATCTCTCAAATAAGCAAAGTATTTAATAGCATCTATTACAATTAGTGTATGACGTTACGATATCTTTGTGTAGAGATATAATATGATGTTCATCAGTCAACAAGAAGCGCCTTTATAATGTCTACGCATTTCTCCTCCTCGGCTACTAGAAGATGTCCGTAACCTAAGACCTCGTGGTACTTAATCCATGGAAGCTTTTGTGAAATATATCGATTGATTTCATATGGAATGATTCTGTCTTCCATCGCTTGCCACACGTGGACCGATCCTTCGCCTTCCGGGAACGGGTTTTCCAATTCAGTCGGGTCGAATTCCCATGTCGCAAATCCAGCCATCATGTCCCGGTGAAGACACTCGTGGTCTCCTTGTTGTCGGACCTTTTTCTGGGGTTGGAACCAATCATTAAACAAAATGTAGGGTCAAACTGTGAAAAAATCTAAACACACATGACACTGGCTGACAAAAACCTATGGATCTAAAATCTTACTTGTTATTTCCAATTTGGCCATAAACTTCTATAAAGTTTTATTTAACCCCTATATTTTAAGACAGAACCAGCCCATCAGTCTGTATAAATTTTCCAATATGGCCATGAACTTCTATCTGTTATAATTTGATCCTTGAACTATTTCCAAATGTACTGTTTGACCCATGAACGTATTCCAAATTTCAATTTGACCCATGTTAATTAATAACTAAGCCGGTCACACTTTCCAATTAGCTCTATCATTTTCATATAATGGAATAAAAAAAGAAAAAGAAAAAAAGGTTTTAGCTTAATTATTACCATGGCAGGATTTGGATGCTCCATTTTCTTCTTTATGACGACCAAATCTTTATCACTGCATAACGCATTGTTCCCAGTGATCATACTCGAAGACGGAAACAGTTTTTGGGTCAACCACCAATATAACAACCACGGAACATAATGAGCCACTCTAAATGTCCACTGGTCTTTCGTTGGCATTAGCTCCAACGCTTTACTCAATTTGTCTTGAGGCACTTTAGTCCACCAATAGTTCACAAATGGAACCACTAAGACTGCTCCAGCTAGTCTATTGAATCCCATAAAAAAAAAACATTAAATAATGAGGCAGAAGAAAAGTGTGTAGAAAAACAGAACACAACTTCGGAATCTTTATTACCTGTGGGGAATATATTTGAGGCAACTGTAAATCGAGTAAGCACCAAGTGATATACCAAGAACGTAGAACTTTGGTCCGATCTTGAGTTTATCGGCGAGTTCTTGAATGTCGTATGCTTCACTCTTAACTGTGCGTGATGGGTGTGGATCACTTTCTCCATAACCTGCTCTATCGTAGAACACAAAGTATATCCCAAGTTCCTCAATCATATCCTGCAAAGAAAAAAGTAAAAAGACACAAAGAAACTAATTGTTTATTGCAATTTTTAAGGTTGTGGTTGCTTCAAAACTCAATTTTGCTTTTGCGTCTACATGTGAAGTGATTTTCTATTATAATAAAAAAACAGCATTTTTAAAATTCATATAATATGAAATCAAACGGCGTTTACCAAAAAAAAAAAAAACAGTTAATGTAAAAGTACCAAAGTCCAAAGATAATAAATTTTCTTAAACCAAAAAAAAAAAAAAAAAAATTCTCAAATGTGAATGCAAAAAACAAACTATGAAATAATGAATATATATCAAAAATGGTGAAAATGGGCATGTGACAAGTGCGAGAGTTAATGTAGAAAATGAGAGATTAGGTAAGAAGAACCTTAGGGATGGGAAATTCACCGTCTTTGGAGCTGTTGAAGCCATGAGAGACAATAATCTTGTAGTTAGCACTGGCTCTATCAACTCCAGATTCTCTATAGGCAAGATATCGTCCATCACCGAGCTTGACTCTGGGAGAAGTGACCGGAGGACCGTGTGGAACGCCGCAGATTCGCGGTGGTGGAGGCTTTAATGATCGGTAAATATAGCCTATAAGGCAGACGAGGATCGCAGCCACCACCGAAAGCATCATTATTAATTGTTATGTATCTAACTTGAAAATAATTTCAAGATTAGTGATATATACTCAACAAGAAATCCAAATTTAGATCTGATGATAAGAAAGAAAGAGATCAAGAGAGGAGAACTTTGGAGAAGAAAAAGAGTGAGTAATTAATATTTGAGATGTAGGATGGTTAACCACCTAACGATCTCATATTTATACTAGAGAAAACCATATTTGGGAATATTTTACAAAGTAGTATTGAAAAAAATGTATTGAAAATCAAAGAAATTATCAGTGTATCATGGAAATAGTAAAAGAGAGAGAGATGAGTGAGAGAGAATGAGAAATAGACACAACCACCGTCAGAGTGGAATCCACTTGTTGACGTAGCAAGATAGTAGGGAAGGATGGTTGTGTGTAGTACGCATTATTGTGACGTTGACAAGCGTAATTTGCTGTCTTATGATCCCAATCTTTTTGACTATGACTCTTATGGCCGTGGACGTATTATTGTTGCATCGTCATCATGGGTTTAAATTCATACAATGCATCTTGTTAACACTACAAACAAACTACTAATGATAATTTGTTCTTTTCTCGTGAATGTGTATGGATTTTCTATATATTGTTTAATTTAACCTTGTAATAGATACATATAATTATTTAATATTACTTAGATTATAACAGTTGTAAGAACTCGTACCAAAAAATAAAATAATATATAAAATTTGTAGCTATACATAAGGAAACTAACAAAAGAATTTGTAATATATATATACATATATATTGATTTAGGATTTAGAAAAAATTGTAATGACTTTAAAAATTATGTAAAATATGTTGTTATTCAATCAAGATTTTTAAAAACTCTTTTAAAATTTGGTGTTATTGGTTGTAGATTTGTAAAAAGTTATCTAAAATTTTGATAAATTTAGTGTTATTGGATTAAGAGTTTTATAAAGTCATTAAAAGTTTTATGTTATTCAATTAAAACAAAAGAATCTTGGATTGTTAATGAATTCAAATTTTGTGTTATTGGTTTAAGATTTTATATTATTTCCTTCATAACAAAAGTCATGAAAACTCTTTATCAAATAGAAAGATTTTGAAAGATTTTATAAAAGATTTTACAAGATTAGGAAAAATAAATCAGCAAGATTTAAAATAATTTTCTAAACAATTTCTTATAGAATCCTTCATTTTTACTTTCTAAATTTTCTACGATTTTAAAAATCAGCAAGATTTTTAAAAACATAAAATTATTTAAATTCTTTCTAAATCCTAAACCAATACCTCTCTCAAGACAACTATTTTAAAAGTTTCCGACTACAAATTTGACCATTTCTAAAACAAATATTATATCTTAATAAAAAATAAATTAAAAGAGAAGCAAAATCTTATGATATGTTCTTTTTATTTTTAAGAAAGAAAGATAAAAAACTGGAAATTGAATAATATTTAAGTTTGAATGAATGTGGATGTTATGTGTGTTAGTAGTGTGTATATGGATATGTTTTCTCTGCGTGCAGTTATATATAATCCATATTGTTACTTTTGTTTTTGGTTCTTACTTTCTATTTTTCTTATGATTATCATATTCAGAAGGAGAATTGTTTAGCTGTCGCAATTGGAGGTGTAGTTAAACCTTTTTGTTTTTTTGTTCATACTTCATAGAGATGAAATGAGACTGGTGTAAATAATATTTTTCTTTTTGGTTTTTCGTAAATAACATTTACTTTTGCCAACTCATTGACCTATTGAAATTTGGAGTTAACCTAATTAAAGGATAATGCGTCTTACATAAGAGAAACTAAAAATTTACAATAATGTCATTTTGATTAGGTTTGAACAATCAAGAAGGAATCCAAAATGTATTAAACTTTCTAATTTTGTGTGAAATGCTGTCATCCATAAGCTCTAGTCTCATTAGGTTCAAGACTAGACACGTCAACACATATGACATATTATTGTGAGAAAATGAAATTTCATCCGGTTTCAACCAAGAATCGAACCCGGAGAGTAAGATACTCCTCCTCCGGATCCGGGGACCTTGGTAAAAGCAAGAAGCATTGGATTGGCTTCCCCATCTTTGGCTCTTTCACATAAACTATTTTGTTTGTTTCAAGAAAATATTTCTTCGGGTTTGTTTCGAGTTAATTGACCGGTACGGTTGATTGAAACTGAAACAACGATACACGATCGGTCCGGTCTTAGGTCTTTTGGTTTGGTAAATTTACGGTTTAAAGTATTGGATAAGAAACTGAAACTGAATTTAATCCCAACCAAATTTAAACCGAATTGTACTGCAGAAGATGACGCAAATTTTATAATGGGATTACCATAGAGACAATGCCACGGCACAGATAAAAAGATCGAAGATGGCAACATGCAGAGACTATAAAGAGATAAAAACAAAGAAATAACTTGAGACCAAAACCACCTGTCCACATAAAGAGACACAGTTCGAACACGTGGTGAATCCCTACATGCTCGACAACACTTGTTAGTCTTCCGGTGAAGACAGAGTAGCATTCTCATTACACCGTTCGTACAAAGGTCCTTTCATCTTTCTATATTATCTTTTTAGTCAAGATACCAAATCCCCACAAAAAGAGGGATTCTCTGAAAACACTCGAAAACGAAACTTAAAAGATCTTTGGTTTACTTTTAAAGTCAAGACAGTTACAAAGATTTATAACTCGATGAAGGTACACGAGACAAGATCTCACGCTCACATGTCTGGGGACGAACAGAAGGTGAATATTTTTCTACATATCAATTGATCTTTTTTGCATTTGTGTTAATGAATGTGTTTCAAATTTTGATTGGTTTCTTTTGTATAATTTCTACAGAAGGGAAATTTGCGGAAGCATAAAGCAGAAGGGAAGCTTCCAGAAGGTGAACAGTCTCAAAAGAAAGCAAAGCCGGAGACTGATAATGGCCGTTCTGTCAACGGCGCCGGAGATGTTGCTTCAGAGTACAATGAGTTTTGCAAAGCGGTTGAGGAGAATCTGTCCGCTGATCAGATAAAGGAAGTTCTTGAAATCAACGGTCAGGACTGTTCTGCTCCAGCGGAGACCTTGCTAGCTCAATGGTCAGTCACATATAGATCGTTTGAACAACTTCTTTATTTGTGGAGATTTTCATAGTTATGAGCACTCTTTTTCCTTTTTATCTTTGAGCAGTCAAGATTTACTCTTCTATGGGGCGTTAGCTAAATGTCCTTTATGCGGAGGAAGTTTGATTTGTGACAAGGAGAAGAGATTTATCTGTGGAGGTGAGATTAGTGAGTGGTGCAGCTGCGTGTTCAGCACGAAAAATCCTCCTAGAAAAGAGGAGCCAGTTAAAATCCCTGATTCCGTCATGAACTCTGCTATATCTGACGTAAGTGTCCCAAAAATGAGTCAATCATGTTTTGTGTCTGTTTCTTGATTTCGTTCAATTGAGTTGTGTCATTTTGTTTTGTTTTGATGTAGTTGATCAAGAAACACCAGGACCCTAAAAGTCGACCTAAAAGAGAGTTAGGTTCTGCTGATAAACCCTTTGCTGGAATGATGATTTCTCTCATGGGACGTCTCACAAGGACACATGTAACGTGATCTGACTTTTTTGGGATCCTTCTTGTGATTCCTTGATTTACACGCTAAAGAGTGGGTTCCCTTTCCGCTATTGCAGCAATATTGGAAGAAAAAGATTGAGAGAAACGGTGGGAAAGTCTCTAACACTGTTCAAGGCGTAACTTGTTTGGTGGTTTCTCCAGCTGAAAGGGAACGAGGTGGTACTTCAAAGATGGTGGAGGCAATGTAAGAGTTTAGTTGTTTGTACCAAATTTTGTTTGTTTCCGTTATTTTTCAAATCGTTCACCCAGGTGTTGTTTCTTGTGCCTTAAGGGAGCAAGGCCTACCGGTTGTGAGTGAAGCATGGTTGATCGATAGCGTGGAGAAGCATGAAGCACAGCCACTCGAAGCTTATGATGTGGTCAGTGATCTTTCTGTGGAAGGGAAAGGTATTCCTTGGGATAAGCAAGATCCTAGTGAGGAGGCAATTGAATCCTTATCGGCCGAGGTATATAGATTAGCCCATATAGGTAATGCTTAGCTTCAAATGGGATAATGTCAAGATTCTGATTTGTGTTTTATCGTTTCAGCTCAAAATGTATGGAAAAAGAGGAGTCTACATGGACACGAAACTTGAGGAGAGAGGGGGAAAGATTTTCGAGAAAGATGGACTCTTGTATAACTGCGCCTTCTCGATATGCGACTTGGGAAAAGGGCGTAATGAGTATTGTATTATGCAGATGATCACGGTGCCAGAGAGTAACTTGAATATGTACTTCAAGAGAGGAAGAGTAGGAGATGACCCTAATGCGGAGGAGAGGCTCGAGGAATGGGAGGATGAGGAAGCTGCTATCAAAGAGTTTGCAAGACTCTTTGAGGAGATCACAGGAAATGAATTCGAGCCATGGGAACGTGAGAAGAAGATTCAGAAGAAGCCTCACAAGTTTTTCCCAATTGATATGGTCTAACCATTGTACCTTGCGCCTCAAACACCTGTTTTTGTTTGCTTGATGTGTTGGGTTTTGATGAGGTTCTGTGTATTTTGCAGGATGATGGGATTGAAGTGAGAAGTGGGGCGCTTGGACTAAGGCAGCTTGGCGTTGCTTCTGCTCATTGCAAACTTGATTCGTTTGTTGCAAACTTCATTAAAGTTCTGTGTGGTCAAGAGATTTACAAGTACTAATTCTTGACACATTCCTTATTTTTGTCAAGAACTGTTTTCTGCTTGCTTGTGAATGATATGATCTTTGTTGTTCTTTTTTAGATATGCCTTGATGGAGCTTGGATTGGATCCGCCTGATCTGCCTATGGGAATGCTAACTGATATTCATTTGAAACGATGTAAGCTTTGGTGGAGAAAAATCTTCATGTATCACTTCTTGCTCTTACGAAGTTATGATGTTGACCATTGAGTTGCTTGTGGTTCTGTTTTGTTTCAGGTGAAGAGGTATTACTGGAGTTTGTGGGGAAGATTAAGACAACAAAAGAGACGGGTCAGAAAGCTGAAGCGATGTGGGCAGACTTCAGCTCACGGTGGTTCTCTTTGATGCACACTACAAGGCCAATGCGATTACACGATGTTCATGAACTCGCTGACCATGTGAGTAAAATATATATTTTCTCTTTGTTGTGATGTGTTGTAAGTCAATACACTAAAGATTCATGGTTTATCTATGTCGCAGGCTGCGTCTGCTTTTGAGACGGTGAGGGACATAAACACAGCCTCCCGGTTGATAGGGGACATGCGAGGAGACACACTGGATGACCCGTTGTCTGACCGCTACAACAAACTTGGCTGCAAGATTTCTGTGGTAGACAAAGAGTCCGAAGATTACAAGATGGTTGTAAAGTACCTAGAGACTACTTATGAACCCGTGAAAGTCTCTGATGTTGTAAGCTTCCTCTCTTAGCATGCGGTTTACGAACTTTTCAAATAATTTGACTATAATGATGTGTTATGTTCTGGTGTTGTTTCAGGAGTATGGTGCGTCGGTGCAAAACGTCTTTGCGGTGGAGTCGGACGCAATTCCTTCACTAGATGACGTCAAGAAGTTACCAAACAAGGTTCTTTTATGGTGTGGTAAGGATTCAAAGCCCATGATTACTGTTCTTTCCTTTCGAATTTGGTCAGATAAGTTATTGTTGTTTCCTTGCTCACAGGGTCTCGGAGTTCAAATCTACTGAGACATATCTACAAAGGGTTCTTACCTGCTGTCTGCGCTCTTCCAGTTCCCGGTTATATGGTAATTATAAGTGATTTACGTTTTTCTTTTGCGCCATATTTGTTTAGATCATAATAAGTCTCATGTGCTGCTGTTTGTCTACAGTTCGGGAGAGCGATAGTGTGTTCAGATGCAGCTGCAGAAGCAGCAAGGTATGGTTTCACGGCTGTGGATAGACCAGAAGGGTTCCTTGTATTGGCCGTAGCATCACTTGGCGAGGAAGTTACAGAATTTACAAATCCACCGGAGGACACAAAGACTTTGGAAGAAAAGAAGAATGGTGTGAAAGGGTTAGGGAGGAAGAAGACTGAAGAGTCGGAGCATTTCATGTGGAGAGATGACATAAAAGTTCCTTGCGGACGGTTAGTTCCATCGGAACACAAGGACAGTCCTCTCGAGTACAACGAGTATGCTGTGTATGATCCGAAACAGGTAAAACATGGCAAAAACTGAATCTGTTTATACTTCTTTTGTTCAATATACATGGCGGTTTTGTGTTTATGTTGGTTTTGCTTGACAGACGAGTATAAGGTTCTTGGTGGAAGTAAAGTACGAAGAGAAGGGAACCGAGATCATCGATGTTGAACCAGAGTAGAATGTACATACAGGAGTTGGTCTGATTTTTGCGGTGGGCGGCGGCGAGAAGCCATGAGAGGATATGGTTTTTTGGTGTTTCATGTTTTCTTATCTAGGTTGCAATATATGGTGAATGTAAAAGTGGCTTCTTCTTTTGGGGTTGTAAGGAAACTATCTTTAACTATATGACTCTTGCTATGTAAAGCTTTTAGCTGTGTACAATACTGAATTTGACATGGTAAGTCTCTACTGTTAAATGGTCTAAAACCTAACTGTTTTCATGTTCGTTAAGAACTTTACAATAGAATTAGTAGTTTTCAGACACGAAGCAGTGTGCAAAAATCGTACTTTTTGTCGCCACATTGACTTGCTGAACTTCCATTTAGACACTGTCCAAACAACACAGTAAGAAAGAAAACAGTTACTGCCAATCTTTTTGACTATAGTATCTTGACTTCACAAAGAAAAGAAGCGTTCATATTGTCTCCTTTCCTTTCTCTTATCTATAGCTCAATTGTCTTAATAATGTTGACCAAATGGCAACATATACGACAACAAGTTCAAATCAAAATTTAAGCTTTCCCGTTGAATTCCTTATTAAGGTAATGAGCCCTTTCACACGAGAGAATATCTAAGTTTCAAAATTTTGGGCGACTCAAAAAAAGGTTTTTTTTTTTTTTTTTTAAATAGAAAAGATAGAGTTTGTTCGTCGCTTCTTTTGACTGTTACAAATACAACATACATACGGATCCATCTGTCTGATCATCACCATCAAAACTTCACTTATGCATATAACTTTTAAGATAATTTGGTTGTATCTGTGGATTCATAAGCAGCATCGGCTGAAGAAGTATCTATGTCGTTGAGACCCAACTCCTCGTTTTGATCCCATGACCTCTCGTACTCTTCATCTGTAGTTCAAACATAACAACACTTGTTATCCGAAACCCGAGTACTGTGTCCTAATTTACATTTTGAGTCTTTATCTATCTCTTCAGTTTCATTAGGCAATTTACAAAATTCATCAAGAAAAACAAAGGAATGGATACGTCTTCACTAACTATTGTTTAGTTCTTATTCGCCAACTTAAGGTTGCACAGTCATTTAAGTTGCACAGTCAGGGTAAACGAGCAACTTACGTGTGAGCTGATGATCATCTTTGATATCATCTGTTACTGGTGCAACAAAGGAATTTGCTAATTCATCATCAAGAATCAAAGTCCATGGCTGTTCTAAGCTTAGGAGCTGCAAGAAAAGAAAACACACACATTCATTATTGCTGTTTTCCTCCACATCAAGAGCACGAAAAGGCTAATAAAAAGGATTTTAAATAAAGCTCTACCTTAGTGAGCCTGGCTCCAAATTCTCTCCACTTGTTCTTCTTACTCTCTTCCAGGCTATCACCAAAAGTGAATCCATGGACTCTCGCTAGGCCTGTAAGAATCCATACCACACTTCAGTCAGTAGCTAGGAGCTATAATCCATCACAGGTAATAACAAATCTCAAAATCCCTCCATTATCCAAACAACAAAAGCTTTTGTACGGCAGAATATAGGATACGTGGGTCAGATACTTGGCATACTGATTTATGCCATTGTTCAATATATATGTTCTAGAGTACTTAGATCACGCATATTGTTTATGACAAGGATAAATGATAAAGTTGAGATATTGAAGGGCATACTCACTTTCTCTGATCTGTGTGACCAACCCTTCCACTGTTGTTACCATTCCACCAAGTGTACCACCAGCTAGCTCCAGATCAAGTTCTGGGATTATCACTCCTGCTGTGTCCGACTAGTACACACGATCAACAAAATTTAACATTAGTGCCATATCAGAAGGTGTTGCTCTAAAAATATAATTTATCATAACCCACTTCCTAGCCTACATAGTGGATCATAAGGTTGTCTAGTGTATAATATTGCTATCAGATGTGTTATATAGCCACCACACCAAAGGCCTAAAACGATCAAACAAGCCTGTTTTACATCCGATCCTAAAGTTTTTACACTTTCAACACCTGCCACTATCTAAATCTATTATTTTGTGCGAGGACATGAGAATATCATACATAATTTGGTAGTGAGCAAGATTTCTTGTCAAACCTTTACCCAACTTCAACTACATACATTCTGGAAGAGCATAAACTTAAACAGTGACATTCTCAGCTACTTTATTATACATATTATTACATAGAATGATATGGGGAAATCTCTCTAGATACGCCACTCATCCTGAAATTTCTAAGAGAACCCGTGCAAAACAAATTGAAGCGAAAAACTAACCTTGATAACATCTCGGCTAAGGTCAGTAATGTTCCTCACAGACAGAGTAATTTTCTTTCCCTTATCAGGAATTGCACCACCAGGCTTCAACTGCTCATAATAACCCCAAAAAGTTAGTACCCTAAACACCAGGCATATCTCTTGAAATTGTCTAACATGTTCAACCGATGAAACCCAACCTCAGAATTACGATAGCCACAACTGTCGCATGTAGATGCCATGACAATAACTTCCTGAAAGTACGGGATTTCTATTTTCTGTTAAGTAGTAAACAGCATCTAGGATTTCATCAAAAACACAAATACGGAAACTTGTTGCAGAAAACCAAGGAAAGGACGGATTTAAACTTTGAAAGGATACTAGTCACGAACATCCGTGTCTCACACGGCTCCGTACATGCTCCGCAAGTTGAAGGGAAAGTCATCACCTGATAGAAAAATTGTAACGTTATATGAAATTATCTTATTACAAAGTTTTTACTCTCACAAATACAATTTTGGGGACTGATCAAACCTTAAACAGAACATTCATCAAAAACTATGTCAAAAGTTACAGACTCCGAAGTTACCTCTTCAGGCGCAGTGTATCTGAACAAGTTGTCGGAAATACTAGTGCTATTACTCTGAGCAATTGCGCGATGACCAGCAGTTGCTCCGACTGTTCCATTAGGTACATAAGCTGTTCTAGCAGAAGGTGCGCCAAGGCTTCCTTCTGATTGTCCAGCCTGAGATGGGTTAGCAACATATCCAAGTGTTGCTTGTTGCTCTGGTGTTCGCTCATAGAATTTGATGGTTAAAGAAGGATCTGGTGATGGAGCATGTCTGTCATGTTGTAAACTTGTCACAAGCAAATAAAGAAGCATATTCTTCTACTTTTAGATCCATATTGAATATCCTTACGGGTTTTCAATGAAACTGTTTCCAGCAGGATCATCCAAAATGAAGGTGAAGGGTGTTTCTGCTTTAGCACAAGCTCTCAGTTTGGACAAGAATTGGTCTATTGCTTCAGCAGTTTTAGGATCAACTTTCTGTGTCCAGCAAAATATATAGATTATCATTCTTGACTGAAAAACAATTAAACTGAGCATAAAAACATTAATGTCAAGCTCACAGAGAGAATTTACCTTGCGTTCTTCTTGAAGGGCACTCAGTTCATTGGCAGCCCGTGCTAATATCCCTTCCACCTGTAAGTGAGAAAAAAAAAAGGAAGCTGTTGACAAGGAACTAGGTCAAAGGAACACTAACAAAATCTGTAACGAAGGACTATAACACTCCACAAAGAAAGAGCTAACACCAACAAGAGGTTTTCCCACTGCTAACACCGGGTTAAAGCTAACAAAGTAATACATATGGGGGTCTCATGGGAATCTTGCCAATAATCATTGCCCAAGTGACAAGTTGATGTTATATTGTCATTAATTGCAGAACTAATTTCTTCTCATGAGAAGAACAAACGTTTTTTAGGTTGTTCTGAGAAACAAATACACTGAAAACGTTGATGGTTAAGATTTAAAGGACTTACGGTAGACAAACTTCCACGTTGGGCCTCTGGTGGAATTTCAAAATCCAGTTCAGGAATCTGAAAGCGTATATTAAACTACAGTCAGTCTTTAGCTTCAAATCAGTCCAGTTTTCATAATATGAGAAGCAAACTAATTCACAGTATTTTGATTCCAAAGAAGCAATGACATGGCATGCCCAAAATTAAATGACCACTAACCTTAATGGTGGCTGATTCAGATTTCACAACTTGCCGGTCAAATATCTGCATATAGACAGAAAGAAGGTCGAAATTAGCTTAAGGAGTGAAAGAAAACAAAATAGGAGGGCTGCATTCTACTTCATGGTAAGTATATCTCCAAATTGAAAAAAAAAAACCGAAAATGAATAGAAAATAACAGAAATTTAGATAAAATCAATGCATCAACCTTCACATCTCCAGCTAGAACCTCTAGATTATAACAGCATCCTCGGGGTTGAATCTCGCCCGCAAACTGAACTTCATTATTTCTATCAAACAGATCAGAATAAAATCAATATCTTTTCAATTGAGAAAAAAAAACAGAAAATCTCTAATACTTAAAGCATCTCAAAATCTTTAAAAGTTGTACCTTTCTCCGCAATGCGGACATTCAAATGCAGATATTAAGACCTGTAATCAGTAGTAAGTTAGCAGTAAGCTTGTAGCCAAACAAAAGGTCGAGAAAGGCATAAATAAAATGTCCAACCAAGAAACATGTTTCTTTAAAACAAATAATAGAACTTTGTGAGTTTCTTTGAACCAAATGATTCACAATGGACAAAAGTTGGTACTCTTCAAAACAGGGTACACCATACCTTTCTGAAGTGAGGAATTAAGGTCAATAGAAATCTAGTTGTTCCCTGAAAAGATATAAGAAGCTATTTTATGCACTGACGAAGGATTAGGAGAAAGGCCGTCATACAATGGACTATTTATAAAAAATAGTATGATAAAAATACACAAATAGCGGAAAGTTCACCATAAACAGATTCCCCAAGTGCTTGCCACAAAACCACAAATATCAATAAACTTCACCTCAAATTTCTCAGTCCTAGCCAATAAGTTTTGTTTTTGTCCCCGCTACAGTTCATAACAATCTAAAGAACTATTGGATTGCAGAAAGAACTAAGGATAATGCTGCATATACACTATTGGAAACAAGCTGAGACCAAAGAGAAAAGGCTAAACAATATGCTAGCCTGTTTCCTAGACCCTATATTAGTTGAAAAAAGTTGCAACCCGTATAACTCTAATGAAAAAGGATGAAGACTACAAAACCAACAACACGAATCCCAAATAAACTATGAAAGTATGTATATGTGTCTGTGACAGAGAGAGAGATACATTTTCATTGCAGCGCATGCACATGCTCTCAACAACATAGAGGGGAGCACCGAAGGAGAGATCGGCAGAAACAGCTTCAACCACCGATCTAACATCAATTTGTTCATCACTTCCGCCGTCCATTATTTCCAAAGTTTCTACAAACAATCCCATGAAAGAAAAAAAATCCGATTAACCCCCAAAGTCAGCGATTCCCAGAACACAAAAGACATCTAAACGGTCAGCGAGCAACACATCATTAGGAAACAAACAGAATGCTAAAAGCATGAAACTTTATGCGTGCCCATCAACAACTAATTCTAAAATTCATAATTGAAGTGGAAAGCATAACAAATTTTTTGTTGATGATTATTTGCAATTTCCTGGAAAAGCTTATCCTAAAGGAAAGTTGGGTTTCTGACCTAAACACCAAATTTGGTACTGGCAAGGTTCCAGAGATACATAAAAACTAAAACCATAAAATACAAAAACAGAGATAAGAGGTGTTCTTGAGGCAGAAGAGAGCTATGAGCAGAGAGATACCCAAACAGAACAATGGAACAGGAAGAGAATACAGAAATAGGAAGCTCACGTCGCCGGGAGAGGAAAGAGGTCGAGAGTAGAAAACGCAGAGAGAGAATCTCGGCTCTGCTGCTCTCAAGATTTTTAGGGTTTGTTTGTAAATTTGCTCGTCGATCTCTAACGACGTCGTTTAGATAGGCCTTTTTGGATTTTTTTTTTCTTTTTTTTTCAACCTTTGGATGATTTGGATGAAGAGGAAAGATCATGCAAATTGCAAATTACAAATTGCAAGGCCTCTGCATTCGGGTACCTGTTTGAGTTTGGTTAGGCTATTTTGGATTTTCGGGTTTTTGGTATAAAATCAGTTTGGATATTTCTACAATTCGGATTTGAATCGGATTCGGTTCGGGTATTTCGAGTTCGGATTCATATTACCCGAAGTTTACAAAACTCAAAATTTTCATATCTTATTTAGTCTAGATTTTCAATAATATGCAATATATCTGAAAATTTAGAGGTTTTTAACCCAAATTTACTAATTAATACTTCAAATTATCTAAACTATCTAAAAATCTGAATATTTTGGACACTTATATTATTAAAATTATAAATATTACTAATAAATTGCTATTATATATTAATAATGTGGGTATATTCGGATACCCGTTCGGTTTTTGGTTCGGATCGGGTTTGGATTCGGATTTTTGGGTTTAAAGATTTAGAACCCATTCAGATATTTTACAATTTTGGATATGGGTTTGGATCGGATTTTTCGGATCGGGTTCGGATCAGATCTTCGGATCTGAGTATTTTGCCCAGGCCTACAAATTGCAAAATGCATATGGAAGATTGCATTTTAAAAGGAAATTAATCATTGTTAGATCAAACCCTAAATTTTGTTGTAAGAAATAAAATTGAGACATACAGATACTTCACTTGGTGGGTGATGTAAAGTCAATCGAACTATCAGACTAAGATACGTGTGTGATTTTAGTAAATACATGTCAATTTGGCAAATTGTACTTCACTGGTCCATGTTAATGGACAGCTACACACTTTGATTAGTTACTTTCAATAACTTGTTTTCCCATAGCCATAGTAGCTGTTTCAAATAACAATGTTTTCATCTTTTCCTTATGATATAGCACAGAGTGTAGTTTTGAGCCGGCCCTGCTGCATCAAGATTGTTTATAAATGATAACAAGAAGAGAAAGTGAAAGACGACATAATAATGAAGTGTTTTTACGATATATAAGGAGTTCAAGTACACAAATCTCCACGTTGTTAGGGATGGATCCCACTCTCACAACAGGCCCGGCTTAGAAAAGGCCCAAAAAAATCAAAATGCCAAAGAAGGTTATTTTTGTCTTTTCGGAGGACGAACCGACACGGTAACATATAAATAGTGATTGTACAACGTACGGGAAAGGACGGAAAAACGAGGAAAGAATTCGTACAAGAGAACAGGCTCTCGAAATATAGAATCGACGAGCTCGCAGCTCGTCAATTATCTCTCTTTCGTCATTTCTAGCTCGTCAATACCAATTATAGTTCGACTTATTCATATAATAAAGAGAACTTCGACCCTTTTAATACCGAACTAATATACTCTAATTGTACCGATTCGGACATCAACACTCGTTGTCTTCCAATCCAGTTTTGTGCCTCTATTTAAGCAATTTGAAGGCATATCTCCAAAAATAACTATTGCAATTTCCTGGAAAGGCATATCTCTACATTGTGTATTTATTATCTATAAATTAAACTCATAGCTATATCAGTCAAGTCACATCCTATATTGAAGTTTCATACAATGTTGCTGCGAGAAGGTGGTGTATTGGTGTGGATTCAAAGTCCTAACTTTTAAGGGTGTTTTCCCAAATTCAAACCCCACATTATACCCATACCTTAACTTACATGAAAATGCAAAAAATGCAGTGAACTAGACATCGTACATGTGCTCTACAGTTGTCAAAGGTTCAAGTTTCTTTAATATCACACGGCTACACCCATATCATAAAATGTCCGTAAGTCAACTCCACCGGTGCCATACCTATCGAATGAAGAAATGTAATGCTTTATTAATGTGATACTATCCGAATTTTAATTTGACAAAAATGTTTCTTACAGAAAAACTAATCCGTTACATGTACTAACAAAGATTTTAGTGAAAGTTTTGTCATAGTTTTTCCAATTAATTGGTTTTAAGAGATTTGTTTCCCATAGGCCATAACAGTGAGTTCATTTATGATTCCAGTTAATTGATTTGAAAATGCTTTAATAGCTTATATATAACAAACCAGTAGAGAGGATCAATCACTCACATGCAGGCCGTGCCTAAATTTATACAAAGTCTAAGGCGATAATTGACTATGACCATTTAGACTTATTATAAAATGTGAATTTCCTATAATTATATGTTTTATATTGGCAACAAATATATCCATTATTTATAATATACAGATTTAGGCGTAAACACGAAATGTTCTACAACATAAAAATGAAAATATTTTTTGTAAATACCACTAAAATGAATACTTTTCAAAAATATCATTATTAGTTTTATATTCAAAAAAAATTCTTAAAAATATCAAAAAGATAAAACTAAACTTTCAACATTTAAAACCAAATCCTAAATCTTAAACAATAAATCATGCTTCCTAAAATATAGCAGAAATCTAAAATAGTCAATATATCCAAACCCAAAATAAAAATTAGACACCCTTGAAAATCAATTTTTTTGTTTATGGTGTTTTTATAAAATTAAAAATTTTGTGGTATTTTAATTAATAGTGATAGTTTTGCAAAAAAAAATATCTATAAGATTGTTTGCATATTTATTATTGTGTTAAATTAAATATATTAAATGTAGCTGTAAAATATATAGATTTTATAATAATTCCAAAATATTAAATCAAATGAGTTAAGAAAATTATATATCCTATATATATATATATATATTTCTAAATGTTAGTGGAAAATAGTCGAAGTTAGGAAATGAGAGAGAGTATTTAAAATTTGAAAGCATGAGCTACAAAAACACAAGAAATAAAACATATTAGCCCACATAAAAATTTGTGGAAAAGGAAAAAAAAGAAAAAAATTGTAGAAAAGAATTAGTAGGACTGAAAACTAAGATAAAGGTTAAATACAATATTTTTGACCAAATATATTTAATAATTATATAGTTGAGGTCTCAAAATTGTATGTACGAGGCATCCATCTCAATTTTTGTTTTACAGTAGTAAAGCACGACCCTACCCACATGGAACACACACTACTAGGTGTTATAATTATCCGCTTATGAATGGAGCTGCATGAGAAGAGCGGTCGATGTCTGGAACAACATGCAGTTTCTAATTAAAATAATATAAATGTGCAAACTGAAGGTGGGTTTAACATGCGTTCAAGTATATTATTTTAATTTTTAGTTGATCTTCATTTTATATATTTAATTTTATTTGAAAATTGGGTATATATTTGGGCTATTTAAAGAGTACAAAAATGTTCTATTTATTTTTAGACATGTCCATTTTTTTCATTAGCATATTACCCCCGATTTACGTCTATCCAAAGTTCCAAACATTTAAAATTTAACAAATGTATAGAACGATCCACGATGTCAAGCCGTCGTCAAGACTAGTGTGGATCATCCAACCCCAACCATATGAAAATTTATCTAAAAGGTGTATTATCAAATGGATGAAAGCCTTTTTATCCATATCGATGAAAGTGAAACTATTCGTTCATTTTCGATTTTCCTATATTATATATTTATATTTGGTAAAACACTTTCTATTTCTAATGTGAAATAGAACGGCTTGCAGCTCAAAAATGTCAGACTCTATCTATGCAAAATGTCAAAGACGCAACTTGTTTATACATCTCTCTTCATATTGCCAAACTTTTGAACGAATATTGTTATTTTTTTAATTATTTTTTGAATATTGTTATTAAATATTATATAAATACAAAGAACCAAACTAATCGTAGTGCTAAGATCCCAAATGCTTGGAGCAACATGTAGTCTACGTTACTGAGCTAAAAATCCAAAGATCATGAATATATCAGCATATCATTGTAGAGTAAGTACAAAAAACAAAGGTACATAAGAAACATACCAAACTTTATTCACAAAGTACTTCATAAACTATTAATTAGGAAGTACACCGAATATTGCAAACCCTTATAAATGGACGGCAAAAAAAGAGAGAAAAAATCACGGCATCTTCCAGCTTCCTAACTCCTACTAATTGTGTACTTATATGTTACGTGTCCTAACACATGTTTGAGAAGATCAATCATTGGATAAACTCTAACGAAACCAATTTTGCTCTCTTTTTTAAAAAACTAAAAAATAGGGTTTAAATTGTCAGTTTAATCAAATCTTAAATGACAGTATGGTTCAAATTATATTAATAGATATAGAGAATACTTCAAACCTTTTTTAAAAAAATCTAATAAAGATGTAAAAACCTATATAAATAATGTTAAAATGAAGTTATTTACTAGTATAGCCCTTACGTTATTACGGATATGTCTCATGGTCATGGAGGAAGTACCTTAACTATAATTAATTTTGATGAAGATAATTCGTTTATTTTCGTGGGAGTGTTGTTGTTATGTGTATTATTAACGTAAACCCTTTAACAAGAAAATTATAGTGTATGGGGTAACGTACGTTATATAACACACTCATGATATATAGGTGGCTTGTTGACCGAGAAAAAAACACATTAATTTGTTTAGTGAGATTTATTAATTGTAGTTCCTATGTCATAATACAAACTATGCTCATCACCAAAAGTAATAAATGATTTCAACTGGAAGTCTCAGATGATGGGCCGACAAGTAGTTACGCTTCTTGAATGGTGAGAGGTGATATTTATTATTCTGGTAAAGAGTATTTTACTTAATAAATTTCTCATTTTGACATCTTCTGTAATCAATGTGGGTAGATGAAGTAATTGTAAATATGATGGCCAACCATATGGATGATGGGATCTGATCTATGTTTGCGTGTCTATATATATATAGTAACCTCAACTCCAAAGTAGAGAACCAAAAACAAACCTTGACTCCAAAGCCTTTACGTGACCGACTACGAACAAGTTTTAATTTGTGTTTCTCTAAAGTTGGGTGAGTGTATCTGATTTCAATGGAATCCAATTGTGTTCAGTTTCTTGGAAACAAGACCATTCTCATCACTGGAGCTCCTGGTTTTCTTGCCAAAGGTACTTACTTTCTACTGGTTTTTGCTATAAGATCTTTGTCATTAGACGACACTAATGAAATAAAAGATTCAGTAATCTATCATACATATGATTCATGTGTATTATTATCTACGTAATTGTTATATGTTCTTACGATATTTTTCTTCATCCGTGTTGAATTGGTTCTGATTGGCATCAAGATAAATTATTTTGTCGATCTTAATAACCCAAAGATATTTGATTGGTCGTTAATTATGCTTTCCTCGTATAAATTGATAAGCACAGGAGGTCAGAAGCTATAGTGCTGAGTTTTGGAAAATTTACTGCTCAATTATGAATATTTACTATTTATTTCATTGATTGCCACACACAATAGATTTTTATGGCCCATACATGAAACATACATCTTCAACATATTCAATGACTTATATCTAGATTTTATTAGAGAAACATATATACTTGTCATATGCTAGTATATATTTGTTGCGATGTTGAAATAACCTTCATATGATTGTGCCTGTCCAAAATATATAAAATTTAATACTTAAACTTTATATGTATTTTTTTACTTTTCTAAATCAAGTATCACTATGTAATAGTAATGATTATGATTTCACACATAAAAAGAAACATTTAATACTTACTTTTTGAATTCATCTTTTAGTTTTGCAATAGTTGCATATGCATTAATTTTTCCACCTAAACATTTCCCCACAATTATGAACCAATTTGTACTACAATTTATTCATATATCCTCTACTTTTGACTTTTAGGTTACATTTTATTTACCTTAGTTAATCTATGTTAACGAAACGGCTGAGTTCAAACATACTCTTGGAAAAGCAGAACTTAATCACATTCATATGTTAGTTTAACATTTTTTTTTGCAACAGTTGTTAACTATAAGATTGTGCTCTTTTGTTTTTATTATATAGTTCTCATAGAGAAAATATTGAGGTTGCAACCAAATGTGAAGAAGATGTACCTTCTCTTGAGAGCTCGCGATACTAAATCAGCCATGCAGCGCCTACATAGTGAGGTATGGTATACATTTAATTCCGTTAACTAAAGCAATCTTTACATAAACAATCCATTAATCAAGAATATATTTTCTTTCCCTATTTTCAATGGTACAACAGGTCTTGGAGATAGAACTCTTTAGGGTGTTGAGGAACGATTTAGGTGAAGAAAAATTGAATGCCTTGGTGCGGGACAAAATCGTGCCGGTTCCAGGTGATATATCGATCGATAATTTGGGGGTGAAAGACTCCGATCTTATACAACGTATGTGGAGTGAGATTGATACCATTATCAACATCGCAGCCACGACAAATTTCGATGAAAGGTACTACACGACAATAATTAATTATATCTTTTATATTTTCCTTTGTATAATGATATATCGAAATTTAACCATTTTTTATTTACTGTTTTTGATAAAACCAAAAGATATGATATTGGTCTTGGCATCAATACATTTGGTGCTCTTAATGTTCTCAACTTCGCCAAAAAGTGTGTTAAAGGGCAATTGCTTCTCCATGTCTCGACCGGTAAGTTCTAATGTTATCTTACAAAAGCGACCATATTATACGTACCGATCGAGGCTTACCTATAAATGTATTCTTTTAGCATACGTTCACGGAGAAAAATCGGGATTATTACCGGAGAAACCATTCAAGATGGGGGAGACTCTCAGCGGAAATAGCAAACTAGACATCAATATAGAACACGACCTAATGAAACAGAAACTGAAAGAGCTTCAAGATTGTTCTGAAGAAGAGATCTCGCAAACAATGAAAGATTTTGGAATGGCAAGGTAATTAGCAGCCTAGTCACATCGTAAATGTTCTTAAACTTTACTTCGATCATCCGTTAATACTTGAATCAAAATGGTCTTAATATAGGGCAAAGCTTCATGGATGGCCAAATACATATGTATTCACGAAAGCAATGGGAGAGATGCTAATGGGATACTATAAAGAAAATTTGCCACTTGTTATCATACGTCCAACAATGATCACTAGCACTATTGCCGAACCATTCCCCGGTTGGATCGAAGGGTTGAAGTGAGTATTGGTTTATGTTATATCCTCGCTATATCTAATTTTAATCTCGTGCTCTAACTTCATTTTTTCCCCCTTCATTGTATATGCAGAACATTAGATAGTGTGATCGTTGCATATGGTAAAGGAAGGCTTAAATGTTTTCTTGCGGATTCAAACTCAGTCTTTGACCTTGTAAGTCCAATCAACATCTTTGTATCACAAGTCAACACCTAATTCTATTTATAGCATATTAAAGATATCAATAGCATGTTATAAAAAAAAATTATAGCATGTTAAATAACACGTTACTTGTTTAAAACTAATTACATATGCGATTCCTTGACAATTATAATATCATTTGCAGATACCAGCAGACATGGTGGTAAATGCGATGGTTGCAGCCGCGACAGCTCATTCGGGAGATACCGGGGTTCAGGCAATATATCATGTTGGTTCTTCTTTTAAGAATCCAGTCACGTTTGGACAACTTCACGATATCACGGCTCGTTACTTCAGTAAAAGTCCTCTGGTTGGTCGGAACGGCTCACCAATCATAGTGACCAAAGGAACGATTTTGTCTACTATGGGTCAATTCAGCCTCTACATGACCCTTCGTTACAAGCTTCCTCTACAGGTACCTTAAAATCAATCAACTCTATCTATGATTTGTTTTTTAGAGTTTTCGATAAAGGTCCCTAACTTATCTTCTATTTTCATTTCATTTCCCCAACTTTAAACTTGTAAAAAGAACCCAAAATTTTGGTGAAAGATGTCTGCTAGTAACCTTTTTTTGTTTCTCATTTGTTTAATTTTTCATTTCAGATACTTCGATTGATCAATATATTTTACCCATGGAGCCACGGAGATAACTACAATGACCTCAGCCGCAAAATAAAGCTAGCTATGCGACTAGTTGATCTTTACCGGCCTTACTTACTCTTCAAGGGCATGTATGTACCACACATAAACTTCCACCAAACTTTAAAGATTAACTAAGAGGGCACTAACATCTTATCTCTAGGGATTGAGAACAAAACATTAAATGTTACTAGACATGAAGAGTTCTTATCATGCATTTCAGTCAGTCATCACAACTTAATATTAAGTCTTGACATAATATTTATATATTCTTGTTTGTGCAGATTTGATGATTTAAATACCGAAAGACTACGAATGAAAAGGATGGAGAATATCAAAGAGTTCGAGGGATCGTTTGAGTTCAATCCCAAGTCCATTGATTGGGACGACTATCTCACAAACACTCACATTCCTGGCCTCATCACTTATGTGCTTAAACAGTAAATTGTAGTAGTAATTTATTTAATATGTTTGGATACGAGTAATCTCGTATTGGAAAATTATTGTAATGAGTGTGAATCTCGTGTGTAATATCATTATATATATCCACATATTTTAAAGAATACGATTATGCTACTATAATCGAGTTCTACTTTCTGTAATCCATTCAAATATTAACTACATCAGAAAATATGTAGTTTGTGTTGGATTAATGTAAGGGCATCTATGACTATAAGCATGTTGAAACTACACTATTTTAGTGTAGTTTTAGCACCAAAAAGTTTTTCTTCTCATACTACAACACCAAATATCAGATTAAAAGTCAAATTATAAGTTCTTGGTGAGAATATCTTTTTTTTTTTCTTTTTTTTTTGAACTAATGGTGAGAATATCAAGATATACAAATACTTGTGAACAAAAGGAATCAAACCCTTGACTACTCTTCTTACAAAGACGATGACAAATAGTACACGCTGCCGACAGAAACAAAAAATTGTCATACTCAATTGATTGTGCTACCGAAATTTTTCCTTTCTCCACTTGCTACAAAGTCACAAAGACATCTTGCTTGTTATGTCAGAAAACATAATAACGGGTAAATTTGTTAAAATGATTTTACTGTTTTCAACTACTTGGATAAATGACATCTTGCTTGGATATATATATATATATCCCTGATATTTTATTTCAATTTTCAACAAATGAGTCCCTGATATTTTATTTCAATTTTCAACAAATGAGTCACATGATTTGGCTAATCTACTACGAATAATCTAAGCATAAATTACCGATAGATCTAGTTGAATGTCAATGAGGCTAGATAATAGCCTTGTCGGTTGAATTTAGTTCGATAAGGACCTTAACACAAGTGGTTCTAGAGCAAATTTGGATGTGTCTAGGTACTAGGTACTGTTGTTTCTGGTTGGTTTAGTTCAACATGTTGGACCACTCCAACAAAAGTTAATGTAGTACTCACCACTTGAGCCAAGAACGCTTTTAATATATAGGGAATAAAATACCATTATCCTTTTATGCAAGTTTCTAAAGAGAGAGACTATTTACACAACAATTCCACGTCTTTGTATCATTCTGTTGGAAGGTCCATGCCTCCATGGCTCACTTTGAAAAAAATAAAGTCTGAGCTTCTCATACAATAAATGGTTGTTGAGTCTTTTTGGGTCCTCTTGTCCTTCTCGGGTTAGCGCTGATCATGCATGAGAATGCATTTGTCAAATCCGAATCTTCTTCACTAGTGAGGAACTTTGCCGCAGCTGGATTTGCCAAGAGAAGCTTGGCCACGAGGTAACCCGCAATGGACCAAGTTTGGTAAAGCCGTGCCTGTTTACCGATGAATCTTGCTCTTTTGGTATCGTAGTACTCGGGCCATTTGTCTAGAGCAATCCGTCTCTCGGCTAACTCAACTGCCTTTTCTGCTATCTCTGGTCTACCCATTTTGATGCTTGCTACTGTCAGCTGAAACAAAGCAACAGGGATTTAAAATATAAACACAAATTTGGCTTTGGAATTCTCATTGATTAACCAAACCGAGATAACTCGGTGTGCAATCCAATATGTAACAAAATCAGGTCTAGTTCAGTATACAAATCTCAAAACCAAAATGAAACTAGAGAACCAAAAAAACCTAAATACACAATTTATGAGGTCTACGAAAAGGGAAAGAGAGTAATCTGAACTGACCTGCCATAACAAAGTTGGCCATGCACCTCCATTGTGATAAGACCAAGGACTGCAACAAAATCGAGCTGCTTAAGAAAGATAATTTGGAAGGTGGACAAAGTGTACTGAAACCTTTAAAACATCTATTGAAGATCATATAGGAGGGAGATATTACGTGTTCTTTGGATCACTTCCGGTAATAATTCGCCATTCTTCACCTTCCATAGCAGGGTAACAAATCTTGAACGGCATGTCAGCTACAAGTTCTGCCCATTTGGCTTCGACAAAATCAAGAATTGCATGTGACTGCTCATTTGAAGCCAAACTACCAACTATAGACCAAAGGTTCCCAAGAGAAAAGAATCTGAAATCCATGTGAGCCGGTTGAAGGTTTCCTATCAGATATCCTCCTCTGTTGGGCATAAAGTCCACTAGCCATGAAGGGATCTGATCTGGATATATGTTGAATTTATTAACAGCGTCGTAAGAGTATTCTTCTGTCTGGTAACGGTATATTTCATTGATTTTCTTCAGGTCCAACCAGTAGTATTCCCTGATGTGGAAGTTTAACGCAACAAGACGGTTGTTGAGAGCTCGGATTAGATCAGCTGATCCATCCTCTGGCGTAAGCATCTCACGTGCACAGACCAAAGCTGAATAAAAGAGTGCCTGCCAAAGTAAAACAATAAAACGGTTTTGTAACTGCATAGACAGCTTCTTGTGCAAATTCAGATTGAAGGAGCTGCTTACCTGAATCTCCAGGGGATGACCATGGATTCCCATTCGACGATCTATCATGCAGGAACCATCAGTGACTAATAAAGTAGGGAACATATCGAAACCATCGGCAAGACACAGCTTTAAGATCATCTTGATTCCAGTCTGCACATCAACTCTTTCCTGCACGGAAATATCACCCGTGCATTTTCCATATGCTCTCAACAATATAATCCACCACAAGCCTGAGACAAAATGAAAAAATGAGTCAAGTTATTCTTAAAGAAAACAAAATAAAAAAAACCCTTTTCACATAGGGATCTGAAGCTTCTCATACCAGAATCAACTGGGGCAACACGCCCAATAGCTGCCTCCCCAAAATCAGGATCTAACACTTCTTCGGTCATTGAATCATCACCATCAAGAGGAACAGTTTTCACCTTGAAACTAGCAGGCATCAAACCTTGACCTGGGCTATGGCAATCCATGGTTTTCTCCCAACTCTGGTCAGGAACAACCGAACAAGTATAACGTCAGGTCTAACAAACACAAATAACTTCAACATAAACAATCTACGTAGCCACAGAAAACGTTACTAACAGCAACAGGAGTTACAACCGTTTCTTCTTAACCACAAAGACAATAACATGCTTAGATACATACTAATCATAACGAGTATCAATTGATTTTTACAGCGCATTCAACTAAATCAAGAAAAAACAGAGAAAGATTGTATCACCTGTAACTGTAGGGTGTAAAGGATGAAATTGCGAACAATATCATACTCTCCTTTAAGAAGAAAGGCAATCCCCGAGGGTATGAAATCACGGATAAAGACCTGATCATAGTTCAAAACACTAGTAGAATTGGGGTCATTAGCAGCAATAGTTCCAATAGGACTGCCACAATAGAAAACAACAGACTGCCTCAACAGATCCCATGCTTCATCCTCAACAGATTTAGTTCCAGCTGACTGTACATTACCATTAGAAGAAAGACTTCCATTAACAGGTAGAGGCTTCTCATCCAAGTCGCTTTTCAAATCACTACCCAAACCGTCAGAAGGAGGAAGTAACGTGGATCTGATACTCTCCTCAACATCATGTTTTTGGCATTTGCAAACCAACTTTTTACCTTTCAAAGCACAGTCTGAACTATGAAATGAACTTCCTCTCACACCGGAGTTTGATACTCTTGTAAACTCTTGCGAGTTTGAACACCTTAACCCCCTTTTAGTTCTGCTAACGGGTTTAAAGGAGAGGTTTGGAGTGGAGTTGACAAAGAAAGAAGCAAGATAACAAGATTGAGATAAAGATCCTAATGGAACACGTAGAACTGTCTCTGTAGCAGCCATTTTGAGGAATGGCTAGAAGAAATGACCAAACTTTAATCAATGATACCTGTAACAATTGGATAAGAAGAAAGACATGAGAGAATCCAGAAGAAAAGAATCAAACTTTTACATATACTAAACAATTCGACCCAGTAAAAATCAAACTTTATGAATCATCAGACCTAAATCATTGAGGAAACAGACACTGGAAATCATGTAAAGATCTGAACTTTTTTCCAGATTTCGTTTAAATCTTAGAGAAAACACAAAAGAACAAGTCCCAATTTCAGTGTTCAATCATCAGAACCAGAGATTGCAAACAAGAAAAGGAACAAACAAAGCCATATGTAGTGAAGGAAAAGGATTCTTGTAAAATGGGATTGAAGCATTCCATACGAAGAGATTAAACAAATGATAGGGGCTTACTTTGAGGATGATGATCCAGATTCAGCTTCCGTGGGAGAGAGATATTAGTGTAAAAATATCCACAAAGGAAGACGAGAGAATAAAAAAATCCGGTGAAGTGACGACTGGTCCAAAAACCCTTTGCTTTCGAAACACGAGCTTTTTACTTCTTTTTTCCATCATCCACGAATTAACGCGTGTGAAACGACGACGTGTCCGTACTCTATACACTTTCTAAATTAAATTTTCTTTTATATTTTTTATTACTTTTTTTTTTTTTTTTTTTTGAGTTGAATGGTTGAATGGTTGCAGCAGTTGAGACGGATAAATCTATCTGCAGATTATACCGCTTTTTGTTTGTCAATGCGGTCCAAAAGAAACAGAGCAAAAATTACAGCAGACCAACTGCGGACTGCTTTTGCTTACAAATATAATTGGACCGCAACGGTTTGTTGTCTCAACTTAAAACAAAGTGATCCGATCCGTAAACATATTTGTCTGTCTCAACTACTGTTACCATTCAAACCCTTGTTTTTAACGGGATTTGAAAACGGACTAGGCACGTCGGATCTAACTGTGTTTGGTTGGATTGAGTTCGGTTACTTGACCTGAACGGAGATAGAGATATACACAGTATGATGATTATACATAAACAACACCAAGAAAAATCACAAATGATGCATAATACGTATTGACCTGATTTTAATTCAGTGAATCGTATGTATTGATCCAATCTACGGATAAACCATGTCTAATCAAAACAAAGATATGTAGATTACAAAAAAAAAAAAAAAAAAACAACACAGCGAAAATGAAATTGAAAAATTGAAAAGTCAAACATAAAATGATTAATGGAAAACACCAACAAGAATAATAAGATAGATAGGATGACGAATGCTAACATGCATGGTCCAGTTCGAGGCAGAGCCATGGGTGAAAGTGCAACATCACTTAGAGCCACGCCAGGATTAGGTTTCGATGAAGCCAGAGAACTGCAACCAATTCAATTTTTGGGAGGACGAAAATAAGCAAAGGCTGCGAAGAAGGTTTGGGCTATGGTGAGAAGAAGAAGAATTATAGCTGCAGAAGATGATAGAGTCCTCCATGGAGTCCTATGTATTTTGAACTTGTTCACCCCGTCGAACACATTAGCCAAGTAACTCTTAGAAAGAGACAATGCAATGTTTTTTCCTATGTTCTTGAAGAACATAGTAACTTCCTCACTGGTTCCAAAATAGTTCTCTATAATCCCTTTCTCGCATAAGAACAGTGTATCCTCTTCTCTGTCTGTGAGGCAGCTCATGAAAGTAACGTAGCTTGTCATCTCCGTTGTACATGTCATATTAAACTGCTCAAAGGCAACGCTGTTGGATATAAGAGAGCTAATGAAATCATCAAAGACTAGTAGTGGTATTTCAAGCAAACCGTTCTTGAAACATATGTCCAACGGCGTGTCTACATTCTTCCTCAGCTGGAATTTTATCCCTCGGGTTCGAAGTTTTTTGGCCGACACAATCAGCCCAAGAAAGGGACGAGGAGGAAGCGGAGGAGGTGGTGGAGGAGGAGGAGGAGGACGAAGAGGAGGAAGAGAAGTACTCCTCGATGACTTTTCCGCTCTAGTTCTAGCCTTTGAACAACATATCTTACCGAGACAAGTTTTTTTGGACGTCTTTGTTCTTGAATTATTTCCCCGAGGACCACTAAACATATTGATGCAGCACTGCGTTGGAGGGGTTGGTGAAGACCGGCCGGGTATGAAAGTCTTACGAAAGAGATCAAGAAGATGTTTCGCTCGAAGATTATGATGTTGTGCCCAAAACCCTTTTGGTTTTCTAATGGAATAGTCGAAGAAATTGAAGGCTAGCTTGTTTAAGCTAATGGCTGGAGCTAACTTTGATGTCTCTAGAAGATTGGTAAGAAGAAAGAGAGGAACCTGGTTTTCGAGAAGGAGAAGATCTCTTCTTAGAGTCGGTAGTATCCATCTCAGCTTGAAAATGGGATCTTCGACCGTATTGTATCCAATCTTATGTGAAACCACAAGGAACAACATAAGAATGAAGCAACCATCGAGAACCATGAGATCAGTGAGCTCTTGTTTATTGTATAGAAGAGTTTCAGAATAAGAATCTCTGATCTCGTCTTCCAACCCCCGGACAACATTGACTAAGTCACTTAGACCAACGCCTATATTCTGAGTCTTTGAAACAAAGAACTCCAAATATACTTGCTTGTGCTCCTCAATCATCTGGAGATGTTTTTTATCAGTGCAATGGTGATAAGGGCCGATAGAGAGGATCTTGGGCGCATAGGTTGTGTCATTGGTCTGTGTGACAGAGTGGGCAACTCGGTAGATGGAACAAGAAGGTCTACCTGATGATCCCTTTAGAAGATTTGGTCGGATCACGTTTTTTAAGAGCAAAGAAGCTTTCTCTTCTTTGTCTACCATCGTTTTACTTTCTTCAAATTATTGGCTCTCCAACGATCCACCTAAATAATTTTAATTAAGAGAAAGGAAAAAACGACACTTTTCTCTAGAGAAGCATATCAGTGACAACAAGTCAATAGGTAGGTGGTGATTAGTGGTGGGTAATTAATTCTCTAATATTTTACTAAATCCGGATCCATATGCAGTTATCGTGTCCATTAATTAAAATTCATGATATTATAATTGTCTAGATTCACCCCAAATAAAGAGTCAAATATAAATAAATAACCGATTGGTTTTTGGACTTATTGTAGAAGATGCTACTGGAGCGTTACGAGCTACACGTCCACGATATGTTTTAGGCAGTAAAATTTTTAATTTTATTGTGATAAAAACAGGAAACTACGTCTCACTATTTTCACCAAATAAAAAACACAGTTTGGACTATAACATATCTCTTTAAGTTTTGCTATATATTATTACTATTTCTTAGTATGTTAGTTATGCTTATTTTTATTCTCGTTTTCAAAACCAGTTAAAGACACATGGATGTGTAGACAGCTCGGGCATGTAGCTTGTCATTACAAGTCAGTTGACATTGTTGGTCGGTACAACCTATTCTGAAGAACCAGAATGGTTTGCGCGCGACATTTCTCAATTGTAGTCTTAAATGCATGAAGACGAAGACCTAATGGAGGATTTGAGAAAAGAAGGTGGAAAATATGGTAAGTATTTATTTTGCTTATGTCATTAGCGCTTAATTACGCTTATATAAGAATATTTCAAGATTACTAATGAACTGTTTGATGTGCAGGTAACTTGGTGAATATTGTGATCGGACGACCTAACCCGAATCATGATCCCACACCAGGAGTTGGAAAGGTTCGGTATATATATCAGTTATTTTTTTTGTTTTTTTACTAGTTTTAGTTAGTTTTGGTTATCTAGCAACTATGTATAGCTTTTAATGATATACGTAACTGCAGGTTTTCTTAGAGTATGGAATGTGGATGATGCATCAATGGCTAGATTGGGGGGATGAATGAAATATATATATTCTTTATTTAGTTCTATTGGTTTTAACGGGTTAAAACTGACTAGTCCCAGTCCGATCAAAGCCTGATCCTCCTCTATGGCGCTTTTTGTGTGGTGGACTGATTTTGGCTAAGTTTGGTTGGTCCCATGACTCGACGGTTTTGGTTAGTGTGAAACATTCAAAATAGTAATATTAGTTGTTGTTGTTACAAAAATAAACAGTGTTTAAATTGTGAAAATTGGAAAAATTAATGTCAAATACTTTGATTTTTTAATAGCATATCTCTTTAAAATTTGCAATATTATTACTGTTAATATAAAGATACATCATTTGGACATTTTGAGTTCTCTCTTTCAAGTTTCTAACAATCTGTACTTTTATATTCACACATGCAAGTGGTCTCTCTCCCGAGGTGAAACCTACAATAACCATGGATATCCACAGCTCGGTCATCTAGCATTTCATTGCAAATCGCTTGACATTGTTGTTCTGTACAATCTAATCTGAACAACTGGACCTGTTTGCAACATTTCTCACGATGGTAGTACTGGCAAATGCATGAACCTTCCTCATCACAGTAACTTCCAATCGAACCTTTAATCGATGATGCACACCTTGCAGCACAGTCTGCACACGATCCTCCTAATGGAGTGTCACACACATCCGCATTTGCTATTTCATTTAATACAATCCCTATTTGATAATATTTGATATATCATGGTTTTTACGGTTTTTAGCCATGATATAAGTGTGCTTTTTGAGTCTTTTGATTTGTTTCTAGGTTGTTTTTGAGTTTTTACAGGTTATTTAGGAAGTTGGCACGGATGGAGCAATATGGAACATTTTGGAGCATTTTACCGAAGGAAATCAAGTGTGGAGTCTGACCAGAGGCCAGCATCGATCGACACCACAGTAGAGGGCATCGATCGACACTCATGTCCACCCGAGAGAACAAGAAATTGGAAGTTTTACAATTTTGCCCGAAGTCTTCTGTAATTGCAACATAAGCCCCTGAACGTATTTTAGGGTGTATATATATTATTTTTGGGTTTTAGATTAGGGAGAGTGATCATTGAGCAGTTTTTGAGAGAAAGACCATTGAGAGCTTTTGGGAGAGATAGATCTGAATTCTTTGTAGAGAGAAGATTCTTGAACTCCCTCTTTTACATTTGATATCTATTCATGTTATTCAGAATTATGATTTGTGCTTTATTTAACATGTCTGAGTAATTTGCTTGTTAGGTTTAGGGTTTTTCACAGGGTCTTTATGATTTATTAGATCTGAAATTTTTAGGGTTCTTAATCTTTTATGATCTTTATCCTTGGTTGTTCTTCATAATAGTTCTTGATTGATCACCTAGAACTATTATCTTAGGGAAATTAACTAATATGAGAATATGTTTGTTTTCCTGATTAAACCATTGATGAACAGAATTGTTTCTTACAAAGAGATTTGAATTTATGATTCTGTGAACTTATCTAAACCTGTTCTTAAAGCTGATTTTCAACTTAGGATTCTTACAAAGAGATTTGGATTTTCTGGTTTTAAATCTAGATATTATTTGCAGTGAGAACTGATTTAATTTACCAAAAGTTTAGAGTTCTAGATCTGATCTTTAATGCTTGAACCTTAATTAATTTATCTGATTTGATATTCCATAATTTCCTGAGAAATTCCCTAGGCTTGACTCTTTTGATTTCCTGAATTTACAACACTTTAATTTAAATATTTGTTTTCGTTTATTTTTAATTCAATTGGTCTTATTTAGCATAATCTATAAAACTCTATAATCTATTGTGTTTGATTTTGAGTCTCTGTGGATTCGATCCCTAAGTACTGCAGTGATCTCTTAATTTGAGAGAGTAGCTCTTGGGTAAATTTGAGCATATCAAATTTTGGCGCCGTTGCCGGGGACTCTTTGATCCACCATTAGATTTGAGTTTTAGATTGTGTCTAAATTTTCTTTTTATTTTCTACTTACACTTTTTGTTTTTCTTCTCTTTGGTGTTTCAGGTGTATGCCTCCTAGACCTCACACAAGGAGCAATAAATCTGGTCCTACTGTGAATTTGTCAAACCAACAGTTAGGAAAACTTGAGCGTGTAAACAGAAAAGCAGCCAAATCTCTGAAGATGGTTAACACGATCATTCTGATGCGTGATGAGGCTGGTGTTTTGAGGGATCAAGAGGGCCACTTGCGCAATGAGCACGGCCAAAAGCTGGATGCAGAAGGCAACGTGATTCCTGAACCTGTTGTCAACGAGCAGGCTGTTGTAAACCAGCAAGCTGGTGTCGTTGATGATCCAAATCCCGGTGTCGATCGACACCAACCAGGTGGCATCGATCGACACCCTCTTCCTGCAGACGGACGTGGAGCTGCCAACCACGCCCAAAACCCGATTCGAAGACAGGAGCAGAACCGAGACCTTATCCGGACCATTGCTGATTACAACCGGGCTGATCTGGTGTATGAGAACCGGTCCGCTATTGTTCCTCCCCCTTTCCAGAGGAATGATTTTGAGTTGAAACCTGCATACTTTCAACTAGTTGGGCAGAGACCTTTTTCTGCTTTGCCCAATGAGAAGCCCTTGGACCACATTGAGCATTTTGAGGATCTGGTGACCAGCATCAAGGCTAATGGGGTGACTGAGGACTACATTTTCTGCAAACTTTTCCCTTACTCACTTGCAGGAGAAGCATCTCAATGGTTGAAACAGCTGCCAGCTGGATCATTGACAAGCTGGCGTGATGTCAAGGTGGCTTTCCTCAACCACTTCTATGATGATGCAATGTCAGATGAGTTGAGAATCAAGCTGTCCTCCTTCAAGCAGAGACCAGATGAAGCTTTCAAAGCAGCCTGGGTGAGATTCAAGGCTTACCAAAGGGACTGTCCACACCATGGTTTCTCAAGGGTTCAACTGCTAAGCATCTTTTTCAGAGGGTGTGACTGGGAGTATCAGTTGGCTTTAGATGCTGCAAGTCATGGAAATTTCAAGACAAGAATGCCAGAAGATGCTGAATTGTTGATTGAAAACTTAGCTGCCAGCAATAGTACTAAGAGAGCAGATGCTGAAAGAAAGAGAGTGCAAGGAGGATATGACTCCCACCAGTTGGCTTCTGTTAATGCTAAGTTGGATTCTGTGCATAATCTCCTTGTGGGTAAGAAATCTGTTCAGTTTGCTGCTGAAGTTGAGACATATGAGCCAGAACCTGATCAAGGAAATCATGAGGAAGAGGAGGTGAACTATGTCTATGGGAATCAGGGGCAGAGGTTTGGAAACCAGCAAGGTAGTAGGCCTTACAGTGGAAACAGCCAGCGCAGTAACTTTCAGGGTACCTCTCCTGGCTTCACACCCAAACCTGAATATCAGAAGCAGCAACAAAACAGTGGATTCACAAGGACCTATGGCAACAACTCATATCAGTCTCCACCTCCTAAGTCAGCTGAAACTAGTAAGATGGAAGCTATGCTTGAGCAGCTTTTGAAAGGCCAAGAGCAAATGACAGTAACTTTTAATGGGAAGTTGGATAATGTCTACACAGATCTTAATGGGAAGTTTGAAGCTTTGAACATCCATGTAAAGAAGCTGGAAAGCCAGGTTGCGCAGACTGCTGGGTCTGCAAAAAGGCAAGAAGGTTATCTCCCTTCAAAAACTGAATCAAATCCTAAACATTTTTGCAATGCAGTAACTTTGAGAAGTGGCAAACAACTTCATCCTATACCCCAGAAGAATAAAATTGATGATCCACAAGAGTTGATTAATATAGACGATGAAGAGGAAGATTCTGCCGAGCCAGTATCGACCGACACACATGGGCATCGGTCGACACTGGGACAATGCGAAGTTACGGACAAAAACCCAGAACGTAGCATCGATCGACACCAACCAAGTGGCATCGATCGACGCCAACCACGGACAGAAACTACGATTGTGAAATCGTCTACTCCAGTTGCAGAAAGAGTTTACACACCTAAGGTTCCATTCCCCAAGAATCCAAGGAAGTCTAAACAAGAGCTAGAAGATGCCAAGTGCAAAGCCATGATGGATAAGCTTATTCTTGAGTTGCCTTTGGTTGATGCTGTTAAGACTTCTCCAATGCTTAGAAGGTATGTCAAGAGAATGGTAACCAAGGATTTTAATGCTGAGCAAGGAGTGATGATGATATCAGCCCAAGTCAGTGCCATCATTCAGAACAAAGTCCCAGAGAAACTTCCTGATCCAGGGAGCTTTGTTCTTGATTGCACTATCTTCACTGATAGATTTGCTAGATCTTTGTGTGATCTTGGTTCTAGTGTCAACCTCATGCCAAGATCAGTAGCACTCAGCCTGGGAATGACAGACTTCCAGCCTACTAAGCTCACTCTCATCCTTGCTGACCGGTCCGTTCGTATTCCAGATGGCGTTCTTGAAGATGTTCCAATTAAGATTGGTGAGTGCCTAATACCTACTGATTTTGTGGTGTTAAAATATGAGGAGGAACCCAAGGACCCTCTTATTCTGGGAAGATCATTCTTAGCTACTGCTGGAGCTATAATTGATGTCAAGAAGGGTCAGATTGGTCTCAACATTGGTGATTTACAAATGCGCTTTGACATGGAGAAGTTGGTTAAGAGGCCAACCATTGATGGCCAGACATTCTATGTAGACACATTGTCTAATCTGGCTGAAGAGATATTTCAGGAGCTGCATCCTGAAGATCCTTTAGAGAGAGCACTGGTTGCTTCTGCTGAAGAAGCTGAGCATTTAGATGACATTGCTGCTGGGTATGTCAAACTGCTTGATGCTAATGAACAAGTGAAGAAGCTGGTTGCACAAGTGGAATTGGTTAGTACTTCTTCACAAACTACAAAGGTTTCTGATTGGAGTCCTGAGAAAGCTCCAAAGGTTGATCTCAAGCCACTTCCTGCAGGTCTAAGGTATGCATATCTCGGTGAGAACTCTTCTTACCCTGTTATTGTTAGTGCTTCCTTAAACAATGCAGAGCTCACTTTACTGCTAAGCAAGCTGCGCAAGTTTCGCAAAGCTCTTGGCTATTCTCTTGATGATATTGCAGGAATCTCTCCAAATTTGTGTATGCATCGGATTCATCTTGAGGAAGGAGCTAAGACATCCATCGAGCATCAGAGGAGGCTGAATCCGAATCTGCAAGATGTTGTCAAGAAGGAGATCATGAAGCTGCTGAATGCTGGGATCATCTATCCAATATCTGATAGCAATTGGGTCAGTCCGGTACATGTTGTTCCTAAGAAGGGTGGTGTCACAGTGGTGAAGAATGACAAGAATGAGCTGATCCCTACAAGGACAATTACTGGTCATCGGATGTGCATAGACTACAGGAAGCTGAATGCTGCAACAAGGAAAGATCACTTCCCACTTCCTTTCATTGACCAGATGTTGGAGAGGTTAGCTAATCATCCATACTACTGCTTCTTGGATGGTTACTCAGGCTTTTTCCAGATTCCTATTCATCCTGATGACCAAGAGAAGACCACCTTCACTTGTCCCTATGGTACCTTTGCCTACCGCAGAATGCCTTTTGGTCTCTGTAATGCTCCTGCGACATTTCAGAGATGCATGATGTCAATCTTCACTGACATGATTGAGGACTATATGGAGGTGTTCATGGATGATTTTTCAGTTTATGGATCTTCATTCAAAAGCTGTTTGGATAATCTCTGTAAGGTGCTAGCAAGGTGTGAAGAGAAGCATTTAGTGCTTAACTGGGAAAAATGTCATTTTATGGTTAAAGATGGCATAGTGCTTGGCCACAGGGTTTCAGAAGCTGGAATAGAAGTTGACCGCGCTAAAATAGAGGTGATGACAAGTCTTCAACCACCAGAGAATGTGAGGACAGTAAGGAGTTTTCTTGGGCATGCAGGGTTCTATAGGCGTTTTATCAAAGACTTCAGCAAGATAGCAAGACCACTTTCTGCCTTGTTGTGCAAAGATGTCAAGTTCGAATTCACTGATGAATGTCGCATAGCCTTTGAGAGGATTAAGCAGGAGCTTGTTAGTGCACCTATTGTTCAGCCACCAGATTGGGGTCTTCCTTTTGAAGTAATGTGTGATGCTAGTGATTTTGCAGTGGGAGCAGTGCTGGGACAAAGAAAAGATAAGAAACTTCATGCAATCTACTATGCAAGCAGGACACTGGATGAGGCACAAAGAAATTATGCAACAACAGAGAAGGAGCTGTTGGCTGTAGTGTTTGCTTTTGAGAAGTTTAGATCTTATCTGGTTGGTTCAAAAGTCATTGTTCATACTGATCATGCTGCATTAAGATACTTGATGCAGAAGAAGGATGCTAAGCCTAGACTTTTGAGATGGATTCTTCTTCTACAAGAGTTTGACATTGAAGTGAGGGATAAGAAGGGGATAGAGAATGGTGTTGCTGATCATTTGTCCAGGATTAGGATTGATGATGATGTTCCAATTCGTGATTGTCTTCCTGAAGAGCATGTTTATTTTGTTGATACTGGGTTTCGATGTTGATTCCAAAGACTTGTATTCGGCCGCATGTGGTGTCGATCGACGCCACACTAGCATCGATCGACACCCTTTGTTCCCAGAATCAGATTTGTCGTCTGATGGAGATTTAGCTGCTGTGGCTAGCTCCAATCAACCTTGGTATGCTGATATTGCCAATTACCTTGCTGCAGAGGTAGAACCTGATCAATTCACAGGATATCATAAGAAAAAGTTCTTGAGAGAGCTAAGGAGATATTATTGGGATGAACCTTACTTGTATAAGCATTGCAGTGATGGTGTTTACAGGAGATGTCTAGCTGAAACAGAAGTGCATGATGTCCTTTTCACTGTCATGGATCAGATTATGCTGGACACTTTGCTACTTTCAAAACAGTGTCTAAGGTCCTACAAGCTGGGTTTTGGTGGCCAACAATGTTCAAGGATACTAATGAGTTTGTCTCCAGATGTGATGCTTGTCAGCGGAAAGGTCGATTAGTAGACGGCATGAGATGCCACAAAACTTTATCCTGAGGTTGAAGTTTTTGATTGCTGGGGCATTGACTTTATGGGACCATTCCCTTCCTCTTACAAGAATCAATACATCTTAGTAGCTGTGGATTATGTCTCCAAGTGGGTTGAAGCAATTGCAAGTCCAAGTAATGATTCTTCGTGGTTCTTAAGCTGTTTAAGACCATCATCTTTCCGCGGTTTGGAGTTCCTCGAATTGTCATCGTGATGGAGGTAAGCACTTTATCAACAAAGTGTTTGAGCGGCTGCTGAAGAAGTATGGTGTTCAACATAGAGTGGCTAGTCCATATCATCCCCAGACTAGTGGACAAGTAGAGGTTTCCAACAGGCAGATTAAGGAGATCCTAGAGAAAACAGTCGGTGTTACAAGGAAAGATTGGGCTATGAAGCTTGACGATGCACTTTGGGCATATAGAACTGCTTATAAAACACCACTAGGCACTACTCCTTTCCATCTGCTCTATGGGAAAGCCTGTCATCTCCCAGTGGAGTTAGAGCACAAAGCAGCCTGGGCAGTTAAGTTGATGAATTTTGATGCCAAGACAGCTTCAGAGAGACGGTTAGTGCAGTTGAATGAGTTAGATGAGCTGAGATTTCATGCATTTGAAAATTCCAAGCTGTATAAGGAAAGGACCAAGGCTTATCATGATAAGAAGATCATCTCCAGACACTTTGAGCCAAATGACCAGGTACTCCTTTACAATTCGCGCTTGAAACTGTTTCCTGGAAAGCTGCGTTCTCCGCTGGTCTGGTCCTTTACTGTTCAAGAAGTCGACCATATGGAGCTATTGTGCTGTTGAACTCAAAAGGAGAGAAATTTACTGTTAATGGCCAAAGGGTGAAACACTATTGGGCAAAAGCTGAAATACCAGACGGACACATTGTGCGTTTGGATGATGCACCCTCTGCCTAATCCGCTGCCAAGTCAAGCTAATGACTAAAAACAAGCGCTGAGTGGGAGGCACCCCACTGGTAGGAATTAATTTTGAATTTTTTTTTTTTGGTTTTAGGAATACTAACATACTAATTTCTGGTTTTGAGTTTTCATTGTTTCAGGAAAAGTTTCGATTATCAATGATCAGAGCTAGCATCGATCGATGCCGCCTCAAATAGCATCGATCGACGCTATTATGAACAGAGACGAGAAACCGGATGGATCGGTTGATTTTGCTGGGCTAAGAATGTTATTGGGCTTATAATTTGACACTGGGCCGGACCGATAAAGGAAGCATCGATCGACACCAACACGATGGCATCGATCGATACCACTAAAACCAGAAACAGAAAGCTCAAAATCGCGACTTCATCTTCTTCCTCCTTTCACCCCCAATTCCGAACTCAAACCCTAATTCCCTCATAACTCTCTCGATATAGCTCGGTTTTGGGTGATTCCAAGCTCCAATCCACTCGATTTTCTCTCCTCTACCTGGAATCAGTGTCAATTTTGTGTTTTAAAGTGATGGCATCCAACAAACGGAGTAGAAGGAACGATGGTGAAGCTTCTTCATCCGCCCGCCCAGTCCGTCAGTCCGGCCGCCGGCCACCGCCGAGACCTCCGGCGGATCTTCCCCAGCCTCCACGTCGTCCGGCCACAACTTCCCCCACTCCACCAACCCTCTCTCTTCCTTCTACCACTCCATCAAGATTTCCATGGCCAAAGGAAGAAGGTGCACCAATTCCAACAGAGAGAGAATGGCCTATACACAAGCTTCCTGAGCTTAGCAAGCCTGAATTCATCAATAGACCAGTGGGTGTTTGGGGAGATTATGAAACTATGCTTTACAATGCATGGTTGGGAGTTGAGATTGAGCCTACAAGGTTTGTTGATCCTGTCATTCTTCGTAAGATGCAGATTCATGATGAGGTTTTGGATTTGCTTGATAGGATGAATTTAGGCACGGTATGTACTAGGCAGTATGATTTGTATCCGGATTTAGTGCGACAGTTCATGGCATCAGTTAGGATTACTTACAGAAATGAGCAGGCACCGGATGCGTTTGGGGGTGAATTGCATTTCTTCATCAACGGACTACATTATGATATCGATTTTGCTCATTTGTGTGATGTGTTTCGTTGGATTCGTTTTTATCAAGACGTTGCCTTGCCCAAGCATTATGAGGATCTCTCTCCTTTGTGGTCTTACATAGGACTTGGTGAGTATAACTCCAAGAGGATGCTTCAATCAGAGGTCCGCCATCCTGTACTCCGGTATGTTCTTAGAGCTGTTGCTACTACTTTGCAGTGTAAGATGGAACCTAACAAGATGAGAGCAGCAGAGCTTTATCTTCTGTACAAGGGAGTTTACACCATGACCCCTTCTTTGGTTCCTGCTGACAGTCGCGACCCTCTGAGCCTCAACCTTGGGGCTATTTTCGCACACCACTTGGTTGCCCTGCAGACCAAGCCATTTCTGGGTACTGGAGCCAAGAGGGAGGCTGTGGGGAGCCTTATTACTGCTATTCTTCAGTTCATGAAGATTCCTCTGACTGGTTATAGTGTTGTCACTAGGAGACAGCTTATGGATGAGCAGTACTTGAGGAGTGCACACTGGTTGAAACCAGGTTTATTATGGCGGTTTACTGATGAGACCGGAGAGCACTTTGTTCGCCTTCCGCGACCTGATCTTACCACTATTGGTACTGATCCTGAGCAGTTGCGTTTTCGCCCTTCACCAGCTGACTATGCTGCTTATGCTCCTTCCCGTCGCCATCGCACTTCGCGGACTACTTCTGCTGCTGCTGCTGACCCTGCTGGGGGTTTTGAGACTGGTTCTTCTTCCGGGACTGCCGCATTTGAGTTTCCAGAGCCACCGCAGGATCCCGCTATTATGGACCAGGGAGCTCATCAGACTTATGTGGTTTCAGCTTTGCGTGCCATCTGGAATGGCATGGCTAGACTTTCTCAGTGCGGCTGCATTCGTCCTACCAGGAGTACTAGGCGTCGGTCCCCTTCGCCATCTTCACCGTCTGCTGATCCTGCTTCTGCTGAGGATACTGGTGATGATGATGTTTCTGCTACATTCTAGTTTCTGATCAGGATTCTCTTTATCTTTTTCCTTTTTCTGATTGAGTCATTTTTCTTTTTGTTTGAGTCAGTTTGTGTTTGAAAGCTGTTTGGATTTCTGAACTATCTATCATGTTGCTTTTAACCTGTGTTGTGTTTAAGTGCTTCTTAACAGAATTAACATCTGCGGATTGATCTTACACACACAACTAACTGCAACTCACAAGTTCTCTGCCACATTTCATCATTCGCCGAAGGCGTCGATCGACGCCGCCTTTCATGGCATCGGTCGACGCCGTTTGGGTAATCCGAACAACTGTTCATTTTTTTTTCCCATTCATTTTTTTTTTTTCTGACACCATTTTTGTTTACTAACTTTTCCCTTGCTTGATCACACTGAGGACAGTGTTGTTTAAGTCTGGGGGAGGTTACTACTAATTACTAACTTGGTTTTTGTGTCTTGTGTCAAAACCGTATTTTTGTTTTTATTGAGTCAAATTTTTCAAAACTTACTGTTGAATTATGATCTCTAGCTAATGGTTCTTGTTCTTTGGCTAACACTCTAATGGATTTTGACTAAGCTTGACCTCAGAACTGAAGTGTGAAAAGACTATGAGCTGTATCAACAATCCTGAAAGCCCTTATTCAAAGGATATCTAGTTCAACCAACGATGTCTCGACTTCTATCAAGATTTTTAACCTGACTTAATCGCTTACTTTGGGGTAGGAAATCAGTGGACTAGAATTCTTTTTCAGGCCATACAAGACAGGCAAATTTTCAAAGTATGTCTCCCTCTCTCTTCCTTTATTGAAAAAAAAGGAAAAGAAAGAAAGATAGAAATAAAAGATGAGATGATTTTGATCAGTTTAGAGAGGTAGGTAAATTACCAGTGACCTCATTTTTCTACTCTTGAGTCAAATGATCACACAAAGCTTGGAAGCGAGGGGTAGGTAAATTACCGATGACCCCGGTATTCGCTTACACCTTTGCTAAAGTTTAAAAAAAATATAATAAGGAAGTGTAAAAGATGAGGAAAGGAGATGTAAGAAGTATGTCTTGGCCTGAAGAAAATCCATATGCCACTGTTTGAATACCACAAGGTAAGAACTCACCTGTACTTGCTTTAATTTATAAAATGAGATGGCAATGGTGAGACTAGAGATTCCAAAGGATTGTGGGGTTTGAGTAAGGAATGTTGATGCTTTTCAATTGACAAAGTATATGAAGTAAGTTCTTGAGGATCAAGGTGAGGAAGAGTGCAATGTTCAGTTACCAGCAGTTGAGTGAATTCTATGTTTTCAAAACCTCTTCCACAGTTCTAAGTTTCTGTTTTGCTTGAGGGCAAGCAAAGGCTAAGTCTGGGGGAGTTGATATATCATGGTTTTTACGGTTTTTAGCCATGATATAAGTGTGCTTTTTGAGTCTTTTGATTTGTTTCTAGGTTGTTTTTGAGTTTTTACAGGTTATTTAGGAAGTTGGCACGGATGGAGCAATATGGAACATTTTGGAGCATTTTACCGAAGGAAATCAAGTGTGGAGTCTGACCAGAGGCCAGCATCGATCGACACCACAGTAGAGGGCATCGATCGACACTCATGTCCACCCGAGAGAACAAGAAATTGGAAGTTTTACAATTTTGCCCGAAGTCTTCTGTAATTGCAACATAAGCCCCTGAACGTATTTTAGGGTGTATATATATTATTTTTGGGTTTTAGATTAGGGAGAGTGATCATTGAGCAGTTTTTGAGAGAAAGACCATTGAGAGCTTTTGGGAGAGATAGATCTGAATTCTTTGTAGAGAGAAGATTCTTGAACTCCCTCTTTTACATTTGATATCTATTCATGTTATTCAGAATTATGATTTGTGCTTTATTTAACATGTCTGAGTAATTTGCTTGTTAGGTTTAGGGTTTTTCACAGGGTCTTTATGATTTATTAGATCTGAAATTTTTAGGGTTCTTAATCTTTTATGATCTTTATCCTTGGTTGTTCTTCATAATAGTTCTTGATTGATCACCTAGAACTATTATCTTAGGGAAATTAACTAATATGAGAATATGTTTGTTTTCCTGATTAAACCATTGATGAACAGAATTGTTTCTTACAAAGAGATTTGAATTTATGATTCTGTGAACTTATCTAAACCTGTTCTTAAAGCTGATTTTCAACTTAGGATTCTTACAAAGAGATTTGGATTTTCTGGTTTTAAATCTAGATATTATTTGCAGTGAGAACTGATTTAATTTACCAAAAGTTTAGAGTTCTAGATCTGATCTTTAATGCTTGAACCTTAATTAATTTATCTGATTTGATATTCCATAATTTCCTGAGAAATTCCCTAGGCTTGACTCTTTTGATTTCCTGAATTTACAACACTTTAATTTAAATATTTGTTTTCGTTTATTTTTAATTCAATTGGTCTTATTTAGCATAATCTATAAAACTCTATAATCTATTGTGTTTGATTTTGAGTCTCTGTGGATTCGATCCCTAAGTACTGCAGTGATCTCTTAATTTGAGAGAGTAGCTCTTGGGTAAATTTGAGCATATCAATATTTTTTCAAAAAATAACTTATTTTTTCATATTATATTACGCGTCCAAAAATTTGCTTGTGGTTGAATGATTAGAAAATATTGAGTTGAACAAAAAAAACGTTGATGAACTCATTTCTCTGCGAAATAGTAGATGAACATGTTGAACAATTTTTCTTTATAATTTGTTTATTTTTAAAAAATTTGATTGAATGAGTTGAATCAATTTTTCAACTTATTCATCTCAAATAGTAAAAAACTGAGATGAGTGGTCATTCAGTTCTTATAACCTCTTATTTTGAGTTAACCATTTGCTAGAATTTAGCATGGTATTCTCTTTTTATAAGAATATATGAACATCTACAACTTTTATAAAATACAAATTTTAAAATGAATACCTGAACAAAGGAACACGCCAAAGAGAAACGTAGATATATTCATCATCTTAACAGGACCTATGAAGGATTGGTTTGTTTTGAAAAAACTTTATGTAGCTAACTAGGTATATATAAGAGACATGAAAAGATAGATGGGTTAGAGGGGAGATATTCAACTTGATATTTTAAGAATTTGGTAGGATTTTAATATTTTAGATTTTTGAAAGATTTAGGAGACTTTTAGGAGATTTTGTTGTGTTTTAGAGGGGTTTATTCAACTTGATATTTTAAGGATTTGGTAGGATTTTAATATTTTAGAATTTTGAAAGAGTTATGACACTTTTAGGAAATTTGATTGTGTTTTAGAGTTTTCTATTTTTTTAATAAAGAAAATAAATGTGACTCTATGAGATTCTATAAAATTTTATTAGTAAATTTTGGGTGAATTTAAAATATTTACAACACAACAAAAAAAAGAAAATTATATGCTAAAAAAAGAAAATTATGCTTATTTGTGAAGCTGGAGATGAAGACGTAACCTTGTCGCTACCACCAGAGAGTCTAAATCTGGTCAAGATGATCCCCTAATAACATATTTGATTGTTGGGATTTGAGTTCTTCATTAGAACCTGTAACAACAAAAAAAAGCTTCGAGATGAAGAAGAGAGGAAGAAAAAGCTAAGCTAAAAATATGAGCAAAAAGAAGAAGAAGTGACGAAAAATATGTACATAGTTAGCTTCATGCTTGCTCTCTTTTACAAACGAGTATGCTTCATGTATTGATTTTAGAATTATGGATGTGACTTTAAAATATTTAAAGCCATTCTTGATAGACTATTATATCATAAAAAGCTTAACATAACTAAAAAGATTTAAAGTTTGAAACTCTAAATAAGTCAAAGTAGGCCTGGACATTTAGGTGGTCGGGTCGAGTTCAGGTTCGGGTAATTCGGGTTCGAGTTTTTCGGATTTATTAATATAGGATCCGAAGAGATGTATATATAATTTTGGATCGGGTCAAGTTCGGTTCCTATCAGATTCAAGTTATTTGGGTACTGACTTTAAGAAACCTGTAATATATCCAAATTATATTCGGTTATGGATAGTACCTACTCGACCATATCCAAAACACTCACAAAAACCTGAAATGTACCCACAAAATTCGAAAAACCTGAAATATAACTGTACAAACAGTTGTATAATCTAACAAATTCAACAAGAAACAATGAAATAAATCTTAAACAATTGAAACTGAGCATACCATGAAATCTTAAACAAATGAAACTGAGCATACCATGTCTCGCAAAACAATTCACAAGGATTCGAAGAGGGAGATTAAGGCAAACGGTTTTATGAAATCAAATCATATGTGATAGTATGATATCATGTATAATTGTTCTCGGGTATAAACAGGTATCTTCGGTTCCTCGGGTTTGGTTTGGGTAATACCCGATACCCGTGGTTATTTGAAAACGAAAACCTATTGGTTATTTAGACAGAATTGGTTCGGGTCGGGTTCGAGTATTTTTGGGTCAGGTTCGGGTTGGTTCCTTGGGTTTGGTTTATTTGCCCAGGCCCCTAAGTCAAAGTATCTACCAATAATTTTTGTTTTGTTGTGGGAGTTGGTATGGTATTTGATATATAAAATAAATCTTTTAATGTACTTATGTACACAATTGTAAATATCAACACAATGGTTGAAACAATTAAGGGGTTATTGTTCAAATGGGCCTTTGTGCCACAAAAAATTTGAAATAGAGCATTTCTACCCATGCTTATGGATTTAGGCCTTTTTGTTACGCGAAATGACGGTTGTACCCTTTTTTCTCTTCTTCGTGCTCTGCATCATCTTCATCGTTCTTCATCATCTCCGTTAAATCCAGCTCCACTATTATCTTGCTCTCGATTCACAATACATCTCCGCTGCCAACATTATCTTCTCCAATAAACCCAAGGGATTCAATTGATTGTCTTTTGAAAAAGAAAATCTAAACCCTAAATGGATAATATATTGTGAACCCAAGGGATATAATTTTAAGCAACGATCAGATCAATTGATTTCTTCGATTTATCATAGGATCATTATCATGGCGGCTTCTGAGTTTCTATAGAAACGGATTTTTGGGATAGCCTGATCTGGTATTAAGGTGACAAGGAATGGTGGAAGGTGGTGAAGCAGAATGGTTTCGGTTGAATCGGGATGGGTTTGGTGGTTGCGCGGCGGAGGAGAGCTATCGAAGGTGAGTTAGGAGGGTGGGGAGCGACTATTTAGCCATAGCGGCGGAGACGACAAAGGAGTAGATCAGAGATGATGACATAGAAGAGGGCCTCAAGAGGAATCACCATCTTCATCTCAAATTTAAACTTATGAGGAATCACCATTGATAGCTAAAAACAAAAGCTTTATCACTCTAGTTATACACCAATCCCAATTTCTTCAATCTCAAACCAAAAGAACCAAAAATACATTAAACCACCATCGCAAATTTCTCAACACAAGTAAAATTGGATATTTTTTCCACTCTGTTTCTGCCATCTCTGACTAATATACTCAACTCCATTGATGAAAACTAAACCCTAAGAAAACTAGTAATTGGTGAACCCAAAGGGTAAAAGTTATACAAACTCTGCCTTTTTTTGTTTTAAAGATTCAAAAGGTTTTAATTTTTGAAGTTTCTCATCTCCTTCTACCACATTCTTCAATAATCATCATAGATTTGCCTGCCGAATCAATGCATAAGCTTTTTTTTTTGTTTAATCTTGATATGTGTTCTTCGTTCATCACAGAAGAGAAAGAGAACAGAGGAGGCTGCGATGGAGAGTTCAGTTTTTAGAGGGCAATTTTGTCATTTTTATGCAAAATAAATGCCTAAATATGTAAGCACGGAGAAAAAGTCCTAGTTAGACAATACCCATTGAAATAAATGCTGATCTCGTAATTAACTCAACAATTAATGCTAATAAGTAAAAATGAAAGCATATTCATTGTTGAGACTTACATGCTTAAAATTTTTCAAATAAGATTAAAGCATATTCATATATGACATTAAAAAAAATTTCTCAAATAAGATTTTGGTAGTTTGTATTATGTTAGCTTTAGGTTGCTACTTGCTAAACCTATATAATCTTTTACAAATTTTATAGAGCAAACAAGAATGGGCCGTAAACAGACGAGTATGCTTCATGCTTGCTCTCTTTTAGTTTGAGTACCTTGTTAACAAACAAAACCAAAGTTAAAAGTTAAAACACTCGAAATCTACGTTGAAGAAACAAAAAACAAAAAAACAAAAAAAAAATTAGAAAAGAAAATTTGTTTTGAGTTAGGAAATTATTTTGGGGCATTCTCGATAATATTCATTTTTCTATGTCCCTTTTTTAAAATACCCTTTCATGTGAACTATTTTCAAAATTACTACTCTTTATGTACAAAATGATCAAATTATCATTTCTTTTAGTAGCAGCAAGAATGCACAGTCACCAAAATAAAAAAATTTCCGCTAAAAAATAAAAAGACAAAATCAAAAAAATGTCCTGCCAAAATCGAAAAGATTTTCCACTAAAAAATGAAAAAAATTCTCGCCAAAATTACAAACTTAGGTTTTCCTGCAAAATTTTTTGAAATTTATACCTTATAAAAATCTTGTAAACGCTTTTGAAAATTTTATATAAATCAAGATTTTGGAAGGTTTTTATAAGGTTTTCATAAAGTTTTTAAAAGATTCTTTTATAAGGTTTTTATAAAATTTTTATAAGGCATTTACAAAGTTTTTATAAGATTTATATAAGGTTTTTTATAAGGCTTTTATAAGGTTTTTATAAGATTTTTACTTATAAAAACTTTATAAATATTTTTAAATCGTTTAAAACCTGATAAAAACATTATAAAAGCCTTGTTATTTTTTTTGGCGGGAATTTCTTTTTTTGTCGAAAATTTATGTCAAACTTTTTTTTTGACAAAATTTTGGTTGGCGGGAAAATATGTCAGAAATTTTTTTGGCGGGAATTTTTTTTTCATTTTAGTGATTAAAATATTTTTTTATGTAAGGGTAAAATGATTATTAAAGTTAAAAAAGTGCAAAAATGAAAATGACTAAAAAAAGGTATTTTTGAAAAGGGGAATATATAAAAAAAAGTATTTCTAACAAATTCTCAATTATTTTAAGTGTTTTGCTAAACAAATTAAAAATTTAGTTTCCATTAAAGCGTTAGACTGCATTGGTGTCGGTACAAGAACAAAACTTTATGAAAGTGCATCAGAGCTCTGAAGATGACAGGAGCCTGCGAAGTGTCTCAGAGTGCTGATATGCTGACGTGGCAGATGGACTAACGTGGAGGAAGATTTTGGATGCCGTGACAAGATGCGTGAGAAGGAAGGAAGTAGAGGATCAAGATATACGCGAAGATATTGAGAGTATATTTGATCGAGAGAGATAAGGTAGGATATTTCTTAGGATAAGGAATATTTCTTTTTAGTTAGGGATTCACACAAAGATCTAGGTTAGAGATCGTTTGTGCAGGGTATAAAGAGACGAGGGCTAGCCACAAAAAGAGTTAGCACTCGTGGGGATAAAGTTGTGAGATTTGTAAACCTTCAAGCAATCGAAAAAAGGCTTTGAAGGTGAGTGTGTTATTTTTACTCTTTTAGATCTACACAGGGTGTTGTGTTAGATAAACAAGAGGGTAAGCTTAGGTTCATATCTTGTAACAAATGGAGGTTTTTTTATAAGATTGAATAAAAGCGTTTGCTTGACACGTTTCCAAGCGGTTTGGTAGTTTTGTGTTCTCTATACCTTTACAATTGGTATCAGAGCAAGCACCTGATAAAAAGTTCTGATATCCTTTTTCAACATGTGAGATCTTGCGACAAGGATATGGAGAAATCACTGGATTTTGTTTCGGTTCAATCACCATTGAAACTCGATCCTGAGTGCTTTGGTTTTTGGAAGGTGTCAATCAAGCAAGCCATCTCTAGCATTGACATGGAGGCTTGGTTTGCAGTGGAAGATGGTTGGTCTCATCCAACGGAAAAGGATGAGAAAGGGGAAATGGACAGCTGAAGAAAAAGCGGAGTCCAAACATAACTCACAGGCACTGTCAGTTATCTTCAAGTCTCTGCCTAGGGCCATCTTCAATCAAGTTCAAGGATGTGAAGCTGCCAAGGAAGCATGGGATATTCTGGTGGTCATGTTTGAGGGCACAAGCAGGGTCAAACGTACAAGGCTGGATAATCTTGCATCATATTTTGAGAATCTTCACATGACTGAAACTGAGTCAGTCGCTGATTACAGCAGCCGCCTGAGTGGAATTGCTCAAGAAGCTGTAGTGTTGGGTAAACGGTACAAGGACAAGAAGTTGGTCAAAAAATTCCTCAGAAGTCTGCCTGATAAGTTTCAACCACACAGGTCTGCTATAGATGTGTCGTTGAATTCTGATGAGCTCAAGTACAATCAGGTGGTTGGTATGATGCAGGCATTTGAGATACAGCTGAAGAAGAAGGAAAAGGTAAATGAGAAATCATTTGCCCTTAAAGCCATTGAAGAACAGAAGCTTGCAGAGTCTCAGGAAGTTGCAGATGAAGAAAAAGTGGGCTTGTTGGTTAAGAATTACTTTCGCAAGATGGAAAGGGGTCAGCGGAAGAGAACACCATCGCTCATGAAATCCGATACTGATAAGGAGATCAGGAAGGGTGACAAGCAAGAACGGCAGTGTGCTGAATGTGAGGGTTTTGGACATTACAAGTCTGAGTGTCCAAACAACAGACGTAAGAGTTCTCTGCAGTGCTATGGGTATAAGGGTTATGGACACACCAAGTTTGATTGTCCTTCACGTGAGAACAAGCAGAAGTCTTACATTACTTGGAGTGAAAGTGACTCAGATGAAGAAGTCGGTAAAGGAGAGGTTCTTAACAGCTTCCTTGCATTGCTGGGTGTCATTGAGGAAGATGAAGAAGATGATGTTGTGCTGGAAACCAAAGACGTTGATGAGAAAGTGCATTCTGATTCAGATGGAGAGGAGGCTGATTTGTCAGTATAAGATCAGATAGAGCTTCTCATCAAGACCGTCGTACAGAAAACTCAAGTCAACACTCAGTTAACTTCTGAGAGAGATACCTTACAGCTTCATATTGCAATGATCACTAAAGAACTAAGTTAAGAAAAGGCAAAGACTCTGCGTCTTGAGAAGCAGCTAGAAGAACAGCTGAAGAATATCCGAATGCTGAATAAAGGAACCAAAGATCTGGATACACTGCTTAGCACTGGAAGATCTAGCAATCTGAAATGGGGTTTGGGTTATCAAGGAACAAACACCAACCCGACCACTCAATTTGTCAAAGGAGTGGGGTCTGAGCCCAAGCTGAAGGAGAAGAAATTCTCTCAAATGACTAGAATGTATGATCAGGTTCCTGTGAAGCAGAATTCAAGAACCCCAAGGATGGGGGTGTATCCTGAGGTGAATACTAGACCGCCATATGTCTCGAGTGGGTTTTGGCAGATGGCTTAAAGACCTGTTCAGCTTAGTAGAAGGAGAGGATGTTGGTACTGTGGGCATCTAACTCACTACAAAGCTCAGTGTTATCAGTTCCAGAATCGTGTGTCTAGTCTGGTGCAACGCGGTGAGTTTTATCCAGCTGTGAGAAGAAGCACACAGGGATATGTTAGGAAAGATGATCTCTACTGTTATGTGGCATTCACAGTGGAAAAAATAGAGGTTGATCAGGGAAAGTGGTATTTTGACAGTGGATGCTCCAAGCATATGACTGGTGCCCTTGATAATCTATCACATCTAGAGGATGTTGCTGGAGGAAGAGTTACTTTCGGTGATGGAGGAAAGGGAACAATCCGAGGAAAAGGTACAACTAGTGGTGATTCTCAACCACATCTCAAGGATGTGTTCTTGGTTGAAGGGCTGAAGACAAATCTGATAAGTATTAGCCAGTTGTGTGATGAAGGTCTGGATGTCACATTCACCAAGAAGGGGTGCAAGGCTGTTGACCAACAAGGATCAGTGCGACTCAGAGGCAGGAGATCTGGTAACAACTGTTACATGTGGAAATCGTCAATGCAGTGTTTTAACACGACTGCTGAGTTGGACACATAGCTGTGGCATCAAAAACTTGGTCATCTCAATATTCGTACATTGATGAAATTGGCTAATCAAGAGGTTGTTCGTGGAATTCCTAAGCTGAAAGGTGATCCACATTTCATATGTGGTCCTTGCAACAAAGGCAAGCAAGTCAAGACGTCTCATGGGCCAGTGGCAGACATTCGAACCATTCATGCACTCCAGCTGGTAGATATGGATCTGATGGGTCCTATTCAAGTTCAGAGCATTTCTGGACGTCGGTTCATCTTTGTTATGGTTGACGATTTCACTCGCTACACTTGGGTGCGATTTCTGCGTGAAAAAACTGATGCACTTGAATGTTTTCGCATACTTGCCCTGCAGATTAGGAGTGAAAAATGTTCCATCCACGCCATTAGGAGTGATCATGGAGGAGAGTTTCAGAATGACAAGTTCGATCAATTCTGCGGGCATCAGGGCATTGTTCATCAGTACTCTGCTCCAAGAACCCTAGAGAAGAATGGTGTTGTCAAACGAAAGAACAGAACACTGCAAGAAATGGCACGAGCTATGCTTCATGGAAATCAAGTACCTCATCGTTTCTGGGATGAAGCTGTTAACACCGCTTGTTACATTATCAACCGTGTGTATGTCCGACCAGGGACCAGCAAGACTCCCTATTAGCCATGGAAAGGAAAATCTCCAACAGTGAGCTACTTTCATGTGTTTGGTTGTCTATGCTACATTCTAAATGACAAGGATCAGTTGGGTAAATCCGACTCCAAGAGTGATGAAGGGATCTTTCTTGGGTATTCAGGACACAACACTGCCTTCCATGTTTACAACAAATGCATGAGATCAGTTCAGGAAAGGGTAAATGTTGTCTTTGATGATACTTCCTTTCAACGAGTTGATATGGTACCAGTTCTCTCTGACAAGGATCTGGTAACTGATGATGAGAAGCCCGAGCAAGACTCTGTCAGTCATAGTGATCATGCCAGCCCTGGGCTGTCTACAGATGAGCTTACTCCATCTTCTCAAGTTCATCGGAATCACTCCTCAGGCGATGTTATCGGTGCGATTCAGGGGGTAGAGTTACCAGAGGCAAACATATTGACTTTGCTCAACTGGCTGGAAAGAAACAGAAGGCTGTAGTTCCAGACACTGTCTCACATGACTCTGAGATCGTTCAATTTGCCTGTTTTGTTTCCACTATTTCTAAGCTTGAGATTTCTCTGATCTTCTTGTTTATGTGTTGTTTGGCTTGTTAGAATGATATTTGGGACTTTGTGAAGCTTTCTTCTTGCTTGGGATCGAGTTTTGTTGGTTTAGGAACGGTGATCCGGCGAGAAGCTTCTGAGAAAAACGATGCTCGGCATGTGCGTCGGTCGATGCACTTTGTGTGTCGGTCGATGCAAGTGAGAGGACGGCGCAGTTTGACCTAGGAGCATCGGTCGATGCCATGTGGAGGCGTCGGTCGATGCAACTAGGGTTTTCTGTGAAATGTCGAGCATGCGTCGGTCGATGCAGTGTTAGTGTCGGTTGATGCAGGCTAGTCTTGCATCGGTCGATGCAAGCTTGTGTCGATCGATGCATCCCCTGTTGGTGTCGGGTGATGCATGGTTGGTGTGGGTCGATGCATGGTTGGTGTCGGTCGATGCAGTTCCCGGTTTGTTTGTTGATCGTTGTTTGATGGTTAGAGTATCTCATTTGCTTGTGTGTATAGCCTAGTAGATGGGAGGAGCCTCACTGAGTGTTTATAAAATACTCATGCATCTCAATTTGTGTTTGTGGTGCAGGTAAAGGCAAAGTGTGATCGTGGAATCAAGGCAATGAAGAGGAAGATGTTTTAGTGGCTCACTTGGTTAATGTCTGGCGTATGTTAGGTTGCTAGAGTTGAGTCCTAGAGTGTTGTTTAATATTGCTGGTTCTTTGCTTTATGTTGATGGGTTTATTAGACTTTTTTCATGGAATTAATATTGGTTTACTGGTTATTTATTGATTATATTCTGCTGTTTGGTTTAGTCGTGGTTAGGTGGCTTGTGGGTATGGGATCACTACTTTAGAGTATTTATTACTAATTTTATTTATTATTTATTATAATAGAAAAATGGGCCAGATCGTTTCAACTTTAAACAATGTTTTTTGCAAAGTTGCGTTTATTTTACATTATATTTTTTTGTTATAAATTTTCATTTTGATGGTTGTGTGTTTAGTAACAGTTTATGTTTAATGTTTATGTATTCAAATTATTATATTACATTCAAATTTTTTCATAATGTACAATTTAAAATTTAAAATTTTATTTACTTTTTTCTAAAATATTTCTCCCGCGACATCGCGGAGGGTTTGAATCCTAATGTTTTTAAATATATTCTTTTTTATTTTCTGTACGTAGTTTTTATTTATTGTTTTATGTCTAATTGAATTGTACCACTTGTTGAATCAGAGAAACGAGACAATGTTTATGTGTAATATTTATTGAATGGAATAACTGAAGTTTAAGAAACAGAAATATCAAGTAATTAAATACTGTGAGTTTAAGTCAAATCTCTAGGAAACATCATAAAAGGCTTTGTGAACTTGGCGTTTTCTAAGTCGAGGATATATATATGTTGTTGAGAATTTTCCATAAGACATGCAAATCTTAATATTGTACTTAAAATTAAAATGTATTTGTATATGAAGGTTACTGGGCTCTTTTAAAAAGTACACTTACACAAATTGACTAATGTAAATAGTACTAGGATAGATTAACATTATATTTTTATCCATATAAAATATCGTAAACTAATTAATAATCAGACACCTAAACTATTTGATGTATAAGCCACTATAATAGTTGAATAAAAATCGAGAGTGTAGATGGTTCTTGTCGTTTAAATGTCTTACAACTGGTTTTTATAACATATAATATAGTCACTATCTATATTGTTATTTTTTATTCCACAAATATTTTATTTTTGTAACTTTACGTTTTTATCACTTTACTTTTTATCCATTTAAATTGGTATTTAATATGAAAATTACAAAAAATAGATTTATATCTCTATCTTCACGTCCCATAAAAAGTATAATATCTAAATAGGATTACTAACTATCTTTAAAATGATAGGGTTATCGTTTTATACTCAATCGAGTGCCTACACGTAGGAGTGGAAAAGATACGATATCTGAGCATAGAAATAAACCCTAATGGGTAAAAGGCACATTTCATTTCCTATATAAACACCTCATGCCAACAAAACAAAACACACAACAAAGATAGTGAACATGAGAAGAAAAATGACGTATTCGCTTATAGAAAATGAAGCATCGAGAAAAATAAGCTTCATCAAACGACAAAAAGGGTTGATGAAGAAACTTGCTCAGCTGTCGACTCTTTGTGACATCAAGACGTGTGCGGTTATCTACAGTCCGTATAACCCAGACCCTGAGGCTTGGCCATCAAGAGAAGGCGCTGAGAAAGTGATATCAGATTTTATGGAGGTTCCGACGGATTATCAGAATAAAAGGATGTTTGATCAAGAACGTTTTCTGCGTGTGAGAATTGCTAAAAAGGAAGCGAAATTGCGAAAATTGCGTACTGAGAACCAAAATTTTGAGATTCAAAATATTATGTTTGGTTGTCTTAAAGGAGAGATTGATGTGCATCAGCTTGGTGAAAAGGATCTTCAGGATTTAGGTTCTTTTATTGATACTTATATAAACAAGGTTACTTGCAGGAGGCATAACCTTATGGAAAATGGTGAATCTTCTTCTCGTTTACCTCCTTCTGTTGTTGCAGATGCAGTTTTTGTCCCAGTTGGAGATTATGATCACATGAATCAAAATCAGCAAAAATCGATTCAACGCCAAAGTGATTTTCTTATTGAACTTTTTCGACAGATTCCAGAGAAAATTCGTCAATTCAATATGAATGTGAATTTGGATTTGAATCTGAATCTGAACTCGAACCGAAATATGATTTTGGATTTGAATCAAATTCCTAATGTTGAAGAGGATGGAAACCCCATGGACTGGAACCATCACCAACCTAAAACTGATAATCTTGCTATCACCGCTGCTGATGTTGGTGCTCCTAACACCACCAACAATTGATTTAGAGTTAAAAAGGGAGTTGTTTTTTTTTTCTACTTATAAGTGAAGTATTTAATCGTTTGTAATTGTGTTTTCGTCATTTGAAAAGACAAAACTTCTATGTGATATCTTTTTGGTTTCTATTTTCTTTTTGTAATAGTAATTAAAGGTTTTGATTTTAAGGTCATTTTAAAGTTATTATAATTACTAGGTATATCATATATGTATTTGCTTGGAAAAATCTTAATTTTATTTCAAAAATTTTAATCATATCGAAGAAAAGAAACTAGCCAGTAGTTACGTTTCGATGGTAGGTTTGGTTCATCAATTCAATGTGAAAACAAAAATAATAGAGAAGGTTTTTTTTTTAGTACAAACCCACAGATTCTGAACCTCGATCTTTGTCCACACAATTTAGAAGTTGAAATCCAGTTTTCCCCTTTCGAAAGTTTGAATCCTTGGTCCCCCTATAAAGGTTAGTTAACGCGGTTTATGACAAAAAATCGATGTTAAACCAAAAACCGAATAAAATAAACCAAATTGAGATCCGATTCGAGTTATTCACAACCCAAAATATATGCCCAATTAGAAGAATCCCCAAATTGATAATTTTAGAACCCAAGTAATAATAATAATACATTAATATATTATTATTATATATATATATCCCTTATATAATAAAACATAAGTACACGACTTTTTTTTATAGACTATATAATAGATATACTAGATTTAGACCCGTGCTATAGCACGGGTTGAAATTCCTTTTATTTATATTATAATTTCAAAATAAAATATAATTTATAAGACGATTTAGCATTGTAAACTAAGAAACGATTGCCATTTTTTTTTTATGAATATGAGAGATGTATTTTGGTGAATGGAGATCTGAATGGTTTATATCAATATTTTTTAACCAGGACCGGACCGGCCGGTCGGTTTGATCCAACCACAACCCGATAGGTATTCCGGTCCAGGTAACCTCTAAAAACCTAACAAATAAAACTCGCAAAAAACCAGAAAATTATAGGTGGTTGAACCGACGGGTCGGACCGGGTTGTCGTTCTCTAATTAAAATATTTTATTTTGGTCACACTTTAAACTCAAACCAAATTAAAAATAAATGTTGTTACTTATAAAAGAATAAGTTAGTTATTTTATCTAATCATTTAAAAAATTTTAATTTTAGTTGTTTAGTACTTAACTATGTGTGTTTTGTTCATATATTTATAGAAAAGTAGATGTTATATTCATATAATGTAATCAAAATAATTGACCTGTAATTCAATCGGTCTGACTTGTTGAGCCAGTGACCCGAAAGACTTCCGGTTCACCTTCCGATCCGGTTTTAAAGACATTGATTTATATTAAAAGTTTTGAAGGGTGTTAGGTCAGATTTTATTTTGAAATTCACAATAAAATCTTGGAAATCACGATTAGTGTGATTAATTGCCAAGATTTTTTTTTTTTATGCCTAACAATATATTTTTATGCTTAACACTATATATGGTGTAACAATATATGGAATAATCAAGATTTTTTCTGGAAATTGTATAAATCATTAGAATATTATCTTTAAGAGGATTCTTTGAAATATTTTTAAGTGTATTCGTAATTTCATATAGCCCACGGATTTCATCTATAACTTCTTTTTTGTAACAAACCTATATTTAATATATTATCTATTTTGTAACCAATTTAGAACAATTATATACTCTACAAAAAAAGTTGTGTACTTCTGTTTTATTATACAAAAAAAAAAAAGTTGTGTACTTTCTTTTTATGATTGAGAGTATATTTTTGTCCCCTTTAATAACTTGGTTAACGTTGTTTTCTATCAATAAAATCTCAGGAAAATAAATTGGTAATATTGTGATTGTAGATCTTTGGAAACAACGTGATCTTCCGAATAAAAGTTTGCAATATCCATGAACTATCAATTTGGAATATCCCGTTTAATATTTTTGGTTACAATTAAGGTTTTATTTGTTACCATTAATATATGAACCACCAACTTGTAACCAATTAATATATGGATTCATCTATAACCTATTTGTAACCATTTATAACCATTTACTAAAATTATAAAGTCTACCAAAACAATGTTGTGTACTTTCTTTTTATGATTGAGAGTATATTTTTGTTCCCTTTAATAACTTGGTTAACGTTGTTTTCTATCAATAAAATCTCAGAAAAATAAATTGGTAATATTGTGATTGTAGATTATTTTAACTTTTTATATAGTATATTTAGTTAATAAAATTTATGATTTTTTCTGCATATGATGTAATTTTTTTTTTTTAAACAGACAGCTCAACTGATGAATAAAAAAATATACAAAATGTCATACATCACCTAAGAAAACTAGGCAAAGATTTAAAATCATACTAATAAAAAAAGAGACCAAAATGATTCTGAATACGAATGAGCAATTATGCAACCAAAATAAAATCTTACCTAACACCTATCCAAACTTTTAGTATAAATAATTGACATCTTCATTCATTGGAATACACCATATTCATACCCAAATAAAAAACATAACATTACTTATATAGTCTTGATTTACGGGTAAAAAAAAATATTAATATATTTAATACACTAATAATTTAAGTATATTATTTGTATAGTCCGGATTTACGGGTTCACTTGATTATTGATAATCGAGATTTACGGGTTCCCTTGATTATTTTAGGTGTATTATTAATAATAACAAGGAATCTTGAACACAAACCATATTATCTACAGAAAATTTACATTAGTCATTCAAACTATTATTAACCAATTAATTTGGAAGAATAATACCAAATATATAAACAAATTTAACAATATAAACAAATCTTTTAGAAAATCTTCCGAATTAACAAGTGTAAGCGATATATGAGTTTAAATATAGTGGATTATATGATAAATTAAGTTATGATCTTTATAACGGACGATGGGTTAAATGTAAAATATTAAGATTAGCCCTGGGCATTCGGATTTTCGGATCGGATCGGATCGGTTAATTCGGATTGTGATATTTAATATCCGATTAGGATCCGTATGTTTTTCGGATCGGATCGGATCGGATTTTTTCGGATTCGGATCGGTTTTTGTTTTTTTTTGGAAAACCGAAATTAAACCGAATCATAACATATTCGGTTTCGGATTCGGTTTAATTCCGAATTATACTGAACTATCCGAAATTAACTCCACCTGCTCAAAATATTAAATTCATCTGATCAACATATCAACCTAACAATACGTCAAACCAAAGTATCGACTACCAAACAATGTTTCAACTTATTCAAACCATAAAACATTACAAGTTCAACTTATTCAAACCATAAAACATGACAGGTTCAACTTATTCAAATGGAAATCAGTTCCAAAGAGAGGACTGAAGAAAACTGGAAAACAGAAACAACTCCAAACGAAAACAAAGACACTCTTCATTTCTCAACCATTCATCTCTTGATCTGTCCAAATATCACCTGTGTAAAACGATTACTAAAAGAAATAAGATCTAAAGACTTCATTCAAATGGATTCAAAAGAGATTTGTAACGCCGTTTAACAAGACAAGATTCAAACAGAGACTAGTTCAAACCTTCTTAGAGACTTCTACCAGATTAGAGACTTCTAACTTCATCTTCACAACTTGCATAGAGACTCAAACTCTGAAAAAAAAAATAAAGAAGACAAAGTCAACAACTAATACTCAAATTTACAGTTGGAGGATATAATTTATAGAACTTACCTCTCTGAAGATTATCCTGCAGTTCAATTTCAGCAAGAAGTTGTTGAGTGGTTATCACTCCTTTCTCATTCACCTGAACTTCACTCTTTAACCACTGCTCACTGCACATTAGAACCTCAAGTAGGTAGTGAGTCAAGCAACTCCTAGATGGGTCTAGTATTCTATTACCATTGCTGAAAGCAGATTCAGATGCAACTGAGGACACTTGCATATCAAGTACATCCTTTGCTATTGAGGCTAAAATAGGATACTTCAAACTGTTCATCTTCCACCATCCCAAGACATCAAACTGTATCCCAAGCGGGTTAGGCTTTGGAATCTCCACTTTCTCCTTCAGATATAACTCCAACTCTGTACTTGTATCTTGGAAACCTGTCTCATTTACCATCTCTTCGTACATAGTATCCATCCTCTGATATTCCCGATCACTGTCAAAATCCATTTTGTCACAAAGATCACCTTGGGATTCTTGTCCACTCAGAGATGTTGTTGCAGTTTGCGACTGAGACTGAGAGCATGGTCCAGTTGTGGTCGCATTAGTACTGTACTCATCAAACAGCTTTTCTAGAATATCATTGACTGACGTATTAAGCTCCTTTGATTCTGCACTATCTTTACCATATAGCATATCAAAACAAAGACTGGCAAACTTCATTTTGTTCCTCGGATCAAACACAGTAGATACGATCAACATCTTATTCAGGCTCTTTAATCCACCCCAATACTTATCAAACTTGTCTCTCATAGTATTTGCCTTTGTCCGAAGCTTCTCATCAGGATTCATGCTCAATGAAATCAGATTCTTTTCTATTGTTACAATTTCATTGTAACACTTATAAGAGCTGACTGTAGATGATGCTGAAACCACTAAGGTGGAGTTGTAGAAGATGACTAAAAACTTAACTAACCTTTCTATTTGATCCCAATCATCTTTCTTTGGCGGCCCAGTCCTCTGTTTTCCTTCAACGCTTTCAGTGAAATAGTCATTATATAACTTATCTTCAGCCTCCATTCTATCAAAGGCCAACCTGAACTTCAACGCTCTTGTTAACATCAGAAAAGTGGAATTCCATCTGGTCTTACAGTCCAATGATAAACTGCCCCTAGTCATCTTTCCTGATTCCACTTTCTGCTCAAATGCTTCGACTCTTTTACTAGAACCTCTGATATATTGAACAGCATTTTGAACAGCTTCCACACTCTCATTAAGTTCATGTAAACCATCCCTCACGACTAAGTTAATGATGTGAGCACAACAACGCAGATGCAGAAACTTACCATCTAACACTAATACAAAATATATACATAATTTTTGTATAAAATAAAGTTCAACCCGTGCTATTGCACAAGTACTCATCTAGTTCTAAAATAAAAGTTAAAGCATAAGTTCAACTTAGCTTTATTTTCAATAGAAAATGATTGTTATTTGTACATTTTGTTATTTCTATATGAATGATCAGTACTGCAGCGCGAGAAAATAAATTTCTTATTTTTTTTTGAAATTAGTTTAATTATGTTATTTTGTACTATAATTATTTGGCATCTTATATAATATAGTATTTTTTTAGTCATATTATAGTACTAATTATTTTTTTTTCTGTACTATTAAACAAATACGTATTAGACAGTGATTAAGGTGAAGTAGTATTCTAGCACGGGTTGAAATTTATTTTATTTTTATTATAATTTTTGTAAAAAATATAATTTATGTGATTGTTTTTATAAGTTTTTTGGATAAAACATTATGCAATAAAATCAGTTGCTAAATATGATGGCTTGAAAAATACACATATTTTGCAAGTTTTATATTGTTAATGATTCTAGATAAGTACAAGTTCTATAGCACTGGTTAAATTTTATTTTATACAAAATTTTGTATATTCTATATTTTAAAATAAAATTTTAATATGTTGTATTATGTATGTGAAGTTATTTCAACAATGTATATTCTACATCATGACTTGAATGTCATTATAAGACATAATTTGTAAATTTGGTTTTGAAAAACCAAATTATTATATTATGAGTAATTTAATATATTGTTATACTTTTTGTTTTAATATACTTGGTTTCTTGAAATTATTTCATATTATAGTAACATATTATTGACATTGCTATAAGAAAAAAATTTAGAGTGTTTATAGTTTCTAACTTTTATATCAAGTTTTAATATTTTAAAATACATTATTTAAAGTTTATTATATTATATAAAATTGTAAAATTCAACCAAAAAATGAAATTGAATTTAAATATTCAAATTTTGACCCGTTATTCAGTAAAATTTTTAATTCAATAGATATTATTTTTAAAGAATAACATTACTAAAGCTTGAATATTTTGTAGATTGAACAATTTATATTTGTTTTAAAAATTCAACTTATGGTATATCCGGAAATAAAACTATTTTTTAATTATAATATATAATATGATAATTTATTTGTTTCACAATGTATACTCATATATAAAAATGAGAGATGAAGTATAATGATAATTAACAAATTTAGATATCAAAAAATTTTATTTGATGAATAATTTAATAAAAGAAATTATTATGGTAAGTTAGATGATATCAAATGATTCTTTAGAATATTCTCTTTAAGATTTTTGGAAACAACGTACTCTAGGAATAAAATCTTCCGAAAATAAATTAAGGTTGCACCCACTATTTAACTTGTAACCAATTAATCTATCAATTAATCTATAACATGTTTGTAACCAACGTATTAAGAAAAATTCTTGGGTTCACCCCTAAGGGTAAACTTCTTTTATTCACTCGCTCTTAATTAACCAATAAAAATACAACAAAATGTCATGTCATATCATATTTATGAAATAAATCAAAATTATAATAAAAAGACGAAACAAATTAAGGAAACAAATTCTGTAGATTTTTTAATAAGGAAATTATGTCGGTTTGGGTTTATAAAGGAATGATTAGAGTGTAATTTTTACAATTAAATGAAATTATATGTCGGTTTGGGTTTACAAAATAGTGGTTAGGGTTTAGATTTTATAATTAAATGAAATTATATGTCGGTTTGGGTTTACAGAATAGTGGTTAGGGTTTAGGGTTTAGATTTTATAATTAAAAGAAATTATATGTCGGTTTGGGTTTACAAAAAAGTGGTTAGGATTTAGAGTTTAGATTTTACAATTAAATGAAATTATATGTCAGTTTGGGTTTACAAAAGAGTGGTTAGGGTTTAGATTTTACAATCAAAGAAATTTATATGTTGGTTTGGGTTTATAAAATAGTGGTTAGGGTTAGATTTTACAATTAAAGAAAATTATATGTCGGTTTGGGTTTATAAAAGAGTGGTTAGGGCTTAAATTACATAATTAGACACTATATGCCGGTTTGGATTTATAAAAATGTAAGTTGGATTTAGATGCTATAATTAGAAACTATAATATAATGTTTATAATTAAAATTGAATTATATACAGATTTTGTTTCTTTAATTAATAATTTGTTTCCTAAATTAAGAGGGGGTAAATAATAGAGGTTCACCCCTAGGGATGAACTCAAGAATTGTTCACTTATTAAAATTATATAGTTTGCAAAACAATGTTGTGTAGTTCTGTTTTATTATAAAGGGGATTGTAACTTGTATTCCATACGTTTTTTATAATAAGTAATTGTTTAATTGCTATTTTTTTTGGGTAACCATATTCTGGTTACAACAAATTAATAATAAGAATTTGTTATTATATTTTTTAATTATATACAATGGTATTTTGTGTAATATACCACATGAGAATAGGGTTAATTATTTAGAATATTGCTTAAATAATATAATAGAGATATCTTCTAATTTTTCAACGCTATTTTTCACATATATCTGTTTACATTCCGTTCTTAAGTTTTTATAAAGGAAAGAGTATCTTGCTGATCGAGTCTGCCCAGTGCCCATATCCAACAACATCTGAATATATGTTAAAAAAAATAAATCTGTCTTATTAGAAAACTTACCAGCAATTATCATAGGAACAAGACTGCTGCTGTTTAAGTTATAAAACTTTGGAAAACATGGAGCTGCCACCATATGCTTTATGGAAAAATTGTGAAGCCTAGTGTGACACTAGGGAGTACTAGGGACTAATTTATTTATTTTTTTTTTTTTTTTGAGTATATGAGTTTATGTCTATTTTCATGATTACCTCTCATTGTGATCTTCTTCTAAATATTGTAATTTTGGTTTTGGTAAAAAAAGGGAATCGTAGCTGACAATAAAATCTCTTGCCTTCACAAAATTGTATTCACCTTATGTTTACAATATCCTTTCATCTGCGCATCTATTGTTTACAGTGTTTGTGTAGATATTTGGATAGGACTACCTACGTATATGATGTGTAAAAGTCACGGGTATACTAGAAAGTGAGTTGTGGAATAAAGGAAGCTTCCGCATTTTCTCAAGTCAAAGAAATACGACTAAGTAATAATAATTCAGCCAAAACGCAGGTCTCTTTCTCTCATACTGAAGATCTAAACATTTTCAATGTCTTTGTCTCTGGTATACACAATACACCTTCTTTAAGTTACACAAACAAGCACATACTGTTTGTTCAAAAAACTCATCTATCCACCCCTAGAAAAATGTCTACAGGATGTCTAAGCTGCTTCAAGAAGAAGCAGAGCAAGAAAGAAGACAAACCCGTGAAAACAGAGAGGTTGCCAGAGCCAGTTAGAGAAAAAGAAGATGTAGGGAAAAGAGAAGGTATACAAGACAAACCCCTGGAAGCAGAGAGATTGCCAGAGCCGGTTGAAAAAGATGTAAAAAACAGCTTGTACAAGAAAGGGCCTGATAAATGCGCGGAGAAGACGAGACCCTTTAGGGAGTTGTGCATGAGACCGGCGTACTACCCCTTATATGCAAGCAGCAACAATGGCGGCTTTGAGCAATATAGTGGCCCGAGAGACGATGGAGAACGCTGGGGAAGTATCTCTTCTTCATCAATGAATAATGAATTCAACAAAGTGAAGACTTTTGATATACGAGGAGTCACAGACGCCGCAGCCAACTGAATAAGAGAAGAGGTTTAGAGATGCGTTGTCCATCAAATGTAAACTTAGAGCCCATATTTATACAACTGGTAAGGTCTTCTTGAATCTTGATAATATTGTCTTGTCTTGAGCCACAGATTCCTACTTTTATGTATGTGAGTACATGTTTATTGATGGACGCCTATAACTATAAAATATCTGTTTAAAGGTAAACAATCAAAAGTGTCCAAGTAAATAGCAAAAAAATATAGATTCAAAAATCAAAACAGAGCACCTCTCACTTTCCTTTTGGAGGGCGGAAATAACTATAAGCTGCAAAGAAGACTTGCAAAGCGGCAAACATAAGAAGCAACAAGGCTGCAAATGACGATGCAAATGTCCATGGACTATCGAAATGCGTATGAACAAACTCAGCGCAATGAACATGGAACCCTTTCGAAGTATACTTGTTAACTCCTTTAAACACCTTTGCTAAGTAACTCTTCTCTAAGTCAAGGGCAATTTCTTTACCAATGCTTTTATAAAACCTAGACACTTCATCCTCTGTTCCAAAATAGTTCTCGAGGATTCTTCTTTCACTAAGGAAAGCTGCATCGCTCTCTTCGTTTATTAGACAAGCCATGAAAGCTACGTGCCTACGTAGCTCGTTATGTGGTTCGATGAATCAGCATATAATTGTTCAAATGCGACACAGTTTAAGAACTGCATTTTATAGGATTTTATCCATAGTTTTTACACTTGTTTTGAGTCTTTTATTAAGTTCAAGTGTGTTTTTAGAGTCCTTTTAGTCTTTTGTGAGTCTGTACAGGTTTTATGTTACTTTGGAAGGAAAGTGAGTGTTTTGGGGATGAAAACAAGCATCTGAAGCCAATTTGGTGAAGACTGATCGGACTAACAAGCAAGTGGAGAAAACACAAAAAAAAACATCCAGGATCGGCTGATCCGCATTCGGGATCGACCAGTCCCGTACCCAAAGCAACTTTTCCTTTTTCGTTTTAAACCGACTTTTAGGGTTTTATTTTGATATTTAAGTTAGAGGCTCGGCCTCCAGAGACATAAGCTTTATTTTCTAAGACTATTTTGTATTGAGAGCTAAAGGGAGAAGATTTCTAAACCCTATTCATATTCTTTTGCAATTCAATTATGTTATCTTCATCTTTGATTTGCTGTTTTTTTACTTCCATGTCTGAGTAGTTTCTCAATTGGGTTTAGGGTTTCAGAAGGGTTTCTATGATTAATTGATGCTAGGTTTGTTAGATTTGGGGGTTGATCTATTTTGTTCTTCATCTATTGTTGTTCTTAATGCTTAAGCTAGATTGATCACCTCGATTAAGAACTTAGATGAATATTATATGATAGGGGCAGGAAATTCTTTGGAGCTTTGGCAATGTTGTTGATCAATTCCATAATCAGTACTGTTTTACCCACGCCAGCCCCACCGAATTTTAATTCATTGGGGCACCAAAAGTGTTGTTGAGTTGCTTGAAAAGAACATAGGTGAGCAAGGTGATCCTTAGCCAACGAAAGTTGAAGTTAAGGCACCTTGTGAACTAATCAAACCTGAACTTGTTATTGCTTGCTAGGATTGCTAGATTCAAACGACGGTTTAGAGTTTAATCAATTCCTTGCATAGATAACTAACGCTGCGACAGTAGGTTAGTTTAACATTCGAGATTTGAGTTCAAGAATTGTGTTTAATGCATCCCTATCTAATCATCTAAATTTGTGATCATAGTCCCTAATGATTCCCTGCGTCCAATGTTTTCTCGTTTGATTTAAAACACTCTTTTATTTACTGCTTTTTGTTAGTCACTTTCAAACACAAACTTTTCCATTGTCTTAGCTATATTTAATCTGCATAATTTCATAGTACAATTGTTTGGTCTCTGTGGATTTGATCCTGAAGTGTTACAACGATACCACTAGATCGTGGTGGAGTACACATTATGTTATTAATTGACCGTTGATCAACAGTAAAATCATCCAAGCAGATCATGCAAACAACCAAGGGAACACCAATTATCATACCAGAAAAAAAATTGTAGTCCACTTCTAACCTCCATCATATGGAAAGCCTTAGCTTGTGAGCGGTACTTGAGTAGCTTCTTCCACATCCAAGAGCCTAACGATGTAGTATCTTTGACTGACCATAAAGAATTGGATTGCAGCAACTCTGTTTTGACCCAATTCACCCAAAGAGAACTCACACCTGAGACTAATCTCCATATTAACTTGAAACAGCTTACTTTGTTCACCTCCACAAGCGATTTAAGTCCCAGTCCACCCTCCTGCTTTGGCTTACACACATCAGTCCAAGCCAACTTGTCCGTCTTCGGATTAAGGTCCTCCCCGACCTGAGAAACGCTGCACTGATTATTTCTATTTCCCGAACACAACCATTCAGTAAACGAAAAGCCAAAATCCAAAAAATTTGTGAGGTTAGAGATTACCGAGCTAAGAAGCTGCAATCTTCCATCAAATGTTAAATGTGGATATTTTCAGGAGCTTATCTTAGTTCGGATATTTTCAAGAAGAGGGAGACAATGTCATTTTGATCAAAGGTCAATTAAAACCCAAAGCACACTCAACCACGATCTAGTGGTGTCATCGTAGAACTTTAGGGTCGAATCCACAGAGACCAAGCGATGCACTATATAAACTCAAGTATAGCTACGGCAAAAAGAAAGATTGTTTTTCAAGTAACAGATTTCAGACAGAAAGTAAATAAGAGTTTGTAAATTCAAGAGAAAGTATTGGGCGCAGGGAATTAATCAAGGGTTATGATCACGAATTTGGGTGATGGGTTGGGATAGCTTTAGAAACCATTCTTGAACTCAAATCTCAGATGTAAAACTAACCTACTGTCGCAGCATTAGTTTTCTATGCAGGGAATGAATTAAACTTTAAACCGTCGTTTGAATCTAAACAATCCTAGCAAGCAATAAGTTCAAGTTTGATTATGTTCACAAGGTGCCTCAACTTTAACTGTCGTTGGCTAAGGATCACCTTGCTCACCTAAGTTCTTTTCAAGCAATTCAACAACACTTTTTATGCCTAGATGAATTAAACCTAAGATCATAAACTAGGTAGCTAATCTAGTTTAAGCAATAAGATTAAAAATAGATGAAGAACACAATAGATCAATCCCAAATCTAACAACCTAAGTTAGAGAATCATAAAACCCCTTTTGAAACCCGAAACCCAACAGAGAGACTACTCAGACATCGAACAACAGCAATCACAAATCAAATATGAAGAAAACATGTTTGAATTGCAAAGAGAAATAAAAGGGTTCAAAATTCTTCTCCAAAGGGTTAGAAAGAATAAGAGATCTTCTCCCAAGCTTACAAGTGCTCAAAGGCTGCGTAGAATAAGAGTTGTCTTTCTAGGGGTCGAGCCCCGTGCTTAAATAATAAAATAAATCCCTAAAAAGTCGGTTTAAAACGAAAAAGGAAAGATTGCATCAGGGACGGGATTGGTCGAACTCGCGAGGATCAGTTGATCTGGAACGTTTTTCTGCTATTACTCCATCTGCTTACTAGCCCGATCAGTCTTCAACCAATTTAGCTTCAGATGTTTGTTTTCATCCCCAAAACACTTTGTTTCCTCCCAAAGTAGCCTAGAACCTGTACAGACTCACAAAAGACTAAAAAGACTCTAAAAGCACACTTGGACTTAACAAAAGACTCAAAACAAATGTAAAAACTATAATTAAAACCCTATAAAATACAGACACATCAATTCCCCCAGACTTGAATCTTTGCTTGTCCTCAAGCAAGAACAGACAAAAACTCAGGAACAGAGAAAATGTTTGAAAGTGGAAACTCACATATTCTTGGAAACCTCTTCTTTGCACTCTTCGTCACATCGAATAAAGAACTACTTTTTGTACTCTGCCCATGATTAGGATCAACACTCCCTACTCTGAACTCCACAACCTTAGAGAACCTTCTACATCCCCAATGTTCTCTCTCTAAATCAGATTAGTGAAAATGTGTGGTCTCGCCGAGGGAATATCGATCACTGAACTTTTTGACTCCTTCAACCTTTTGTTTCCCATGACTTCCTTCATATGCTCCCTTTCCTCTCTCTTTTCTCACTTCCAAAGGATTGTTTTCTCCCTAATTTTCTAGGGTATCATTTTATTTTTTTTATCAATCCGTTGCTCTTTTCTGGTGGACAGGTTTCCATGAGTTCCGAAAGATGCACGGGTTTATGCGCAACCCTCGGATCACTTCTTTATTACCTTTATCCTCTTCTTTTTCTTTCTTTCTTTCTTTTCTCTTTTTTTTTTTTTTTTTTTTTACTGAGTACTGAAGGGAAGAGAGAGGGGAAGCATGCTTTGCGAGGAGATGCATGTCTTTTTTTGCTTAAGGGAGGAGTCTTTTTCGATGTATACCAAGTCCCAAGGCAAGAAGTTAAATCCAGTTAAGTCCTTTCAAAGCTAGGGACAACATCGGATCAGCTTAACGTTCTCTTCGATGTGGGTCTTTTGGCTTGTTGAGACTACTCATGTTCTTTCCAAGCTTCATTTTCAAAAATCAAAAGTACTAAAGCAATCATAAGAGTGTTAGTTCAAAGCAAAAGATTCCTAGAAATGATCATAGTTTTCCAACATTTTTGACTCAATAAAATAAGAAAATGACTCAAATAAAAGAAAAATTCAAAGAAAACAACCAAAGAAAACGATATCAGTAACTTGGAGACATCCCTCCCCTGGACTTACTTCATACCGTCCCGGTGTTAAAGCAAAGCCAAGGAGAGGAAACCTCCGACAATAAAAATAGAAAAGAAAATAGTAAAATCCTAGAAAAGAAAAGAATAAACCGTAACGAGACAGCAGCTGGTCATAACTGGTGAGAAGGCGAGGATGTCGGGGAGTGGTCAGAACCAAGAGGCTCAATAGCTGCGTCCTCATCGTCACTGGTAGTGGTGTGAGCTGCTGGTGGTGGTGCGAAACAGGATGGTGCAAGACTCTGAATCCAAGTAGCCAGTCGAGTGAGCAACAAGTTGTTCTTCCTCTGAGTGTCGCAGACCCAGCTCTCAAACTCAGATCGAGCTGGCTCCTTAGGTGGTGCAGCAAGAAACTGGTTCACATCGAAAGGAGGAAACGGCGGAAGGGAGTGAGACGGCTGCAAAGATGTAGATGCACCTACGGGTTGTGTGCGGCTACGGGATCTGAGAGCTGCAGGTTCACGTTCCTCGCCCAATAAAACGTCGTCAATATGCATAAGGACGTCAACAGGAGGATCAAAATCGATGTTCTGAGCCTTGCGGAGTGAAATGAATAAAGGCATAGGGATCAACATGTAATGAAGGTGACCGGCCTTGGTCTGGTAGCAGTAGCAGAAGTTGTGACGCACCAAAATCTCACTGGTAAACATATACTTGAGGTTAATCAACTTCCGCTGTGAAACCTTAGCATGCGATTGCAAAGCAATGACGCAATACTCGATGATAGGAGTCACCAAACTGCCGATGAGAACTCTCTTGTTTTTAGCATGAGCCATGTTCCTCCGCACCTGCTCAAACTCCGTAGAAAGCAGGAATCCGAAGTTAACATCATGAGTTTGCTGGTAAAGAGGCGAATCCGGAGCGTGAAGGAACCTCCGAAGACCATGGAAGAACATCCACAACTCAGGTAGCTGCAATGTGCTAGTCTCAGCCCTAGCATAAATGGTGTTACTCAGGAACTTTGCAGTGATTCGGAGGACTGGGTTGCGGATGCGAGACTGCCTGGCTCTTCGAGAAACATATTGCCCAGCAGCAATGAGCTTCCAAACGTCGCCTACTATCGAGCTTCTCCATCGTGCATTATGTGTTTCTAGGTAAACCAAATATGTCACAGAGATCAAACATTTAGATGACATAGTGCTTCTTGAGCAAGAAGAAACTGATTGAACACTGCTCGGCCATCATATCAGAACCGCCTGGCGAATCCACTTGTACAGTGGCGAGAAACTCTCGTGCGAGCCGATCATGCAAGTCCCATGCTCGCTCAGCGAAAGTACCAAATCCCATGTTTTTTACCAACTCATCAAAATCTGACAGCATACCCATCTTCTCAAAAAGCTCTCGTTCGACAAAACGAGTTGGCTCCATCTTGCATTGTGCGAGTAAATTCAAGCACTTAGTATCCTTATCATTCCAAACCCTTCTTGGCGGTTCTTCGGAAGGAGTGGCAGTCTCCTTACCACTTTGGCTTCGTTTAGGCATTTTCTACAAAAGAGTAAATAACCAACATGTGAGAAAAAGCGAGGCAAACGAAAATTCCTTATGCTAAATCAATCCATGTTACAAGCCTATACTAAACTCAAGCCACAACAGCCTAAATCTAGTTCCAAGAGTCATTTAGGACAGTTATGCTTACTAATCCACTCATCAATTGGAAGGGAGAAGAGAGAATAGCAAAAAGCTCAAGTATTGAGAAATTTCAACCTTGGAATCGCCGAAGACAAACATAAATCGGGAGAGGAAGGACTTACCTTGTTCGAATGTGTGAGACAACAATTGGGTTGGACAAAGGATAAAGATCTAGTGGTGGAAACCCAAAATTCGAGCAAAGCAAAGAAGAAATCGAGAGGGGAAGCAAATCGAAGTTGGGGACGGCGAGGGAGAAAGGAAGAAGAGATAAAAGAAATTAGGTTTTAAGGGGGTGTGAACATGAAACCAGTTTAACCTGGTTCAATTTAAGTTCAAAAACCCGAAAACAACTCTCTTCCTTCATCTCCTTTACTTCCCTCAATTTGACTTACCTGGACGGGGATCAATCAATCCAGAATTGGACTAGCTGATCCTAACGACCACGAAACTTTCCTTGAAAAGGGGTTCGCATCTTCTGCGTTTCGAACTTGTTCCTGAAAATAAAACTCACTACCAAACGTGATTCTCGAGTGACTCTGTAAAAGATACAAAAATAACAAATTTCCTAATAAAAGAAAAACAAAACCAAAAAGAAAAGGGTGAATGAATGCAAACCCTGTGGGTTGCCTACCATTAGTGCTTGTTTAGAGTCTCGAGCCTGACTGTTCTTTCTGCCTAGACAGCTTGTGGTTCCTCCAGAGGGAGGGAGGTCGCAATCGGATCATACTCCGTTAGGTACGGCTTGAGACGTTGTCCATTGACAATGAATTCCTTTCCCTCTTGGTCCCAGAGTACAACAGCACCATAAGGCATGACTTCCTTGATTCGAAAGGGTCCGGACCAACGAGAACGCAGCTTTCCAGGAAAGATCTTCAGCCTTGAGTTAAAAAGGAGAACCAAGTTATTTGCAGCAGAGTCCCTGGGGATAATCTTCTTGTCGTGTAAGGCTTTTGTCATCTCCTTGTATATCTTGGACTTCTCATAAGCATCCATGCGAATCTCATCGAGCTCATTCAGCTGAATTAGGCGTTTCTCTGCTGCCGTTTTGACATTGAAATTCATCTGCTTAGTCGCCCATAAGGAATGATACTCAAACTCGACAGGTAAGTGGCATGACTTCCCATAAACCAACCGGAAAGGGGTAGTGCCGATGGGTGTTTTGTAAGCAGTCCGATACGCCCATAGTGCTTCATCGAGTTGCAAGGACCAATCCTTTCTGGTTGAGTTGACTGCTTTTTCCAAGATGCTCTTGATCTCTCGATTAGAAATCTTGACCTGCCCACTGGTCTGGGGATTGTAAGGGGTAGCAATCTTGTGCGTCACGTCATCGCAGAAGGTTTGCAAAAAGCTTGTTGATAAAGTGAGTTCTCCCGTCGCTTATGACCACCCTGGGAACACCAAACCGTGGAAATATAATGTGCTTGAACATCTTGAGTACCACCTTCGAATCATTAGTAGGACTCGCGACAGCCTCGACCCATTTAGAAACGTAATCCACTGCTACAAGTATGTAGAGATTTCCATAAGAAGGTGGGAAAGGCCCCGTGAAGTCGATCCCCCAACAGTCAAACACCTCGATCTCCAAAATAAAGTTTTGTGGCATTTCGTTCCGCTTGCTTATTTTCCCACGTCGCTGGCAAGAATCGCATCGGGAGACATAATCGTGTGCGTCACGGAATAGGGTGGGCCACCAGAGGCCTGCTTGGAGCACCTTTATTGCGGTTTTGAAGGTAGCAAAGTGTCCCGCGTAGTTAGACCCGTGACAGTGAAAAAGTATGCCTTGCACTTCTGATTCTGGAATACATCTCCTGTAGAGCTCATCAGCACAATGCTTATAAAGAAAAGGTTTATCCCAGAAGTAGCGTTTCACATCTCGTAGAAACTTCTTCTTGGCATATCCAATAGAATTTGGAGGCTCTTCTGCAGCACACAAGTAATTTGCCATATTGGCATACCATGGTGAATTGTTAACTATCTGTTGAAGAACCTTGGCATCGGCCTTCTCCTTGTAGCACTCGATGAAGGCTGCAACCACATACACATTCTCCTCAGGGAGTCGGTCATCTATAGGGATATCTTTATCGATTCTCAGCCTAGAAAGGTGGTCTGCAACGCCATTCTCGTTCCCTTTCTTGTCCCTTATCTCAAGATCGATCTCCTGCAGAAATAGAATCCATCGCAGCAGCCTCGGTTTAGCGTCTTTTTTGGTCAACAAGTAGCGTAGTGCGGCGTGATCTGTGTGCACAATGACCTTGGATCCGACCAGATAGGACCTGAAATTTTCAAAGGCAAAGACTATGGCGAGTATTTCCTTTTCGGTTGTGGCGTACTTGGTCTGTGTCCCATCTAGTTTCCTGCTAGCGTAATAAACAACATGTAACTTACAATCCTTGCAATGTCCCAGAACTGCTCCAACAGCAAAATCACTTGCATCGCACATAACTTCGAATGGTAGGTCCCAATCGGGTGGTTGGACTATTGGAGCCGAGATTAGTGCTTGCTTGATTGTTAGGAAAGCCTCCAAACAGTCTGCAGTAAACTCAAAGGATATGTCCTTGCATCGTAACTGGGTGAGTGGTCTGGCTATCTTGGAGAAATCTTTTATGAACCTTCGATAAAACCCGGCGTGACCAAGGAAACTGCGTATGTCTTTAACGGTTTTTGGAGGCTGTAGACTAGACATGACCTCTATCTTGGCTTTGTCGACTTCTATCCCTCTCTCAGAAATCCGATGGCCTAGGACAATCCCATTGGTGACCATGAAATGGCATTTCTCCCAATTCAGCACAAGGTGCTTATCCACACAACGTTGAAGCACTTTGCACAAGTTAGACAAACAGGAGAGGAAGGATGAGCCATACACCAAAAAATCATCCATAAATACCTCCATAATATCCTCAATCAAGTCAGAGAATATCAACATCATGCAGCGCTGGAAAGTGGTTGGAGCGTTGTATAGCCCAAAAGGCAGTCGTCGGTAAGCGAATGTGCCATAAGGGCAAGTGAAGGTGGTCTTCTCCTGATCATCCGGGTGAATCGGAATTTGAAAGAAGCCTGAGTAACCATCCAGGAAGCAGTAGTAAGGGTGGTTCGCCAAACGCTCCAGCATTTGGTCAATGAATAGAAGAGGGAAGTGATCCTTTCTGGTGGCTGCATTGAGCTTGCGGTAGTCGATCCACATGCGATGCCCTGTTACCGTCCTGGTGGGGATCAACTCATTCTTCTCATTTGCAACTACTGCCACCCTCCTTTCTTTGGCATTACATGGACTGGGCTCACCCAAGTGCAGTCAGAGATTGGGAAAATCACTCCGGCTCCCAATAGTTTAAGGATCTCCTTCTTCACCACTTCCTTGAGGTTTAGATTTAGCCTCCTTTGGTGTTCGATGGACGACTTAGATGGATCTTCAAGGTGAATCCGATCCGAGCATAACTCCGGTGATATACCTGAAATGTCATCTAAGGAATAGCCAAAGGCTTTCCTATATTTTCTTAACTCGCAGAGCAAGAGTGCGGTTTCAACATTGTTTATGTTAGAGTTGATGATAACAGGATATGTGGAGTTAGGTCCGAGATAAGCATACCTTAGCCCTTCAGGGAGTGGTTTTAGGTCCAACTTTGGAGCCTTGAGTTTGCTCCAATCCTCATGACTCGATTTGGTCCCAGAGCAAGTTTCGGGATCAGCTGATCTATCGCTTGGAATGGTCAATCCATCGCCCTTATCGGTTGTTTCCACAGGAGGAGCTGGATCATTCAGTCCAGCTTCCGGATCAGTCAGTCCAGGTTGCAGATTGACGAACAGGACTTCATATTTCAGAACTGCTGCAGCATCGAGTGTTCTGGACAAGTTCTCAGTCTCCTCAGACAGATATCCTAGCTCTGGTTCCTTCTTTGTCAATGCGACTGCCAGATGATCACTTGTACACACTTCATCATAGATCTCATCAACTATTTCGCCTATTGTATTAACCCAGAAGGTTTGACCATCAATTGTAGGTTTCTTAGCTGCTTTCTCCAGGTTGAATCTCAAAATCAAATCATCCATGTGTAAATTGATCTTTCCCTCTTTGACGTTTATCATCGCACCAGCCGTAGCCAAGAAGGGTCTCTCAAGTAGAATGGGTTCTTGGGATTCCTCATCAAGTTTCAAAACAATGAAATCAGTGGGTATGTAGCAGTTCCCAATCTGCACTGGAAGGTTCTCTAACACTCCTTTTGGACGTCGAGTGGAACGATCAGCAAGGACGAGAGTGACTTGGGTCGGCTTGAAGGTATAGAGACCAAGTCGCGTCGCAACACTGAGTGGCATAAGGCTTACGCTTGCTCCTAGATCGCAGAGACATTTGTTGAATTTGAGATCTCCTATCATGCAAGGCAGAGTAAATGGTCCTGGATCTCCACACTTTTCTGGCATTCGATTTTGGAGCATAGAACTGCACTCTTGTGAGATGGAACCATCCTCACTGCTTCGATGAAAGGGAGTCTAACCTGAAGCTCTCCTACCATTGATTTCAGCTTCTCATATTCTCGCTCCTGAATCTTGGTCTTGCGGCGAGTAGGGAAAGGCAGTCTGGGTGCATAGGGTTTTTGGGATCCGCTGGGTTGTTCTCCTTCAGGAATTGATGAACCAGGTATAACAACATCATCAGAAATGTTGTTAAGAACTTCGTCGGGGTTGTTTTCCTGATTTTGTGTTTTGGATTGGCCAGTCCCGCCATTGGATCGGTCATTCCCTTCTTTTTGTTGTGGTTCCGGAAGCTCTTTGCCGCTTCAAAGGGTGATGACATTCACATATTCCTTTGGATTAGCCTCATTCTTCCCTGGAAGTGCCCCTGGAGGTGCTTTGACTCTAGCTGCGGATTGTGCCACTTGGTTTTCCAGCACTCTCATGTGAGAGTTTAACGATTCGATTCTCCCATTCAGCTCAGAATATATGCTGTCGATCTTGACATTCACCTTAGTGGCGTTTTCTTCTGGTTTTTCATCAAAGCATGCATCATCTGCTCCAGTTTGCTCTCCTGTGGGGCTGTTGCCTGTGGTGCAACCGCTTGATACCCTTGTGTGAAGTTGTTGACCTGAGGTTTCTGTTTAAAATTTGATCCTCCAAAGCATGTACCCTTGTTCTGGAAGCCCTGTGCAAAGTTACTCTACTGAGATCGCGGCGGATAGACCTGATCCTGGGGATTCTCGACATTGTTGCTCCTATAGGACAGATTAGGGTGATTCTAAAATTCTGGTTAAAACCTCGATTTTGGAAATTCCCTTGTCCTCCCAAATAGTTCACTTCCTCCGTACCTTCTTGGTATGTCTCAGCTCCGAAGTCTGCATATCCCCCATCTTGTTCCTTGCACAAGTTAACACTTTGGTGATCCCTTTTCAGCAGGAGATTCACCTTGGCTGTGAGGTCCTTAATAGCATCAGTCTCAACAGCATTGACCCAAACCGTACGGTCATAGTCTGTGCCGTGATTGCTATTACTTGCCGCAAGGTTCTCTATCAATGCATTGGCTTCGTTCGCGGTGTTGGTGGAGAAATCTCCCTTGCTAGCCATGTATAATGTCATTTGGTACTTCTGTTCGATGCCCCCATAGAAGATGTTCATCAGATTTTCTTGGGTGTAACCGTGGTGAGGGCAGTCTCGAAGATATTCCTTGAACCTTTCCCATGCTTCACAAAACGACTCCATGCCTCCTTGAGAGAATGTAGTGATCTTGCTTCACAGTTTGGCTGAGCGTGACTTGGTGTAAAAGTGACTTAGGAAACTGCTCTACATTGTGCCCAAGTGGTGAGTGATCCAGCATCCAACAGATTCAGCCATCTAAGTGCCTTATCCGCCAAAGAGAACTGGAACAGAGTCAGCATTAGATAGTCATAGGGTACACCATTGGACCTCGTCGTGCTAGTCAGCCTCTCAAAAGCCTCAATGTGATCTAGAGGACTCTCCGACGGTAGCCCATAGAACATGCGGTTCTGAACCAGATTGATCAGACTATGCTTAATCTCATAGTCTTGCCTTGCAGGAGCGGGAGGTTGAATCGCAGATCGATTCGCAAACAGCCTACTTTGAGCATCCTCATCCCTTAAGGTTGCTTGCCTTGCAGGTGGATTCAGTACAGCTTGCTCTGGCTGCCTCTTCTGTTGTTGGACGATTCCCAGCTGAGGATTGGGCGGGTCAACCCCTGTGTTATCTCCGTCAGCCATAGGATTGGCCTGGGCTCTTGCTCTCCGGTTCTTGCGTTCAAGCTGTGCTAACTCCTTGTTTCCTAGTATACACAGATCAGTTATATTGCTGCTCCTTGTATGCATACACCTGAAACCAAGAAATAAGGTTGCGAGAACTCGTTAGTAACTCAAATAAAGTAAACATTAGACTAAACGTGAATCTAAAATTTCAAAGGCAACGTTTTGGTTCCCGGAAACGGCGCTAAATTGATCAAAGGTCAATTAAAACCCAAAGCACACTCAACCACGATCTAGTGGTGTCGTCGTAGAACTTTAGGGTCGAATCCACAGAGATCAAGCGGTGCACTATGAAACTATATAAACTCAAGTATAGCTAAGGCAAAAAGAAAGATTGTTTTTCAAGTAACAGATTTAAGACAGAAAGTAAATAAGAGTTTATAAATTCAAGGGAAAGTATTGGGCACAGGGAATCAATCAAGGGTTATGATCATGAATTTGGGTGATGGGTTGGGATAGCTTTAGAAACCGTTCTTGAACTCAAATCTCAGATGTAAAACTAACCTACTGTCGCAGCATTAGTTTCTATGCAGGAAATGAATTAAACTCTAAACCGTCGTTTGAATCTAAACAATCCTAGCAAGCAATAAGTTCAAGTTTGATTATGTTCACAAGGTGCCTCAACTTCAACTGTCGTTGGCTAAGGATCACCTTGCTCACCTAAGTTCTTTTCAAGCAATTCAACAACACTTTTGATGCCTAGATGAATTAAACCTAAGATCATAAACTAGGTAGCTAATCTAGTTTAAGCAATAAGATTAACAATAGATGAAGAACACAATAGATCAATCCCAAATCTAACAACCTAAGTTAGAGAATCATAAAACCCCTTTTGAAACCTGAAACCCAACAGAGAGACTACCCAGACATCGAACAACAGCAATCACAAATCAAATATGAAGAAAACATGTTTGAATTGCAAAGAGAAATAAAAGGGTTTAGAATTATTCTCCAAAGGGTTAGAAAGGATAAGAGATCTTCTCCCAAGCTTACAAGTGCTCAAAGGCTGCGTAGAATAAGAGTTGTTTTTCTAGGGATCGAGCCCCGTGCTTAAATAATAAAATAAATCCCTAAAAAGTCGGTTTAAAACGAAAAAGGAAAGATTGCGTCGGGGATGGGATTGGTCGATCTCGCGAGGATCAATCGATCCGGAAAGTTTTTATGCTCTTACTCCATCTTCTTACTAGCCCGATCAGTCTTCAACCAATTTAGCTTCAGATGCTTGTTTTCATCCCCTAAACACTCAGTTTCCTTCCAAAGTAGCCTAGAACCTGTACAGACTCACAAAAGACTAAAAAGACTCTAAAAGCACATTTGGACTTAACAAAAGACTCAAAACAAATGTAAAAACTATAGTTAAAACCCTATAAAATGCAGACACATCACATTTAAACCACAAACTTTCAAATTTTGGCTATTTAAACCATGAACTTCGCTGTAGGCCATTTAAAACATTAACTTTCGTTGATTAGGTCTTTTAAACATTATATTTTGTTGATCAAGCCAAAAAAAACATGGCATTAAATCCGATAACCGAGCAACTTACAGACGTTACTCTTCCATTAACCATCTCTGTTAGTGACAAAACGACGTTCGTTTTGATGAAAATATTAATTCGATAAAATACCATTTAAACCATGAATTTTTAAATTGAGGTCATTTAAATCATGAACCTTTAAAATTGATGTCATTTAAACCATTAACTTTTAAATCTAGGTCATTTAAACCATGAACTTTGTCATATAAATCTAGGTCATCTAGGTCATTTAAATCTAGGCCATATAAATATCAACTTTAATTGAATGAGATTTTTTAGATATTAGGTTTCGTTGACCAAACTAAACTTGACATGACATTAATTCTGGTATCAAAACACGTGATATATGGTATTTTAAGTGTTTTCTTTTTAGTACTCAGTTTTAGTTATTTTGTTATATATTTTGTGTCTTTTTGTTTGTGTCTTGAATATTTTTTCCAAGTATTAGGATGTTACACTGGAATTTGAAAGATTGATCACCTTATTTTAGATTCATATAATTGATCATTTTTTTTAAATCTTAAGTTTTTATATTCATTATTTTACTGTAGTTTTGTTGTGTTTGTGCTTGTCATCCTTGATCTATATATTTGCCTTTGTGATCGATTTAAGTAAGAGATGTTAGCAGACTTAATATCAAGTCTGGTTTGGCTTGATGTCTAAAATATCTCTATCAATGAAAGTTGATGTTTTAAATAGTCTTTAACAATGTTTATAGTTTAAATGATCTAAACTTGAAAGTTCATGGTTTAAATAGCCTACATTTAAAAGTTCATAGTTTAAATAATATTTTTTTCGAATTAAAATTTCATCAAACGACGTCATTTTGTCACTAACAATGAGCGGTTAACGGGAGAGTAACGGCTGTTAGTTACTCGGTTATCGAATTTAACGTCATATCTTTTTGGTTTGGTCAATAAAATTTAATGTTTAAAAGAGCTAGTCAAAAAAAATTGATGTTTCAAATGGCCTACAACAAAATTCATGGTTTAAATAACCAAAATTTTAAAGTTCATGGTTTAAATAACATTTTTCTCATATATCTTTTTACTCAATACCATTCACCAAACTTACTTTTAATTATAATATTTTAAAATTATTTGCTCATTTATCTATGATTCAGTACATGCTTAACAAGTTTTAGAATTTGTGCTAATATATTATTTCTTCATGTTTGATCCTTACACTTGCTTCTAACTTTTGTCCCTTACGTAGTACGAGGTTAATACTAATTTATTATAATATATAAGAACTAAAATAAATATGAGAATAGAAAATGAATGTGTGTTGATTGATATTGACGTGGTTGTGTGAATGCATGTTATGTTTTGGTAAAACAAGTTCTTGTGTGTGAGGAGATAGGTGCCAAGGGCACATAGATGCGGTGAACCGCAGAGAGTCATGCAAGGAAAGATCCTTGTAGTTGGATGGTGGTCTACGGGCGCGGAATGCAGGTAGATTTGGATTGGCTGACGAGCCAACGAGTGTGTTGTGCGTGGAAGAAGTGCGAGAAACACGAGGGATCCAGAAACGTAAGTGAAAATGTGCAGGAAGAAGTGTGAAAGCATGAAGAATCTAGTAATGCACGGGTCTTGACACGTGTATCATGAGACGTAGTTCCATCTGTGTGATGTGTGTATGTTTGTGTGTCACAAAATTTTGGAAACTTCTTGTCTTAGGTTTAGACTTTGTGATTATCTAAGCGTATTTGGGTGTGGAGATTTCGGAAGCTCTAAGGTTTTCCCTCACTGAGTAATTATCAATTACTCACCCCTTTCTTTTTGCAGGTTGACTAAGTGAAATGTTAATATTGCTTTGTTAGCTGGTGGCTTTGCACTTAAAGAATGTTTTGGATTGCACTTAAAAGAGTGTTGACCAGCTCTGGGTACCGGGTTCGAGTATTACAATGAGGCACCCCGTTACTATACCTTATGTCTAAGATTGAGTCTGTGTTCTTCCTAGCTTCAAATTTGATTCCTCGAAGATGAAGCTTCTTGGCTGAGAGAACGAATCCAAGATATTCATGATCTGATGATTTATTGCTAGTTTGTCCTCGTTTCCCCTCGGAACAACGTAGGACTGTGAGATAGTTATGATCAAGAATATGTTTTGCTTCAAGACCATAAATGTTTTTCCCAAAACGTCTCTGGTTTTTTGTAATGAGTAGTCAAAGAATTCAAAGGCCATCTATATAAAATAACTATGAATTTCAGCCATATCTTCTATAATATGAGAAGGTTTTTCTCAACGTTTGCTAAGGAGATGACATTTGGGTTACTATATTTCTGACACCTGTACATTTTTTGGGCCTAATTAACTATAGTTTATACCTAATAAACTACAGGCCCATAAAACCAAAAAAAAAAAAATCATCAACATTTCATTCCTCCCTTCTTTAATCAGAAACATATGCAGCCCCAATAATCTAGAGCCACTTTATATCACTCTGTGGTTGGCTTCATCTCGGAACTATACCAACATTAAATTAAATTTATAGGTTTGAATTCTTGAGTTTAATTTATGTGTTTGAATCTTATATAATTTTCACGAGGATGAGCGGAATCAAATTAATTTAAGTAAGAGAATTTGTTAAAAATACCCTTTTTTATATACCCCTTTTTTGCCTATTTTTATTTTTGTCCTCCTTTAATTTTTAATGACCATTTTGATGAAAAATATTTTAATCAATAAAAAGAAAAACAAAATTTTCCCGCCAAAAAAATTTCTGACATATTTTCCCGCCAAAAAAATTTTTGTCAAAAAAAATTTAATAAATTCGATTTTGATAATATTTTAATAACTTTTGGCGGGAAATTTTTTTGGCGGGAAAATATTTTCGATTTTGATGACTGTACATTTTTGCTGTCACTCAAAAAAAGTAATTTGGTCATTTTGTATATAAAGAGGGGTAGTTTTAAAAATGGTCAACATGAAGGGATATTTTTAAAAAGAGGTATGGAAAAATGGGCATTTTTGAGAATGCCCCTTTAAGTAAGATGATGGAATGGTATTATTTAAAGAAATTAGTTTAGTTTGGACCTAATTAACTACAGGCCCATAAAATAAAATAAAAACCATCAACTCTCAATTTCCATCTCGTCAATCCCATATTGTTTTACTAACTCTTATTTTTGTAACTTTCATAATATTTAGAGTAATGCAATGAATGATTAATAATAGTATTTAGAAATATTACATATATAAGAAAATATTAATATGTAATGATTGCATATCTATAACGCTCACATAGTTTGTGACTCTTATAACAATGAAATACAACCTCTGTTTTAATTTAGTTGTCGTTTTAGGTTTTCAATGAAAATTTTTGGTGAATATTTCAGTTTTATCCCTGCTGTTTTAAAGTTTTGACCAATAAAATATTTATAAAATATATTTATAAAAGGTAAAACAGACAATTTAATAGTTTTTAAATTTGTGTGAGAAAACTTTAAACCACAAGTAAAAAAACAGGAGAAAGTATAAATTACATTTACGTGATTAGTATAAAGATTAGTGCATTTATTATCTAATTAAATAATAAATTTTCCATATGTTCTTAACTACAATTTCTCTTATAAATAAAAAGATACTATTTTACGAACCTTCATATCTCAAATCTTACATAATATTTTTATTTAATTAATATTGTTTTAACTAACAATCTTCAAAATTACAAGAAAATATCCAAAGACAATGTAAACTAAATCCGTGAGTAGCACGGAGTGACTACTAGTAAATGATATGAGTTGGTTGACAAAAAAAAAAAAAAGATATGAGTTGAATTAGGTTGTTGAATTAATACAATATATATATATACTTATAGATAATTAAAAACAAATTATAATTCACTAATAATTTTTCAATTTTTAGATATATATGTTTACATACTGTTATTGAGTTTTTATAATGGAAAGAGAGTACAGTATCTTGCTGATCGAGTTGCATGTCGAACAAAATCTGAATATATACTATTGTAAGAAAATATCTGTCTTGTTAGAAAACTTACCAGAAATTATAGGTTGGGTTACGCAATTTGGGGTGTTTTAAAGGGTTTCACTATCATAGGGACAAGACTGTTGCTGTTTAAGTTGTAAAGCTTTGGAAACATGGAGCTGCCAGATGTTTTATGGAAAAATATGAAGCCTAGTGTGACACTAGGGGCTATATATTCGAGTATCTGAGTTTATGTCTATCTTCATGATTACTTCATTGTGATCTTCTTCTAAATATTGTGTTTTTGGTTTTGGCTTCACTAGCGCAGGTAAAAAAGGGATTCGTTTCGCTGCCATTAAGTGATAGATAAGGGAATATGTAATATTCACTTACCATCTTTGTATAGCTAAGACTTGGAGAGCACTCTCCTATACTTGTATATATGTCGTATGTCTAATGAATAGAAGGGCAACACATATTTACTAAGTAACATGGTATCAGAGCCATCATTCTAAAAACCCTAAAAAAAAAAAAATCCGCCTCCGTCTTCTTTTTTCCGATCTCTCTTGTCTCTCTTCTTCTTCCTCACTTCTTCTCTCTGTTTTCTTCTTTCTTTCCCGATGGCCCAACCGCTAGACAAAGTCTTCACCGTGACTCACATCAAGTCACACATCTCTCTTGTCCTTGATATGCAAAAAATGAACTATGATGCTTGGCGTGAACTGTTCGAGACTCATTGCTATAGTTTCGGCGTCTATGGACATCTCGACGGCACCTCTACCCCAGCCAATGCTAACGACACCATATAGAAGGAACGTGACGGTATCGTTAACATGTGGATCTATGGCACGATCTCCTCCTCCCTTCTCGACACCATCCTCAAAACTCGAACCACCGCCCGCGACATCTGGCTGTCCACTGAAAAACCTGTTCCGTGACAACAAAGAGGCCCGTGCAATACAACTCGACAACGAACTCCGATCTCTCACTATCGGTGACTTGTCGGTTCATGACTACTGCCAGAAGCTCAAGACCCTCTCTGATCTCCTCGCCAACGTCGACTCTCCCGTAACTGACCGTGTCGTTGTTATGCACATGTTAAATGGCTTGTCGGAGAAGTTCGATAACATTGTTAACATCATCAAACACCGCCAGCCTTTTCCGTCGTTCTCTATTGCTAGATCCATGCTCCTCGAGGAGGAACGACGTCTCTCCAAGCAGGTTCGTACTGGTGCGACCACCTCGGCCAATTCCTCATCTCCAAGCGTTCTCTATGCCTCCTCCAATAGTCAACCACAACCTGGATCTCGCGACAACTATCACCGTGACGGTCACACCTCGGGTTCGCGCGAATACTCTGGCTACCGTGACAACACCAACAACAGGGGTCGCGGACGCGGACGTGGCGGGTCAGGCAGAGGACGTGGCGGACGTCAGTCATGGCCACAACCGTACTGGCAATTAAACCCGCGCAATTGGCAAACGCAGCAACCCTGGTTCAACGCACCAACGCCATATCCGCATTGGCCACACCAACACTGGATGCCACGATCACCGATGGCACACATTGCCGCCACGCATCCCGCGGCAGGGGTCCTCGGCCACTCGCCACAGTCACCTGCTCTTCCGGCTCAACCGACACAACTCCCTACCGACCTTGCAGCTGCGTTCGGGACAATGACCATGCATGATCCAAATGATGCAAGTTGGCACATGGATACTGGAGCCACCTCGCACCTAACCGCCCAACCAGGTACCCTTCATTCTCTTTTTAGTTCGCGCTCCGCCCCATCGGTTATTGTCGGTAATGGATCTTCTATTCCAACCAAAGCCATTGGCTATTCCTCTCTACCATCTAAAACTCGACCCCTTCATCTCCATAATGTTCTTGTGTGTCCATCAATTATCAAAAATCTTATTTATGTTCGTAAGTTCACTACCGATAACCTTGTTACTGTCGAGTTTGACCCATTTGGTTTTTGTGTTAAGGACTACCTTTCCCGGATCCCGCTACTCCGCTGTAATAGCAGTGGTCCTCTCTACTCGGTCAATTCACCACCATCGGCCACCTCTCTTTCATCACCTCCACAAGCCATGCTCGCAATGGTCCCTGACACTCTCTTATGGCATCGCCGTCTAGGACATTTGGGAAACACTACTCTTCAATCTCTTATTTCTTCTCGTTTAATAAATTGTTCTAAAATTGATATGCCTCTTTGTCATGCATGTTAATTGGGGAAACACATTAGATTACCTTTTGATTCTGTTATTTCTTCTGTCTCTGCACCTTTTGAACTTATTCATTCAGATGTTGGACTTCGCCAGTGTCCAGCATCAGTGGGAATAAATATTATGTTATTTATCTTGATCACTTTACTCATTTTCTCTGGGTTTTTCCTCTTCGCAACAAATCTGATGTCTATTCCACATTCTTAACTTTCATGGCTTATATTTCTAACCACTTTGGCCGCAGCATAAAAACTTTTCAATGCGATAATGGTGGTGAATACCAAAACCGGCAATTTCTCAATTACTTCTCTTCTCACGGAATCACACCTAGGTTCTCCTGTCCTCACACTTCTCAACAAAACGGGAAGGCCGAGCGTACACTCCGGACATTAAACAACTCTGTCCGGTCCTTACTCTTTCAAGCGAACATGCCTAACACATATTGGGTGGAGGCACTTATGATGGCAGCTCATCTCTTCAACATTCTTCCTTCATCTGCCATCAACAATGAAATTCCATTTACTAAACTGTTCCACAAGCCACCCACTTACGATCATCTTCGGGTGTTCGGGTGTCTCTGCTACCCAAATCTCCTCCCCACCACTTTACACAAACTTGATGCTCGCTCCACTGCATGTGTTTTCCTCGGCTACCCGTCAAATCATAAAGGCTATCGTTGCATGTGTTTTCCTCGGCTACCCCTCAAATGCAACATGTAGTTTGATTAGCTTGCATGTCGTGTGTTGCTTGCTGGGGTTGGGGTTGGGTTTGGTTTCTTGTGAGGTTTCCGAACTCACTGAGTGTTTTGGCACTCAAGACTCCATATTTGTTTTGCAGGTAACCTTAGTTGGAAAAGCCTTAGAGGGGAGCACAAGACGTTAGGCCAGCCGGTGTAGAGTTGCGTTGTCTTTGCAAGATATTATCTTTTTGTTGTAAAATTAAATTATCATGTTTTGGCTCTAGGCCTGGTACCAAAAACGTTGTTAAGGTTTTGTGAACGTATTTTTGCTAAGTAATATAAAGTTGAAAGTTGTTTTATTTAAGTTGTGTGTTTTCGTTTGGTTCCAGCCTTGTCCGGGCCAACACAACGCACCAGGCCGCAAGGGTTGCAAAGCCTAAGTAGTCTCGGTTGCGGGTGGAATTGTGCTAGGGAGGACCGGTCGGGAAGTCTGCAGCTTCCGTCCCTCGACTGGACCACCTCGGTGCAGTTCCCATAGTGGCGTTCTGTGGCTGTCCGTTGGCCTGCGTGGTCATAGGACGGTTCGGGGGCGTTACAGGCGCCCTCCAGTACTTAACCTTTACACGCCCGGATATCTCTTTCGCCGTCCAACAAATCTGTCTATATATGCATGACCCCCGCGAATCTCACCTCAAAGCTCTCAAACGTATATTGCGCTACATCAAAGGCACTCTGGATCACGGCCTCCAACTCTACCCATCGCAACCTACGGGCCTCATCGCTTACACGGACGCCTACTGGGCTGGCTGTCCCTCCACTCGTCGGTCAACCTCTGGCTACTGCATTTTCCACGGCGACAATTTGATCTCCTGGTCCTCCAAACGCCAACACACAGTCTCTCGCTCAAGCGCAGAAGCAGAGTATCGCGGTGTCGCAAACGTCGTCGCTGAAACAACATGGCTTCGCAACCTCCTCCTCGAATTGCATTGTCCTTTAACAAAAGCCACTCTTGTCTATTGTGATAACATCAGCGCCGTCTACCTCTCGACAAACCCTGTTCAACATCAACGCACAAAACATGTCGAGATCGACATTCACTTTGTTCGTGAACGTGTCGCCCTCGGCACCGTACGTGTCCTGCATGTCCCCTCGTCACACCAATACGCGGACATCTTCACGAAGGGTCTTCCCACTCCATTGTTCAACGAGTTTCGTTCCAGTCTCGGCATCCTGCCACACGATGCTACGACTGCGGGGGAGTGATAGATAAGGGAATATGTAATATTCACTTACCATCTTTGTATAGCTAAGACTTGGAGAGCACTCTCCTATACTTGTATATATGTCGTATGTCTAATGAATAGAAGGGCAACACACATTTACTAAGCAACATTAAGATCTACTGCCTTCACAAAATCTTATTCACCTTATGTTTACAATATCTTTTCATCTCTGCGCTTCTTTTGTTTACAGTGTGTGTGTTATTGTGTAGATATATTAGGATTGGACTACATACGTATATGATGTGTAAAAAGTCACGGGTATGTTCACACTCACTTTTCTTCATTTCTATCCCTTTTTAAAAGTAGATGTTAATTTCCTAGAAAGTGAGTTGGTGGAATAAGGAAGCTTCTGCGTTTCCTCAAGTCAAAGAAATACGCCTAATAATAATTCAGGTAAAAATCTAAACATATTCAAGGTCTTTGTCTCTGGTATTACCTTCTTTAAGTTCGACAAAGAAGCACATAGCCACATACTGTTTGTTAAAAACTCATCAATCCACCCCTAGAAAAATGTCAACAGGATGTCTAAGCTGTTTCAAGAAGAAGCAGAGCAAGAAAGAAGACAAACCAGTGAAAATAGAGAAGTTGCCAGAGCCAATTGGAGAAAAAGAAGAAGTTGAAAAAAAAGAAGGTATACATGACAAATCTCTGAAAGGAGAGAGATTGCCAAAGCCGGTTGAAAAAAAAGAAACAGATGTGAAGTGTAGCGCGTACAAGAAGAAGAACGAGGAAGGCATATTCAGACCCAAAGCAGAATGGAAGACCTCACCACCCTCACTTGTAGGCAGCAGCGATGTTGGACCGAAAATGAACTATGTTTATGGAGATCACTACGCAGAAACAGATGTATCTTCTTCATCAATGAATAATGAATTCAACAAAGTGAAGACCTTTGATATACGAGGAGTCACAGACGACGCGGCCAAGTGAATAAGAGAAAGAGGTTCAGCGCTGCGTCGTTCATCACATGAAAACTTAAGTGAGGATATCTATACATGAAATTGAACGGCTCTCTTGATTAATGTTATCTTTTCTTTGAGAAGTTGATTTCTACTTTTATGTATGTGATTGCATGTTTATCAATGGACGCATATGGTGATTTCGATGATGGAAGGTAAAAAGTTTATAAGTGTCAGAAAATATATAGCAAAAATAATAGATTCAAGAGTCATTCAGTGTGTACAAAGCATCTTTTACTTTCCTTTCGGAGGACGGAAATAACTATAAGCTGCAAAGAAGACTTGCAAAGCCGCAAACATAAGAAGCAACAAGGCTGCAAATGACGATGCAAATGTCCATGGACTATCGAAATGCGTATGGACAAACTCAGCGCAATGAACATGGAATCCTTTAGAAGTATACTTGTTAACTCCTTCAAACACCTTTGCTAAGTAACTCTTCTCTAAGTCAAGGGCAATATCTTTACCAATGCTTTTATAAAACCTAGACACTTCATCCTCTGTTCCAAAATAGTTCTCGAGGATCCTTCTTTCGCTAAGGAACGCTGCATCGCTCTCTTCGTTAATAAGACAAGCCATGAAAGCTACGTAGCTCGTTATGTGGTTCGAGGAATCAGCATATAACTGCTCAAATGCGACACAGTTTAAGAACACGGAGGCAGTAAAATCATCCATGACTACCGGAGGAATATGAAGCACTCCGTTACTGTACCTTATATCTAAGATTGAGTCTGTGTTCTTCCTTGCTTTAAATTTGATTCCCCGAAGATGAAGCTTCTTGGCTGAGAGAACGAATCCAAGATATTCATGATCTGGTTTACTGCTAGTTTCACCTCGTTTCCGCTCAGAACAACATAGGATTGTGAGATAGTCATGATCTTTGATGCTTCTTTGAGACGGAACAGGAACAAAAGTCTTACGTATCAAATCAAGAAGATGTTTTGCTTCAAGACCATAATGCTTTTCCCAAAACGTCTCTGGTTTTTGTAATGAGTAGTCAAAGAATTCAAAGGCCATCTCGTTTAGACCACTGCAAGTAACTAACTTCGATGTTTCGAAGAGAGTTTGAAGAAGAAAATAAGGAACCTGGTTTTCCAAAAGGAGAAGATCGGCTCGAATCGACGGCAAAATCCATGGCATTCTGAAAATAGGATCATCAAGATTTGTGTAAACAACTTTCCCGGAAACAACAAAGAACAACGTGAGGATAAAGCAACCGTCAAGAACCATCATCTCAACCAATTTTTCAGAATCAAAACCAAGATCCTCAGAGTAAGAACCTCTTATAACTCCTTCCAAACTCGATACAGCTTTGACCAGTTCTTGAGGATCAATTCCCTTTTCTTCCATTTTAGCCACGAAAAACTTCAAGAACCGGCGTTTATGCTGCTGTGTCATCTGGAGATGTTCTTTACCGTGATGGTAAGGACCAATGGAGACGATCTTTGGTTCGTAAGCTTTGAGGTTGATTCGTGCAAGGCTCTGTGGGATTCTCACGATGCAACATGATTCTGAACCAGCTGATTCTCTCAGAAGCTTTGGACCAATATCTTCTGAAACTAATCGATATATGTCTACGACTGTTGATGTCGGATCCATTAATTCAAACCTTCAAAACCACCTCAGGTTGTCTTCTGGTTAGGTGGAAGACTTAAAATACTTTTTTTTTATATGGATTAGGAAAGAGGAGTGAAAATTCGCACTAGCAAAAATGTTGACAAGTCTACACGTTAGGTCGGCAAAGGAACAAAAGTATTGTTTTTATTTATGGAAACTAAGACTTTTCTTCTTTAACTTTCTGCAAGAGATAACAATTATTTTAAATTTTTATTAGTCTCCACGTTTGTTTTTTCTTTGTAGTTTTTACTGAAATTTGGACAACTCTCCACGTACCTTTTAAGTCAACTTTCAAAAGCCGCAGAACACGCTTACAATAGTAATCTACAAGAACTATATATAAACATCAAAAACAAGATCTTTTTTCTCTGTATACCTTTGATTACAATCGACAAGCAATAGGTTGCTAAAATTTTGAAAATGTCAAGAGGAAGTTAAGTTGTCTCAACATCATATACTTGAGGAGGAATCATAAGAAGGAGCAGAGGAAGAAACAACAACACAATCCTGTGAAAACAGAGGATGTGGTTTATTAGATGTTTTGCACTGTTGCTATCAAAAAAAAAAAAGAAAAAAAAAATGTTTTGCTATATAATACAAACCGCATGCAACGCCTTCAAAAATGCTCTAGGCGTTTGCATTTGGATAGCAATGACTTTTCTTGTTATATTTTGGTAGTTTCTTAGCAAGTGAGTGGTAGAAGAAAGGAAGTTGTATCGTGGAGTCATCAACCTCAAATTTGCTTTTACTTAAGTCAACTCTAAAGAAGCCAAAGTAAGAGAGGCTTACAATAAACAGCTAAAAAGACTAAGACATCTTTCTCTCATACTGAAGAACATTTGATTATCTTCAAGGAATCAGAATCCAAATCTCTGTCTCCGGTAGTGTTATACGTACAGAACAGAAAATATGTCTGTAGGATGTCTAAGTTGTTTGAAAGTCATATATTCTATGAAGAAGCAGAGCAAGAAAGAAGGTAAAACCATGAAAGCAGAGAGATTAACAGAGCAAGTTGGAGAAATCAGCGCAGATGAGAAGATACACAGATTTGACTTCAGCGCACAACGTGGCAGAGTAGGCAGCAGCGATGCTGGTTCTGGAAAAATATTTGGCCGTGAAGACCATTGTAAACTCCATGGAGATGTCTATTCTACAGGAATGAGTAATGAATTCAACAAAGTCAAAACCTTTGATTTACGAGAAGTCTCAAAAGCAGCTGCGAGGTGAAGAAGAGAAGTGGTTGAGAGATGATTTGTTCAACACATATTAACTTAGACCGGATATTTATTAGGCCTCTATTTATATTATACATGCAACTGTACGGCTCTCTCTGATATATACTATCTTGTTCTGAGCCACCGAGGCGCCGATTACTTCTATGTATCTGTATATCTTTATTTTCTTAAGAACAGATATGAAAAGTGTTAAGAAGAATGCCACCAAGGATTAAGATTCAAGATTCTTTTTTTTTTTTTTTTTTTGGCAAACAGCTAATTCATTTCATTAAAAATAAATCTAGGGTTCAATACATAAGCCATCGAGAGCAGTTTTCGCAAGGTTATCAGCCTGACGATTACAAATCCGAAGGATATACGAGAAGTTATAGAAATCAAATTGAGAAGCGAGTGTGAGGGAATCATATTAGAATCCCATGAAGTTCCTTTGGGGAGGATTTCCGATTGAGGGCTCTGACTAGCAACTGCGAGTCTGGAGCGAAGAAGACTTGGGTGAAACCCGATTCCATGGCAACTTTCAATGCCTTGAAAGTTGCTAGGGCTTCGGCCATCAAGGGTGATGAAATGTGTCGAGAAGCAGAGTGTCCTTGGATTAGGGTAGATTGGTCAGTGTCAGTGAAAATCCAGCCACAGCCCGTGTCTCCGTTGTCTCTCCACGCCGCATCCGTGCAGCAAAGGACCCTGGTTGGTGTACGATGAGTTGGGTTCTGGGCAGGTAAGGAGGATCGGATCAGGGATTGAGGCTCTGGGATCTGTGACTGTTGTGCTTCTTGCCATTCTCTCGCGCGGAGAATGGCTAAAGCTAGAGTGTCGGCGGTTTGGGTTTGAGTCTTTTCGAATATGAGGCGGTTTCTAGTTGTCCAAAGTGTCCAGATTATCCAGGGTGCTAGAGGTCCTATCACTAAGCCAGTCGGGGGGAGGCAAGTTAGCTTTGTGGTGCTGCTGAGTCCCGATTTGAAGGTTTCCACTTCCCGTGGGTTGAAAGTTTCCTTGAAAGGTGCCTTCCGCCAGACCTCTGAAGCAAACGGGCAGTGGTAGAAGAGATGGACTTCCATTTCTGGGTTACCATAGTGTGGGCAGTAGGGGTTAGTACTGATTTGCCTGGTCAAGAGGTTTTCCCCCACTGGGAGTGCGTGTTGTGCAGCTTTCCATAGTAACAGCTTTGTTTTTGGTGAGCTTTTGATATTCCAGATTTCCTTTTTCCACAAGAAGTTGGGTTCAGATCCCCGGATAGGTGTAGGTGTAGTTGCAGTCTGAATTTGTTGTTGTGTTTTTGTTCTCAGGGCTTCATGGTAACCAGATTTTGTGGTATAAATTCCATCAGCTGTTGGGAGCCAAGCCCAAGAATCTGGTCCTTCTTTCCTGCTTGGGCGAAGTTTGAGGATATCTTCTTCGTAGAGTGGGAGGGTGTGACGAATCAGCTCGATGTTCCACTCTTTTGAGTGAGGTAAGATCAAATCCGATACCCGCATATCTTGATTTTCTTTTGTTGGGGGACCAAGGGGGGCTTTAGGTTGATTTAGAGATAACCATGGGGAATTCCATATAGGAATTGAGTTCCCTGAGCCCACAATTTTTCCCAAATTCTCTTTCAGGAGGTCTCTTCCAATACAAATGCTTCTCCACCCGTGGGAGGAAAATTTGGGAACAGGGCTATCAAGGAAAGAAGAGTGCTTGCAATACTTCCCAACAAGGACCTTCGCCAGGAGGCTTGATGGTTGAGTCAGGATGCACCAACTGATCTTTGCAAGTAAAGCATCATTAAAGATTTAAATGTCTCTAAAGCCCAGCCCTCCATCTTTAAAGGATTTTGTCATTTTATCCCAGGCAATCCAGCACATCTTCTTTTTTCTAGGTTTTTCGTCCCACCAAAACCGGGTTTAAGCGGATTGGATGCGGCTGCATAGAGAATTGGGAAGCTTGAAACAAGACATAGTGTATGATGGCATTGCCGCGAGAATTGATTTGAGGAGTGTTAACTTGCCCGCAGAGGATAGAAACTTGGTGGACCAGCTGAGAGCTCTTTGCTTGATTCGATCAACTATCAAGCTAAAAAGGTCTTTTTTCTTTCTCCCAAACAGCTCTGGTAAACCTAGATACTTACCTTGCCCTCCTGTTTTTGAGATAAAGTTCTTGTTTCACTCGTTCTTTCACTTCAGCTTTGGTTTTGTGTGAAAAAGTAATGGATGACTTATCTTGATTTATCTGTTGTCCAGAGGCGGTTGCATAGCGTTGTAAGATGAGGATTAAGTATCTAACACTCGTTTTATCTGATTTACAGAAAAATATCGTGTCATCTGCAAACAGAAGGTGGTTTACCCTGGGGCTACCTTTTGACACTCGGATCCCTGGTAGTTGGCCATGCAACTGTGCCTTGTTACACAACCCGGATAGAACTTCGCTGCAAAGTATGAAGATAGGGGTCACCTTGCCTAATGCCGCGTTGGGGTTTCACCAGTCCTTTAACAGGTAAGAGTAGGATACTGTTGTAATACATTGCATGATCCAGGCAGTCCACTGATGGTTGAAGCCCATTCTGGTTAGTACCTCCTCTATAAATCTCCATTCTAGCCTGTCATAGGCTTTACTCATGTCAGATTTGACAGCCATGAACACTCTTTCTTGTGCAGCAGATGATTTCAGGTAATGTAGAGCCTCGTGTGTAATGAGGACATTGTCTGTGATGGCTCTACCAGGCACAAATGCAGATTGGTTCTGGGAGATGCAGGTTTGGAGGATTGGTTGGAGTCTTTTTGAGATGATCTTAGCAATAATTTTGTAGTATACTGAGCAAATTGCTATAGGTCGGTAATCAGCCACTTTCCTTGGGCTAGTAATTTTTGGAATCAGTCTGACATGTGTGTGATTGATGTGCATAGGTAAGGATCCCGAGATGAAGAAGTTCTGAATCTCTGTAGTTACCTTCGGGCTGATTGTATCCCAATTTGTCTGAAAAAAGCTGGCTGAGAAGCCATCTGGTCCTGGTGCCTTGTCAGGGTGGATGTCAAAACATGCGGACTTGATTTCTGCAGGGGATGGGATTTTGACAAGATTCTTGTTCATTTCCTCTGTCACACACGGTGTGAGTGCTTCTTGGACAACATTATTCCTTGGTGCATCGAGAGAGGTAAAAAGGTTTTGGTAGTAATATGATATGGCCTCACTTATATCCTTTTCCTCATATACTACCTCTTTTGATGACAGAAATGTTATTAATGGCTTTTCTTCCTTTTGTTGCAGCATGGAAGTATCCCGTGTTTTTGTCTCCAAGAGCTAGCCAAAGTTGGCGGCTTCTTTGCTTCCAAAATTCCTCTTCTTTTTGGTAAGCCAAAAGTAATTTCCTGTGTAGCTCATCAAGTAGGGTTTGAGGAACTAAGTCATTGGTCATTGCTTCCTCCAATTGCAGTTTAAGATCTGTGATAGCTTGTTGGCTGTTCAGTTGTTGCTCTTTGGACCATTCAACAATGGCCATCCGGCATTGATGGAGCCGTTTTTCCACTTCTGCATCAGGGTAGGTATTCCAGGCTTTAAAGATGAGTTTCTTGACCTCTGGTAGATGTCTTAGCCTTCTGTCATACCTAAAGAGACCTCTTCTCTTTCTTTGGACAGGGTCAAAGGACGTTACTAGGGGTCGGTGGTCCGATCCCTCGAACCGGAGGTACTCACATCTTCCCGAGGGATATTCGAGAGTCCATTCACTGTTAGCCATCGCTCTGTCTAGCCTGCATCGCACTAAGTGTGAGTGTCTCTTTCCTCTCCAATATAGGAAATTACCTTTGTGTTGTAGGTCATATAAATCACAGGCTGACATGAGTGATCTTAAATCCGAGAAAGAACTTTCAGGTCTTGCTGGACCGCCTGATTTCTCAGTGCCATTGATGATGTCATTGAAGTCCCCAGTTAGGAGCCAAGGTTCAGATCGGGAGTTGGTTTGTAGTTGAAGCTTCTCCCAAATCTCCACTCGTTTGGTTCTATCCGGTTCACCATAAACAAAGGTAGTGAAGAAAGTTCTTCCTTTTGTTATAATTCTGGTGTCGATTAGGTTTTGACAGGAACGTAAAATTTCGACTTCCAGGCTTGGTTTCCAGAACAAAGCGAGTCCACCTACACCAGGGGAGGGGGGGGGAACCAGGTGGTGAGAAGGGTAGTTGAGCCACTGGAGGGTCTGCAGCACCACATCTGAAGGATTCTTGGTCTCCATTAGAAAGATAAGGTTAGGACATACATGTTTTTTGATGTCCTTCAGCCTCTGGACTGTTATGGGGTTCCCCAACCCACAACAGTTCCAGCTCACCATCCTTAAGGAAGAGGTGAAAGCGGCTTCTGAAAATCCGCTTTTTTCTTTCTGCTTGCTGGGATGAGGCTTACTCGTGGTGCATTTTGGAGTTTGATTATAATCTCACCTAGAGCCTCGCCAATGGAGAAGACCATCTCTTTTTTCCAATAGTGTTTAGGCACTCCTTGGATCTCAACCCAGAAGGGTATCAAGGACGGAAAGGAAGGGGAGATTACCGGTTCCCATCGTTAAACTATGACCATCCACTGGTCAAAATGGTAAGGTCGGTGGGCCAAGACTTGTTGAAGGTCTTCTTCTAGCTCAAACTTGAATTGGAAGACACCTTGTCCTAGATAAGCACCTGTGGCTTTACCTTTTAGGTTCCAACGGTTGAGGAGGAAAGGAAAAATAGCCCACATTCTCTGGCCATCAGGGTTTGTGAGTCTGCCTAAGATGGTAAGGGAGTTCTCCTGTATTAGGTCAGATGTATCCAGTTCTGGTTCTTTTATTCTCTTTCGGGGTGGTGGCGAGTAATCTGTTGCTAAATCTTTCCCTTTCAAATGATAGAGTATACGATCCGACATGGTGCTTGGTTGGAGCTCACGGCACAAGTGTAAGCAAGCAGACAGATTCAAGGGTGAAAGAACGAAACACGGGGGAAAATTTAAAGGGAGGGTTCTTTTAAATCGGGTAAACTCAAAGCAAGAAGGTAAGGAGAGTAAATGCAACAAGATATACCGTTGTTGGTTGGTTGTGTGGGTTGAAAGCTTGTGAATCTTGTTGTTGTTCTGTTTGGATCTAGGCTGGGGGCTGAAGAAACATGCTTTCAGGGAGGGAAACAGGGGTGAACCTGGTGGATAATGCTATTGTCCAGCTTTCTATTGGTGGAGGTGGGTGGGTGAGATCTGGACAAAAGGTTTCATCCTTTACTCGAAAGATGTGCCTGAGAGCATTTGAAACTTGTACGGAGAAGTTAGAACGATGAAATCATTTAGATTCAAGATTCAAGATGTGGATATCAGCGGATATCCGGCAATTTTCAGGGATATCAAAACTTGGATATTCGAAGTGGCCAGAACCAAATACAAATATCCTAAAGACTCCTAATATCTGGATCCGGCTCAGTCCTAGTACGAGTTAATAATGAGTTTTTTTTTTTGGGGTCTGATGTGAAGGTTATTGAGACTTTGAGATAAGAAGTTATGATTATTACATAATTTTTTTTATGCAAGCTTATAGTATAATGTAACTTTTTATTAATTAATATTGCTTGTAATATTTCACATGTTTTATGTAGTTTTTTATTATAAATTAGGATTTGAATTGAATTATTTTGACCAATAGTGAGGAATATATTTGCTAAATAAAAATTCTTTTGAAATTAATTTTAAGGTTGTAGTTTTGGAGAGAAACACTTTAAACATTAAATTCTTCGTTTAGCAAACCTTCAAATGAGGTTTTCCTTTTAAAAATGTTCTTAAAATATACAATTCAAAAAAAAAAAGGGGACCGGAAAATAGATGCATTGCAACTGTCAATTTACTTTTTCTAATTTCACCATATGATTATCTTAATATGGTGCTACAGATGTCAGTTATCTTAATTACCCCTTAAGAGTGATAGAAAAGCTACAGATGTGATTATATTTGAACCTTATAACTCGTACGTAAGCTGATAAGGCGATAATTGAAACACAATACCAAAGTATTAAAGGAATTAGTTTCGTGGTCAGATATAGCACCTTCACCCAACCCTAAAAAGGCTTGTTCAGGTTGAAAGATGTGATGCAGCACAGACAGAGGTGCGATAGGAAGTCAATTGATCAGGAGAGGTGGTAGCCACCTGCGTCTTTGCTAGGAGTTGAAAAATGTCACATTTGATGGCTTAGATAATCAAAGACTTAAGAAACGACTCTCTTGGACCACACGGCCTACAGATTACAGTCAAATTCACGAGAAACAACTAATTTCAGTCTTCAACAACTCTTTTTTTTTCCTTACATTTTAATTTTGTCTTTTTCCTTTGCTTTGGGAACCAGGTTTTAATTTTGTTTTTTTCACATACCTTTTTTTTTTTTGTTACTATGCAAGGAATGAGAAATCAGATCTGTTTTTGGGGTAACTAAATACAGTTTTTATGATACACTCGTAAAAAACGTCAGTATTTTTAGTCTATATTTAAATATACCATAAATACCAGATTTAAAAATTTAAAGAAAGCATATTATATTAGGGTTCAAATGGTATTTTTCAAAGTGGTAGCATAAAATTCTATTCTTCAAAATACTCATAATTCAGGGCACATAAAATAAAGATTTACACTACATAAAGTTAGCTACGTAGACTCGTAGAGTTGGTAATACCTTTTTAAGTTTTATTTTTTTTTTTGGTTTTTTTCTCTTTTGGTAAAATTCCTGCAATTGAGTGGTGGAAGAAAGGAAGCTGCGTGGAGTCCCAACAACTAAATTGTTGAGAAACACCCTTATAATACTCAGGTGGTCTCTTTCTCTCATTCTGAAGAATACATCTTTGTCTCTGTTAAAAACTCATCTATCCACCCTTACAAAAATGTCTACAGGATGTCTAAGCTGCTTCAAGAAGAAGCAGAGCAAGAAAGAAAACAAACCCGTGAAAACAGAGAGGTTGCCAGAGCCACTTGGAGAAAAAGAAGGTATACCAGACAAACCCTTGAAACTGAAAGCAGAGAGATTGCCAGAGCCGGATAAATGCGCGGAGAAGACGAGACCCATTAAGGAGCCATGCATGGCAGTGACACCAGCGTACGCGTACTGCCCTCCCTCTTATTCAAGCAGCAACAATGGCGGCTTTGGCCCGGTGGACTATCAAGAACTCTGGGGAAGTATCTCTTCTTCAATGAATAATGAATTCAACAAAGTGAAGACCTTTGATATACGAGGAGTCACAGACGACACGGCCAGGTGAAATAAGTACAGAGGTTCATCGCGTGCATGAAACTATACGACTCTCTTAATAAAATATTTTCTTGAACCACTGGTTCCTACTTTTATGTATCTTGATCACATCTTTGTTAATGTATAGTGCCTTTACGTTAAAAATATCAAAAGTGGTAAAGAAAACAGCAAAGTATTTAGATGATCAAGAATCAGAAAGCTTAACTTAAAAAATCATTCATTGTGTTTAAGGGAACCTGGTTTTCCAAAAGGAGAAGATCGGAATCGACGGCAAAATCCACGGCATTCTGAAAATAGGATCATCAAGATTTGTGTAAACAACTTTCCCGGAAACAACAAAGAACAACATGAGGACCATTATCTCAACTAACTTTTCAGAATCAAAATCAAGATCCTCGGAGTAAGAACTATGAATGTATTGTCGAAAGATGATTGTATTCATTCACAATGAAGAGATATATATACAGATTATACAGAGAGACTAGGGTATTTGAGAGAAGTTATTGAGAATATACAGTTTACATAAGTAGATATACTAATGAAATTATATCCCCTGATTACTCCTTAATACGCCCCCTCAAGATGGAGGGGCTTTGCGAAACTCCAATCTTGGAAGAGAGAGAGGTGAACAGCCGTCGAGACAGTGGCTTGGTTAAAGCATCAGCCAGCTGATCCTTCGTCGATACATGAATAACCCGTAGTGCACCTGTTTGTACCTGTTGTCGAATAAAATGATAATCCAAGGCAATGTGCTTCATACGAGAATGAAAAACCGGGTTCGCACATAGGTAAGTAGCACCGACATTGTCACAATAAATAGTTGGAGCCATGGGAAGCTGAATACCAAGTTCAGTTAACAAGGAGCAAATCCAAATGATTTCCGAGGAGGCATTGGCAACAGCTCTATACTCGGCCTCAGTAGAGGACCGTGCAACGCCTCTCTGTTTCTTTGATGACCAAGATATGGGATTATAGCCAAGGTAGACAACGTAAGCATTAGTAGACACAAGATCATCTGAGTCACCACCCCAGTCCGCATCAGAATAGGCGTGTAGATTAGTTGAATTCTGACGACGTAAGATAATACCATGAGAAGAAGTTCCATTCAAATAGCGCAGCACCCTTTTGACCGCTTTCCAATGCTCGTCAGTTGGATTATGCATATACTGGGACAATCGATTGACCGAGTATGAGATATCAGGACGAGTAAACGCCAGATACTGGAGGCTTCCAACAACACTTCGAAACTCAGTGGGATCAGAGAGCCTGGTACCGGCATGAAGAGATAACTTTAGTGTAGTGGCCATCGGCGTCTGTACCGGCTTTGATAGCAGCATGTTGGTTTTGGTCAGCAAATCCAAAATGTATTTCTTCTGTGTCAGATGTAACCCCGTTGAATCACGACAGGCTTCAATTCCCAGAAAATAGGAGAGGTCCTCATGATCTTTAACTGAAAATCTCGTAGCCAAGCTGTCAAGTGTCTAGCAATGGTTTGTCATTACCAGTGACAAGTATGTCATCTACATATACGAGCATGTACACTATGGAGGTTCCGTGACGGAGAATGAAAAGAGAGGTATCAGCCACTGAATTAACAATACCAACCGCTAGCAAATAAGTCTTCAACTCCATGTACCAAGCCCTCGGTGCTTGTTTGAGGCCGTAGATGGCTTTCTTGAGACGACACACATAGTCAGGACGATCCGTATCAACAAATCCCGGTGGTTGAGCCATGTAGACCTCATCACTTAGAGTTCCTTGAAGAAATGCATTATTGACATCTAATTGCCGGATCGGCCAGTCCCTAGCTACAGCAACACTTAGGACTACTCGAATAGTGGTAGATTTTACAACAGGACTGAAAGTTTCTTCATAATCAATACCTGAACGTTGATTATACCCTTTAGCGACGAGCCGAGCCTTGTAGCGACTGACAGAACCATCAGAGTTATATTTCGTGGTGAAGACCCAACGACAGCCTACAATCGTGATAGGATGCTCAGGCTTCGGAACCAATTCCCAAGTTTGATTTCGTAGTTGAGCGTTGATCTCCTCAGTCACAGCTTGTCTCCATCGCTTATCTTGAAGAGCCTGATGTGCGGTGCGAGGTGTAGAGAAAGCCAGTCGTGCAGCATATGAGTATTTACGATTAGGCTTAGTAATACCTTTCTTAGCTCTTGTAGCCATGTGATGGCGATTGACAGGCGGATTTGGAGGTGGATTAGCAATTAATGGCGGTGGAGGAATAGGAGCTGGCGGTACAACCGGAGAAGAGGAAGAGAGAGGCGATTGAACTGTTGGAGGCGACGACAGTGACGAAGCCAGTGACAAAGAGGACGAAGATGAAGATAGAGACGGAGATGATGGTGAATTGAGCGAACGAACCGGTGACAGAGACGGTGGCGGTGGTAGTTGTGGAGTCGATGTTGACGGCGGCGAGTCATCAGAAGGGGAAGAAGAGATGGTATCGGCTGTTTTGGTTGGTGAATTCGGATGTGTTGGTGAACTTTGGACTCGGGTGTGAGTTGGGTTTGGATGAATCGGGCCTGTTTGGTCATGGAGGTTATGTAAGTGGACCGGATCAGTGTGTGGGTTTATTTGCTGGGCCGAGGTATGCGGCCCATTTTCAGTTGGAGCAGTGGGCTCAGACAAAAAAGGAGAAGAAGAGGAAGATGGAGAAGATAGAGATCGTACCTGTGATGTCGCGGAGTCTGGCAACGGCGGCGAGGGATCGATCTGACCGAGGGTTGACAAGGACACATGAGGCTGTAGAGGAGTGACCAGTGAGGCAGTAACGGCCGGTGTCGACAGTGACGGTGATTGTGGAGAAACTGAACATGCCGTGAAACATATACCCGACCACTGATCTTGTCAAAGCAAAGATAACCACTCTGTGAAGAAGAATATCCCAAGAACACACATAGTTTTGATCGGGTATCGAGTTTATGGGCAGCATACGGCCGGAGCCAAGGAAAACACGCACAACCGAAGACCCGAAGTTTTTCATAGTTGGGAACCGCCTTGAAGAGCTTCTGATACGGTGATTGATGAGACAAAACTGGAGTGGGAAGCCGATTAATGAGATAAATCGCAGTAGAAAATGCATAGGGCCAGTATGTCGTTGGCATAGAGGCATGAGACAGCAACGCAAGACCTGTTTCAACAACATGTCTATGCTTCCGTTCCGACAAACCATTGTGCTCCGGTGTGTGTGGAGGAGTCGTGTAATGCGAAATTCCCATGGTAGCAAGATAACTGCGAAGCGCAAGATACTCTCCACCGTTATCCGAGTATAGAGTTTTTACCGGTAAATCAAAGTGTTTTTCCACAAGTGCTTTGAAGGTAATGAAGATTTCCTTGACATCAGATTTACGTTTGAGAGGATACAGCCAGGTATAGCGAGTGTAGAGATCCACAAAGATTACATAGTACTTATAGTTGGTAGTGGAAAGTATAGGAGAGGTCCACACATCAGAAAATAAATATTGAAGTGGTTGTGTAGATGTAATGGTGGACACATCAAAAGGTAGTTTGTGTGTTTTATTCAGCAAACAATCTGAGCAAGACAAAGACTGCGAAGATGAAGTGGAAAGAGGTAAAGAAAACTTGGTAACAATAGTGTTTAAAGTGATGGAGGAAGGATGGCCCAGACGAGCATGCCAGAAAGCAAGAGTTGTTTTCGAAGTGGGAGACGCATATAGAGCAGTAACTTGAGATCTTGTCACTGGCCACTCATACAAACCATCCTTAGTCCTGCCTTGGAGCAATAGGCCCCCCGTTCGCAGATCCCTCACCTGAAAGGAAGCAGGAAAGAAAGCATCGGAGACATTATTTGAGTTGCACAGACGGTAAACGGAGACAAGGTTTTTGTGAATGTTTGGAACACATAAAACATGATGTAAAGCAAGAGAACGTGTTGGGGTAGAGAGGGTGGCTAAACCCGTATGTGTAATCTGCAAACCTGAACCATCACCAATGATAACCGCATCATCACCAGAGTAGGATTGATGAAGGGATAAGTTGCGCAAATTAGAGGTGATATGATGCGAAGCCCCACTGTCGAGCATCCAATCATCAGGATTAGGAGAGGAACCAACCGCAAGGTTAGCTCGTGGCTGCCAAGGAGTGAACGGCGTCTTGGACTGAGCACCAGAGACAGAGGGATGATTCTGGAGCTGTGGACAACGGCGAGCAGAGTGACCCTGAACATTGCAAAACTGGCACTTACCGAGATAAGGACGGAACTGACGGTTGTCAGAACGATGATTAGACTGGTGAGAGCCCTGCGATCTGGTGTTGTTGTTGCGAGACTTGTTGTAGTGACCACCACGATTGTTGTTGGTGGTGTTGTTGCGATGAGTAGCCATGTTCGCGGTGACTGGGAGCAGAGTCACAGCAGCCTTGGACAGAAGCTTTGCTTCACGATTGAGTAGCCGCTCATGAACGTAAGCTATGGTGGGAGAAACATCACGCCCCTCAATTTGGTCAATAATGGGGCGATATTCCTCAGGAAGACCCTCAAGAATAAGCTCAAGTTGATCATCATGTTCCATTGGTTTGCCAAGGTTCGCCAAGGTATCAAATCTCGTAGTAAGGCCCTGCATATACTCGTCAATAGTACGATTACCTTTGGTCCATGCTTTCAGTTGATCTCGGATTTGTTGGACATGACCACGGCTAGGCTTGCCGTACGTGTCGGCAAGAGTGCTCCAAATCTCGCATGAGGTGGTAGTACGAGAGAGGATTGGTTGGACAGCAAGAGATATAGAACCCAAAAGAGCACTATATATCAACTTATCTTGACGTGTCCAGTTGATATATTCTGGATTGGCAGAGATAACACCATCGGTGGTGATAGTAGCAGCGGGAATTTGACAGGAGCCATCAAGGTAACCGGCGAAACCATACCCATCGACTAGGGCATGAACTTGAAGCTTCCACATTAAATAATTGAGTGGAGAAAGCTTTGTGACATTGGTCATGTTTATGTGAAGCAGAGTGTGGTTATTGACGGTGATGGTATCGGTCATCGTGGGAGAGGAAGCTGAAGACATGAAGACAGCAAAGAAGAGAGACGAAAGAGAAAAGAAAAAAAAAAATTTGTTCTAAACCTGCTCTGATACCATATGAATGTATTGTCGAAAGATGATTGTATTCATTCACAATGAAGAGATATATATACAGATTATACAGAGAGACTAGGGTATTTGAGAGAAGTTATTGAGAATATACAGTTTACATAAGTAGAGATACTAATGAAATTATATCTCCTGATTACTCCTTAATAAGAACCTCTTATAACTCCTTCCAAAATCGATACAGCTTTGATCAGTTCTTGAGGATCAATTCCCTTTTCTTCCATTTTAGCCACGAAAAACTTCAAGAACCGGCGTTTATGCTGCTGTGTCATCTGGAGATGTTCTTTACCGTGATGGTAAGGACCAATGGAGACGATCTTTGGTTCGTAAGCTTTGAGGTTGATTCGTGCAAGGCTCTGTGGGATTCTCACGATGCAACATGATTCTGAACCAGCTGATTCTCTCAGAAGCTTTGGACCAATATCTTCTGAAACTAATCGATATATGTCCAAGACTGGTTATGTCGGATCCCTTAATTCAAACCTTCAAAACCACCTGAGGTTGTCTTCTGGTTAGGTGGAAGACTTGAATTACTTTTTTTTATATATATATATGGATTAGGAAAGAGGAGTGAAATTTCGCACTAGCAAAATTGTTGACAAGTCTACACGTTAGGTCGGCAGAGGAACAAAAGTATTGTTTTTATGGAAACTGCTTTTCTTCTTTAACTTTATACGAGATAACAATTAGTTATTATGAAAATGTTTAGTCTCCACGTTTTTTTTTCTTTGTAGTTTTTACTAAATTCGGACAACTCTCCATTTACTTTTAAGTCAACTTTCAAAAAGCCACAGAACACGCTTACAATAGTAATCTACAAGAACTCCGATGTATATATAAACATCAAAACCAGATCTTTTGTCTATGTATACCTTTGATTACAAACAACTAGCAATAGGTTGATAAAATCTTGAAAATGTCTAGAGGATGTTTAAGTTGTCTCAACATCATATGTTTGTTGAGGAAGAAGCAAAAGAAGAAGAAGGAGCAGAGTAAGAAGCAACAATACAATCCTGTGAAAACAGAGGATGTGGTTGAGCCACTAGGAGTCAAAGATGCTGAAGAAACCCTGGACAAGAAGACAAACGTCATGGGATCACCGGGATACAGAAAATCTGAATATATGTATATTAGCGACATTATTTATGAAAAACTTGGGGAAGGTGATTCTTCTTTATCCTTGAAAAATGATTTCAACAAAGTGAAGAGCTTTGATTTACGAGGAGTGACAAAAACAGAGGAGAACTAAGGAACAAGATGGGACTTGAGTATTGAGATGTAAGGTTCATCATGGTTAAAATTTTAGCTCTAGATTGCATTCTTTCTCAGTATTATTTTAATTTATAATCTTGTATTGAGCCACTGGTCTCTACTTTTTCCTATGCGAGATGTAAGCTATGTCAGACTTAGTTAAAGATGTTTTAAGATTTAGAACAAAATTAAAGTGTTTAGAATGCACCATACGACTGAGAACAAGTAAATCACATCACACATTTAAGTATGGGTTAACACATATCTCTTATATATTAGTTAAGATCTGATGTAGCGGAAGCTAAAGATAATACAAAGATCTTATTTAGTCTAAGAATACCTAAGATCAATGTCTTCCTGGAATCGTTGAGATCTCTATGGATCTATCCGAAAACAAGGGTTTGTGAATACTCTTCACACAAAAGCTAAAAGCTCTTAATTTTATTAATCAAATCAACTTCCTCATACAACAGGCCTGAATAGGCTATTTATAATAAAACCAGAAAACCCTAATAAATCTCTATAATATTCTAGATACCTCTAAAGGAAAATCATATAATTAATAATAATATCAAAATACAAATAAATGGAAATAATCCTAATTATGGGCTGCATCAGGTCTCACCGGCCAAGAAAAGATTCGTCCTCGAATCTTGTATCTTCGTTGCGTCAGCTCCCTCCGGCCAAGAAAGATTCGCCCTCGAATCTTCAGCAGGATTTTCAACATAGGAGATTTTCGCAAATCCATCTTCATCTCCATCTTTTGGGTTTTCCCGATTTTTGCACGGATACGGTCCGACCCGAACTTTGCACGAAACCGGTATGACCCTAAATTTGCACAAATTCGGTCTGACCCGAATTTCGCACCAAGCCGATCTGACCCGGAATTTGCACGAATCTCTTCTCTTACAACTTCTGCCCGAAACCCTAAATTTGCACGGGACCAAATTTTGAAACCAACTTGTGCAAATACAAAATCCGTAACTATAACATCATCTTCATAGATGTCATAGATGGGATCACCATAGATCTCTCTGTAGATCTCATGGTTTTCTTCCTCTTCAAAAAACAAACTTTCGCTAATCAACATGATCACCAGAATCGTTCTTCAATTTAGAAATTAAAGAGACAAAGCTCTGATACCAACTGATGTAGCGGAAGCTAAAGATAATACAAAGATCTTATTTAGTCTAAGAATACCTAAGATCAATGTCTTCCTGGAATCGTTGAGATCTCTATGGATCTATCCGAAAACAAGGGTTTGTGAATACTCTTCACACAAAAGCTAAAAGCTCTTAATTTTATTAATCAAATCAACTTCCTCATACAATAGGCCTGAATAGGCTATTTATAATAAAACCAGAAAACCCTAATAAATCTCTATAATATTCTAGATATCTCTAAAGGAAAATAATATAATAAATAATAATATCAAAATACAAATAAATGGAAATAATCCTAATTATGGGCTGCATCAGGATCTTTGTCCAACTTCCGATGTATGTGGAATATTAAACCCAATACAGAAAACACGATTTTTAGCTTTTCTGACTGTTGAAAGAAAAGTTTGATCAAAACAAACAAACAGAAAAAGATGCGGAGGCCTCGTGACTCGTGAGCTACGAAAATACCCAGCAAGTTCCCCATTTACTTGAACTGAAAAAGATGCGGTAGTGACACACAGAGAAATCCAGTGTATAAACGGTGTCGGGAAGAGCCGTAAGTGCTTTCATCAAAAAAGACCATTGAACCAAATCAAATGCTTTCGAGATATCAATCTTAATTGCACACCGAACCACAATATCAGTCTTATGATAGTCCTTTACTATGATACAACGTATGGGTGACACACACTACGCTGAAGGCTATCAGCGGTGGCTCCTGGCCCGTTTACCGCCTTAACTTGGTTTCGGTTTTTTATTTATTTATCTTCTATCAATTGAATTGTTTCAATCTCCTGATGCACTTGTTGTAACAAGGCTATTTTTTTTTTGAATATAATTTAACATTACATTCAAAAAAAAAAAAATGTTTGAAAAAATGTTTGATCGCGTTTATACTCGACCACAAGCACCTTCTGTATATTTTGATTTTGCTATCTTCTGCTACCTTGTTGCAACAAGAACACACTCTTTTTTGTGTTCTAGAAAAAAAAAAGTTTTAAATAATTATTTTATTTTGATATTACTTTTTGTTCTAATATACTAAGCCTGGGTATTCGGATTCCCGATTCGGGTTTTCGGATTTAAACATACAGAACCCGTTTGGGTTTTTTATATTTTCGGGTCGGGTTCGGGTATTACCCGTTCGGGTTTGGATATTACCCGTTTGGGTTTGGGTTTTTCGGGTATACCCGAACTCAATCAAACCATGAACAAAAAAAACAAAAAAAAAAACTAATTTTTATCTTTTCATAAATTTTAGAAAATTTGTATATATATAAATATTTAACATTTCATCTTAAAGCAGACTAAGATGGCAAAATAGTTAAAGACGCACCCTTAAATGCTCAAGTTCAAATCCTCTAAGATGCATATTTTTACATTTATTTCGGATGGTCATTCGGAATACCCGAACCGAACCATCTACTTCGGGTCCGGCAAAATGCCCGGCCCTATAATATACCATAAGTACTGCTTAAACAGATAAATTAGGCAGTTACATTTAATTGTTTTTGGGAGGACGAAAGTAAGCATAAGCTGCAAAGAAAGCTTGGAAAATGGTAAGGAGAAGAAGCATCAAAGCCGCACAAGATGAAAGAAATGTCCATGGAGTGTTGAAATGCGTGTACTTAAACCCTGCCCATTGCACGTGGCAACCTTTTGAAGTGTACTCGTTCACCCCCTCGAACACATCTCTCAAGAAACTATCATATATGCTGAATGAGATGTCTTTTCCGATGTTCTTGAAGAATAAAGAAACATCTTCACCCGTTCCGAAATAGTTCTCTATAATCCCTTTCTCGACTAAGAAGGTCGCATCATCTTCTGTGTTTATCAAGCAACCCATGAAAGTTACATAGCTTGTAATCTCAGTGGAGCAGTTCATATTAAACTGCTCAAAGGCAACGCAGTTGATCAAAAGAGAGCTGATAAAGTCATCAAAGACAAGTAGTGGTATTTCAACCAGACCATTCTTGAAACTTATGTCTAAAGGTGTCTTAACATTCTCCCTCTTCTTGAATTTTATCCCCCGAAGTCGAAGCTTTTTGGCTGAGATAATTAGTCCAAGAAAGGGGCCGCGAGGAGGCGATGATGTTTGCTCTTCCGTTCTCTCCTTTAAACAACTTATCTTACCGAGACAAGCGTTTTCGGATTCCTCTGTTCTTGAATTTTCTTTTGGTTCAGTACCACTTAAGATATCGATACAGCATTGCCTTGGGGTGGTTGGTGGAGGTGAGACGGGTATGAAAGTCTTACGAATGAGATCAAGGAGATGTTTTGCTCTAAGATCGTTGTGTTTCTCCCAGAACTTATCTGGTTTTTCTATCGAGTAGTTGAAGAATGTGAAGGCCAGCATGTTTAAGGTAGTAGATGGAGCTAACTTTGATGTCTCTAAAAGAACTTTAAGAAGAAAGAGAGGAACCTGGTTTTCAAGAAGTAGAAGATCGCTTCGAAGAGTTGGCAATATCCATCGCAACATGAATATTGGGTCTTTGTAGTTTGTGTATTCAATCTTTTCTGACACTATTAGGAACAACATAAGAATGAAACAACCATCAAGAATCATCACCTTGATCAGCTTTTGTCGACTAAACTCAAGCTTCTCGGAGTAGGAGTCTCTTATCTTCTGTTCCAATCCTGAGACTACATCGACTAAGTGACTTAGGTTGACGCCATTGTCCTTAGTCTTTGACACGAACATCTTCAAATAAAGTTTTTTATGCTCCTCTATCATCTTGAGATGTTTTTTATCACTCGAGTGGTGATAAGGCCCTATTGAAACGATCTTGGGGGCATAAGCTTTGTCGTTGACTCGCTCGAGAGTGTGAGGGATTCTATAGATGCAACAAGATCTACCACCTGCTGATTCCTTCAGATGGATCGGTGGAATCACTTTATCTAAGAGCAAATAAGCTTCTTCTTCTTCATCATCATCTTTTTCGTCCCGGTATGTGGCACTCTGTCCATTGGTTTGGATGGGAGGATCCATGGCTCTCTTGCTATTAGTCTTTTCAAATGGTTTTGTTGAACATCGAAACAAAAAAAATAACGATTTATGGTAGAGACCACAATAGACCGAATTGTAAAATGATTAATTTTTTGCTATATTATACAAATATCACGTTTCTCCCACGGTATTTATAACTCTCTCCGTTTTAAAATATAGGATGTTTTAGAGAAGTTTGTTGTTTCATAATATAGGACTAGGTAATAACCCGTGCTGTTGCACGGAGCGAAATTTTTGCTTCAGACATTATGTTTGTAAATCTATTTATTTAGTATAATTTTAAAAATACAAATTTATATTGGTTTAAATTTATCAAGTTTATGAAAGTTTAAACAAAATCTTGAACTATCAAATCAGATAAAAATCATAAGAAACTAAAATTTCATGAATCGGATAATGTAAATAAAATTGTTAACCTGGTCAAACCCGTCCTTTAATCCATCCCGCAACGGGGTTAAATATTTTGAGCCGCAAAATGTCTCTGACAGCACACATCAGTTTTTTCAAGACAATGTTTCTCTATTAATATATAGAAGATAACTAATTAGTATAATTTTATTAAAGAACGATTTGAAAATTTAACTAAATGATGATTTCTTTTTATCTAATTATATTAAATTGATTAGTCTTTCCTCATAAACTCAAAATATAAAACCAAATAAAAAAAATCATATATCTATAGTGGCAGTTGACAAAAAAAAAGGTAGTGACAGTTTTATGTAATATTATGAAATACTAAATGTAAATAATAAATTGAGATATGGAGCTATCTAGCGACTCAATTTTTTTTAGAGAATGTTTATCTTCTAATATATAGAAGATTCCCTTTTTAATGGAAACATCAAGGATTAAGTTTGGTATATTTGATTTTATTTCAGTTTGGAGTATATTTGATTTAATAATGTCCTGATTTTTTGGGAAGACAATGATTTTAATTAGAGTAATCACACTTATTTGGAGAATATTACTATATCAAATCATTCGTCAATTATCATCTTAATTGAAAATAGTAAATTGATAGATCTGTTAGAAATTTTTGTTTTCAAGGGAATTTAGCAGTTACTTAGGAATCACATTTTCTGTTTGATTGATAATTTCTATATCTAGGGGGAAACATCCTTAAATATCGAACAGTTTTTTTGGAGTAAATAAAAATGACATATATCATCTTTGTTTTATAATATATATTAATTAAGAATTATTTGAAATCAACAGCTTGAAATGCATTTGTATATTTTTGATTTACAAAATCATCAAAATAATTATATTTTTGTTTTACAATATCTTTGTATGCATTTCATCCCGAAATAAGGTGAGAGTGAGAATTTTTAAAATCAAAAAATATTTAGCCGTAATATTTTAGAAACAAAAATATTAATCCACAGTAGGTTTAAAGTTAAAACAGAATAATAAGAATGGCGAATAATTATATGATTAACCAAAATGAAATTATTAGATATGTATTTTATGTCATTGGTGTTAGGATAATATGTATTGTTATTAGTGTAAGGCTAAAATGTATGTGATGACTGATGAATAAAGAACTGTGCTTGATTAACTGCTGAAATCTAATAACATTAAATAAAATTAAAATTATTCGCCAAAATATATATAATAATAATAATGAATTAAGAAATCACATTCTCGTGATTATTCCTATTTATAATACATATTCCTATTTCTGCCTCTTTATAGGCGGGTGTAGGATTTTTTTAAAAATAAAATCAATGGCACAAACCTGTAATTAATTAGATGTTTTGAGGGTTAAATGATTAAATGTGCACTGAGCTCTGTAATGCTGACACGTCAGCTTTTTTTAGTGAGAATGCTTCTCTTTTAATATATAAGGGATGTTTTCAAATTTTAATGCAACTTTTATATTAGTTTAATATTTTATATTATGCAGTATTGTTTCTGATTGGTTGAATTTGTTAAAAGTAAAATCTTCTTAATCTGCATGTTTTGCTTAAAACATCCTATATTTTGAAACGGAGGGAATATAAATTTATATTTTGAAACGGAGAAAATATAAATTTAAGCCTTTATCAGATCAAGCCGTTCACACTTCACACACATGGCATCACTAGTGATAATCTTATTTTGACTCTTTTTTGTTTTTGGTGATTTAGTATGTAAAGTTCTCAACTAAACAGATTGGATCCGTTAATGATAATATAAAATAAGTCGACCATGAAAACAATATAAAATTTTGGCTACTAGTAGTAGTAGTAGGTACAGTAGTCGGTTCCGAAAGATTAATAATTTTTGTCTCCTCGATTCAAAAGTAGTTTGGTAGTGGACTATGTTAACTCAATCAAAAACTCTGCTCTTGTTAATCAGTCCAAAGAAACTACGAGACTCGGCCTACAATTTTCTTGTTATCAAGAAAAAACAGTATAAAATATGAAATCAATCAACAATATATTAAAACAAAGAATCAGTATTAATTTCTTTTGTCCTTAAGACAACTTAATTAAAAGAAAAAGAAAGGCCTTAGTAAAAGGAGTCATCTATATATCTGTCGATTTTCATATTTTAAACAATAAAACTCTGTCTTCCCAGCGTCGCCTAAATTCGTTGCTAAGGAAATAGCGATACCATCGACTTCAGATATGGTGAACATATACATATTGTCGGAAAGTATGAGGTATCGTTGGAGATAGTATATTACTTTTATTATTGGTTGCATTATAAATAGATAAATAATGAATAATGTTTCAATTTTTTTTCTAAACATAATTTTTAAATCCATGTGGATAAGCTTAAACTATATATCTTTTGAACAATATATTTTGTAAGGATGTCAAAAAAAGAAAAAAAAACTTAAACCCATCAATTTTGAAATAAACAAGTAAACAAATGGATAATATACCTTTATAAATTTTAGGACAAAAAATTAACTCTATTTCACAAAAAAAACAAAAAAAAATAAATCAGAGGTTTACTATTTAATTTTTTCCATAAGCACATAAAATTTCATAATTAATCGTTATGATCGTGAAGTGTAATCTTTCTTTATTTCATACGCAAACCATTAGATTCAAATATCTATTATTATTAATTATTTTATTATTATTATTCTATAATATTTTAAAATTTTTGAATTTTGACCTTTTATTATAAATAGTATTCTCAAGCCTCCTTTTGTATATAAATTAATTAATCGAAAATTTTAAAGAGATTTTTATAAAGCATTACTGAAACGACCAACCTTTTTTTTTTTTTTTTTTAATAAATAAATAATAAATATAATATATGAAAACAACTACAGCTAGTGGTCCCATACCCACTAGCCACCTAACCACAACACATTCAACAGCGGAAAACATAACCAATAATAACCAATAATAAACCAATACTATAGCAAAGCAATAATCAATACCAAACAACAAGAAACATGGAACCAGCAACCTAGCAATGTTTCTAATGACTCAACTCTAGCACCCTAGCAAAAGCCAGACAACATCCAATCGAGTCCCTAGAACATCCTCCTCTTCATTGCCTTTGATTCCACGATCACACTTTGCCTTTACCTGCACCACAAACACCAATTGAGATGCATGAGTATTTGATAAACACTCAGTGAGGCAATCCTCCCATCTACTGGGCTATACACACAAGCAATAAGATCCCTACAAGCCACAAACAACAATCAATAAAACAAACCAGGCAATATACCACGCATGCAACTGAACAAGGGGTGTCGACCGACACCAGATGGTGTCGATCGTCACTGACTATCTGGTGTCGACCGACGCCAAACTGGTGTCGACCGACACCCTGCCCGACACTCCCGAAAACCCTAGTTTGTGTCGACCGACGCCTCCACATGGCATCGAACGACACTCGCCAAAGTCCCGAGCCGTCCTCGCGTTGGTGTCGACCGACACCCCAACTGGTGTCGACCGACACCGATACCGAGCAGCGATTTCCCTCGATCAGAAACTCCGAATCTCGCCTCCAATCTCCTCCAATCCGCTCCTTGCACTCCCAGAAGCCAAAACCAGCCCAGATAGCAACGAAAAAGCATAGGGAACTCAAGGAAACACCCACATAAGCACCAAATCACATAGAAACTAGAAAATCTTAGCTTAGATAAGCCATGGTCATGCACTCACCTCTTTGCAGGAAGATTCAAACCAAAAACAACGAATCCAACCTTCCTAGAAAGCTTCTAGATCCTTCCTAGCTTCCAAAACTCTCAAGAACAGCCAGGAATCTCACCAATCTCTTTCAAAAACTCAGGAACAAGGTTTTTCTCTCCTTTCTCTCAAAAACAACAAAGCGGCGACAAAATAAACTTCCAAAACCCTTCTTGTGTCGAAATCCACTTAAATAACCCGGTTCAATGGTTTCCTAAAACCAAACCGAACCAAAACGATAATTGAAATTGAACCGACCAAACCGGCCACAACTGGTGTCGATCGACACTCCCTCTGTGGTGTCGATCGACACCCTCACCAAAATTCCCAAAAATGGTTTGCGGGTGTTACAATTCTCCCCACCAATCTAGATTCGTCCTCGAATCTCGAACAACCATCAGTCAAGGACTCCCGTGCAACCGTCTCCACGGCCCGCACTCCTCCGACCGATCTACGAAGGTCTCCTCTAGGCGATAGACTCACGCTCCAGGCGTCATTTGCTCTTGACTTTTGGACTTCCTTTACTCATAGGCCTAAACCTTGAGTTTTTATTGGCTCCTCATCAGACCTAAGTCTGCATGCCAAATGTTGGCTCCTCATCAGGCCGAAACCCGCATGCCATAATATATAAGGAAAAGTCCAAACTCGTCTCTCGGGTTGCCACCCTACAGCGCGCCCGGATCGTCATCCGAAGTCGATATACCAACCATTCTCCCGAGCCACAAAGTCTCTGAAAATGGCAGTACTAGGAGAACCTAAGTTCCCCAAGAGTCGCGAGCAAACGATTCTGAACACGTCCGAGTCCTATCCCTATCCAGGTTTCCTTCCCGTGGCTCGCGTAAAACATCTCAATGTCCTACCAACCACATATTCCCTCACTGGAATACCTCATGACCACACAAGGATCATATACGCCCAAGGGCCGCCACAAAGGCCAAACAGAATGTCCTAAAGAGGACCGCCACCAAGGCCAAACAAAATGTCCTAAAGAGGACCGCCACCAAGGCCAAACAAATGTCCTAAAGAGGACCGCCACCAAGGCCAAACAAATGTCCTAAAAGGACCGCCACCAAGGCACTCTGGCTAAACAGCCCGCCACAAAGGCCATCTGTCCCGAAGGACCGTCACAAAGACCATCTGTCCCGAAGGACCGTCACGAAGACACTGGCTAAACAGCCCGCCACCAAGGCCAAACAAAATGTCCTAAAGAGGACCGCCACCAAGGCCAAACAAATGTCCTAAAGAGGACCGCCACCAAGGCCAAACAAATGTCCTAAAAAGGACCGCCACCAAGGCACTCTGGCTAAACAGCCCGCCACAAAGGCCAAACAAACGTCCTAAAAGGACCGCCACCAAGGCCACACAAATGTCCTAAAGAGGACCGTCACAAAGACACTCGGCTAAAAGCCCGTCACGAAGACCCCACAATGTCTAAAAAGACCGCCACACACGGGCACACTGACTCAAAAGTCCACCACTAAGGCCACACTCAAGCCCCTTTAAGGCTCTCCACCGCTAAAATGGACAAATTCTAACTCCCATAAAACTTTCCATATTTAGCACCTTCCATTTTTGGAAACTTTCCACTTTTGGAAACTTCTCTTCACAACCCCGCCTCACGGAAACTTTGTACCCCAAACACCACCTCATCTTGTTACTGAGTCGCACAACCAACCACCCCAAGCGACCGAGTAACAAGAGAGATGGGCTGGAATACTCCATTCCCGCTCCAGCCACGGATTACAGATGGGACCCGGCTAAACAAGCTCAAGTCGCGGCTTGCTTCTCATACCACTTCTTGAACCTTGCCTTCATCTTTGCCTCAGGCTCCCAAGTCTGCTCCTCAACACCATCACAGTCCCAAAGGACTCTCATCAAAGGAATCTTCTTCTTCCGAAGTTCCTTGATCCTCCTCTCGAGAACCCTCACTGGTCTCGCCTCCAAAGTCATGTTAGGCTGAAGATCCTCAGGAATCTTAGCCAACACCTCCTCTCCCTCACGGAGACACTTCCGCAACATAGACACATGGAAAACCTTATGGAATGCACGCATCACCTCAGGTAACTCCAATCTATATGCCACTGGTCCAACCCGCTCAATCACTCTGAATGGACCCATATACCTCGGACTCAACTTAGTCTCTGACAATGACCTGTTCGGACCCCGCAACATGGCCATCTTGAGGTACACTCTGTCTCCTACCTGAAACTCAAGATCTCTCCTCCTCCTATCTGCATAACTCCTCTGCCTATCCTGAGCCTCCTTCATGTTCAGCTTGAGAACCCGAATCTTCTCTGAGGTCTCCTGAACAAAACTAGCACCAAACATGCTCCTCTCCCCCACCTGAGTCCAGCATAATGGTGTACGACATGGCCTCCCATACAAAGCCTCATAAGGAGCCATCTTAATACTTGCCTGATAGCTGTTGTTGTAAGCAAACTCTACCAGGTTCAGATGATCTGCCCAATGGCCACCCCAATCCAGCACACACATCCTCAGCAAATCCTCCAGCGTCTGGATCGTCCTCTCTGACTGTCCATCAGTCTGGGGATGATAAGCTGTACTCATATGCACCTTAGTGCCCATCTCTGCCTGAAATGCCTTCCAGAACACCGAAGTGAACTTAGAATCCCTATCAGACACAATGCTTGCTGGCACCCCATGCAACCTGACTATCTCCCTCACATACTTCTTAGCCAAGACCGCTGCTCCATCAGTCTTCTTAATGGCCAGAAAATGTGCTGACTTAGTCAACCGGTCCACAATGACCCAAATAGCATCAAAGGTCCGTGACACTGGCAATCCTACCACGAAATCCATAGTGATCATATCCCACTTCCACTCAGGAATGGGTAAACTCTTCAGTAACCCGCCAGGAACCTGATGCTCAGCCTTCACTAGCTGACATACATCGCACCTCGAAACCCAACTAGCCACATCCTTCTTCATCCCGACCCAATGATAGTACCTCTTGAGGTCACGGTACATCTTGGTCGCTCCTGGATGAATGGATAACTTGCTCGCATGAGCCTCTCTCAGAATCTCCTGTCTCAACTCCTCATCCTTGGGCACACACACACGACCGTGCACCAAGATAGTACCATTATCTGAGACCTGATACTCTGAACCCACATCCTTAGAGGCATTCACTAGCCCCAAATCCTTCTCCTGAGCCAACCGCACTCTACTCAGAAGATCTGCTCTATCTACTGCTTCCAAACCCAACGGTTCCTGTGAAACAGCACATAAGCTCAAAGCACTGATCTCCCTACCAGAGACTCCATCTCCTGCTCCTGAGCCGAAGCTACCCTCTTCCGACTCAGAGCATCTGCAACCGTGTTAGCCTTACCAGGATGATAGGCTATCTCCAAATCATAATCTGCCACAAGCTCCATCCACCGCCTCTGTCTCAAATTCAACTCAGGCTGAGTGAATATATACTTCAGGCTCTTATGATCTGTGAACACCTGTACCTTTGCACCATAAAGATAAGATCTCCAAATCTTCAGGGCAAAAACTACAGCACCCATCTCCAAATCATGAGTAGGATAGTTGCCTTCATGCACCCGCAACTGCCGCGAAGCATAAGCAATCACCTTCCCATGCTGCATCGAACACAACCCAACCCAACTCTAGATGCATCTGTATAAACCACATAGGGTTCTCCTGCTCAGGCAAAGCCAACACTGGCGCAGTAGTCAACATCTCCTTCAGGCTTGCAAAGCCTTCCTCACACTCTTCGACCAGACAAAAGGAACATCCTTCCCTGTCAACTTAGTCATAGGACGTGCTCTGCTTGCAAACCCCTGCACAAATCTCCTGTAGTAACCTGCCAATCCAAGGAAACTCCTGATCTCTGTGGCATTCTGCGGTCTAGGCCAATCCCTAATAGCCTGAATCTTCTCTGGATCTACGAAACCCCTCAACAGAAACAATGTGACCCAGAAAGCCCATCTCACGCTGCCAGAAACTACACTTGCTCAACTTGGCAAACAGCTTCTGCTCCCGCAGCTTCTCCATAACTGCCCTCAAATGCACTGCATGCTCCTCAGGACTCTTAGAGTAAACCAGGATATCGTCGATGAAAATGATGACAGATACATCCAGAAACTCCTGAAATACACTGTTCATCAATCTCATAAACGCTGCTGGTGCGTTAGTCAACCCGAAAGGCATCACCACAAACTCATAATGCCCATACCTCGTCCTGAAAGCAGTCTTCCTCACATCTGCCTCATCTATCGGTATCTGATGATAACCCGATGCCAGATCCACCTTGGAGAACCAAGTAGCACCCCTCAACTGATCCAACAACTCGTCAATCCTCGGGAGAGGGTACTTGTTCTTCACAGTGACCCGGTTCAAACCCCTGTAATCAATACACAACCGGAAACTCCCATCCTTTTTCTTGACAAACAACACCGGCGCTCCCCACGGTGACACACTAGGACGGATGAATCCCTTACTCAATAAATCCTCTAGCTGCTTCTTCAGCTCTGCCATCTCTGCTGGAGCCATCCTGTAAGGAGCCTTGGATAACGGTGTCGTCCCCGGTTCCAGTTCAATGGTAAAAGGATCCGACCGAGATGGTGGTAATCCTTGCAGACTGAAACACATCCTCAAACTCCTCCACCACTGGAATACCGCTAACCGTAGACTTCCCCACTGACTCTGGCATAGATATAGTGACCAAATAAGCCTCACGGCCCTTCTCGATCATCTTCCCAGCCTGAATGGCTGAGATCACGAGACTCCCTGAAGTCGGTCTAATACCCTGAAAACCAACTTCCCTCCTGGTCGCTCAAACTCCACTCTACCCCGATAGCAATCTAAATGCACCATATGCCGATGCATCCAATCCATCCCGAGAATAACATCATACAGCTCCACGGGACTGATAAGCAAATCCGCTGGCCATGACTCCCTGCGATCTGAATATCAATTCCTCTAGCTCGTCCAATAACTCTCAGGAACTTGCCTCCCGCAACTCTAACAACTCCTGTGCGCTCTCCAGGATCCCCGCTGATCCCCGCACACTCTGCACACTCTGGAGTAATGAAGCTATGCGAAGCTCCAGAATCAAACATAACGTGGGACTTAAACCCGCCCACCAACAAGGTCCCTACACAAACCTCATGTGTTGAGAACCTAACACTTTATCACAGGAACATAAAATCTGACCCTACTAAAAATTCACAAAGATTAAGTACCAGAAATTATACCTGTGATCGCCCCGGCACTGGTTCCACCAGTCTCCACTGTCGTGTAAACCCGAGGCCCCTGCTCAATCCGTGCCACCTGCTGACCCCCAGGCTGCACCTGCTGCAACGCTGCCACTGCTGCCGGCTGCAGTTTGGGACAAAAAGGCTTGATGTGCCCTGTCTCCCTACAATGATAACACACTCGAGGTCCTGCCGTCGGAACACTCCTCTTGGGACAACTAGCAACCCTGTGATCCCTGCTCCCACAACCGAAGCAACCCGCACCACTCGGCTTCTGCGTAGCCTCCCACTTCCTCTTGGTTCCCTGAGCCCGGATATCCTCCTCAATCTCTGCTGCAGTCTCAACCAGCTCTGCACGCGTAGCATAACTCCTCCCTCTACAGTGAACTCTCAAGTCATCACGTAGAGCCCTCAAGAACCTCCTGATCTGAGCCTCCTCAGGCTCCATAGCCCGACCTCCATAACAAAGAAGTCGACTGAACTCCAAGTCCAACTCCCGCACTGACCGTGTCCCCTGAGACAACTGAAGGAACTGCACCTCCAAACGATCCAATGCCTCTCTAGGAAAATACTTGCGGTTGAACTCCAAAACGAAGTCAGCCCAAGTCATCTCCCGCTGCACCCTCCTAGCAGCCACAGATCTCCACCACAACTCAGCATCACCACTCAAAAAGTAGACCCCTATGTCCACCCAAAACTCCTCAGACATCTCAGAGTGTGGAAGTTACGTTCCACTCTCGTCCTCCACGCATCCGCAGCAGTAGGATCTACACCTCCTGAAAACTGCTCAGTACGCAACCGACCCATCTCTGTCAACATGCTGAGATAACGAGCATGGACCCCCGCATCCGCAGCCACTGGCTGCCGCTCCTCCGCCACCACTGGTGGCACTACCTGAGCCTGAGCCGGTACCACTGGTGGTAACCGCTCTAACACCTGTGCTAGCAAAGCCGCAAGGTCAACACCGGGACTCCACCCGCTGGGACCCCCACACCGGGACCCTAGCATCACCGGCCACTGGAGCATCAACACCCCCTCCTGCCACACTCACGGAATCCCCGGAACACCCTGCGACTCGCCAACACCCTCAGCTGTCACACTCTGGTCCTCGGTCTCACTAACCACTGGGACTCTGCCCCTACCACGACCACGTCCGCGTCCACGACCACGTCCGCGTCCACGACCTCGACCAGCCACAGCACCCTCTCTAACCATCTGCACTACCATGAACAGAAGGCTAAGCAAACAATTTCTATTATTACACAGAAACATAAACTCACCGTGGAATCACACACTCGGCTCGAAGAGGATGTTCTAAGACTCCATGCCACACGCAATTGACTAACTCACATAATCAATCAAGACATGCAATCCCAAACATCTACAACAGAAACCTAGTGAACCCAATCCTAGAACCGTAAGGGCTCTGATACCAAAATGAAACGACCAACCTTTTTTTTTTTTTTTTTAATAAATAAATAATAAATATAATATATGAAAACAACTACAGCTAGTGGTCCCATACCCACTAGCCACCTAACCACAACACATTCAACAGCGGAAAACATAACCAATAATAACCAATAATAAACCAATACTATAGCAAAGCAATAATCAATACCAAACAACAAGAAACATGGAACCAGCAACCTAGCAATGTTTCTAATGACTCAACTCTAGCACCCTAGCAAAAGCCAGACAACATCCAATCGAGTCCCTAGAACATCCTCCTCTTCATTGCCTTTGATTCCACGATCACACTTTGCCTTTACCTGCACCACAAACACAAATTGAGATGCATGAGTATTTGATAAACACTCGGTGAGGCAATCCTCCCATCTACTGGGCTATACACACAAGCAATAAGATCCCTACAAGCCACAAACAACAATCAATAAAACAAACCAGGCAATATACCACGCATGCAACTGAACAAGGGGTGTCGACCGACACCAGATGGTGTCGATCGTCACGACTATCTGGTGTCGACCGACGCCAAACTGGTGTCGACCGACACCCTGCCCGACACTCCCGAAAACCCTAGTTTGTGTCGACCGACGCCTCCACATGGCATCGAACGACACTCGCCAAAGTCCCGAGCCGTCCTCGCGTTGGTGTCGACCGACACCCCAACTGGTGTCGACCGACACCGATACCGAGCAGCGATTTCCCTCGATCGAAACTCCGAATCTCGCCTCCAATCTCCTCCAATCCGCTCCTTGCACTCCCAGAAGCCAAAACCAGCCCAGATAGCAACGAAAAGCATAGGGAACTCAAGGAAACAACCACATAAGCACCAAATCACATAGAAACTAGAAAATCTTAGCTTAGATAAGCCATGGTCATGCACTCACCTCTTTGCAGGAAGATTCAGACCAAAAGCAACGAATCCAACCTTCCTAGAAAGCTTCTAGATCCTTCCTAGCTTCCAAAACTCTCAAGAACAGCCAGGAATCTCACCAATCTCTTTCAAAAACTCAGGAACAAGGTTTTTCTCTCCTTTCTCTCAAAAACAACAAAGCGGCGACAAAATAAACTTCCAAAACCCTTCTTGTGTCGAAATCCACTTAAATAACCCGGTTCAATGGTTTCCTAAAACCAAACCGAACCAAAACGATAATTGAAATTGAACCGACCAAACCGGCCACAACTGGTGTCGATCGACACTCCCTCTGTGGTGTCGATCGACACCCTCACCAAAATTCCCAGAAAAATGGTTTGCGGGTGTTACAATTACGAAGAATATTCACAAATCTAAAAGCTTTTGCGAAAATTCTAAGGACAAAACTTTCAAATCCTAGTTTTTCAGATTTTGAAGAATAAACAGATCTTTAATTCTATTTCAGTATTTCTAGAAACTTCCGCTGCTTCACTCATATCACTCTCATTACCACATTTTCCGCCTCCCAGTGGTGACCCTTGAAGAATGATGGCTTCTCTAATATCCGCTTGGCTTTGCTAATTATGTTACTCAAGAGGTTAGTTATGCATCTAAACCATATAAGGAAGTGTTAAGTCAAAAAAAAAAAAAAAAAAAAAAAAAAAAAAACCATATAAGGAAGTGCTTTAGTTATAGGAGACAGACACATGAGACACTAAGCTAGAATTAACTTATTAAATGTGTAATTAATTTAATTTTTATCAACTATTTCTAAATTGTCTAATATTTTATAATTTTTGATCGATGTGCGACAGACCTCAAATAGAAAAAGTAAACTAGTCTTTTTTTAAAAAATGAAAACAGCAGATCTCTTATTAATCGAGAATATTTCAAGAAGTACCTAACTCGCGTGAATTGCAACTTTGCAAGTTAGGATTTCAAATAGTAAATTTAAGCCTAGAGTAAAAAGTTCTCGTTTTGTTTAACGTCCAAGCTATTCTTTATATTTCTATGGTTTTCGAGTACGAATAAACGGCTTAGTTCCATTATCTTCGAAAAAACATCTTCATTTTCTCTATCCTTTTTATACACTTCTAGATTTGATACAATTTTTTGAAGATTTTTTAGATAGATCGATTTCAATTTAGATCGAATTTCAATTGATTCATTGTTATTCTTGCTATATTATACAAATATCACGTTTCTCCCACATGTTATTTGTTTAAACATTTTACAGATCAAGCCGTTCACACTTCACACAGAGGGCATCACTACTCATAATCTTTTTTTGACTTTTGTCTTTTTGTCTTTTTTTTTTTTTTCTTTTTGATAAAAAGGCTTAGAAAATGCACAAGAAAACGTTACAAGAAAGTTCTTTTGTTTCTTATTTGTTTTTTTTGTTAGTACGTGTAAAGTTCTCAACTAAACAGATTGACTGGATCCGGTAATGATATTGATAACATAAAATAAGTCGACCTAGAAAACAATTCATAGTTAGTGGTAGACAAGTCGACCCGCTTGAAAGATTGATAATTCTTGTCTCTTCGATATTATTTTTTAAAGTATTGTAAAAAATTTTTTAATAGTATTGATATTAAAAAATTTAGTAAAAGTTGTTTGTAAATATGTGTCGTTACACAAAGAAAAAGCAATATAAATTAGAGAAAACTGGCCAGAAATTATGTTTTTAAGATTTTATTTAAAAACTATTCTTACGTTTAAAAATTTGCAAAATATTTTTTTAATTTTTATTTTTACCTTATAAAAAAAAAAATAACAAAAGGGTTTTTCACTATGTAAAAAAAAAAGTCTCTTTCGTCTCTTTCTATCAGACGACACAAAAGGCGATCTATACAACCGTTTCTATCATTGGCTTTTACGGGCCGCCGGTATTTGCCAGTGATTCTTCTTTGTTTTTTTAATTTGTTTTTCTCCTGTTTTTGATATTTGCCATGGGAAACAGCTAATTATATCGGAATTTTTTCCGATCTATCTCTTTCTTCTGGATGTTGGCAACGCTTGTGTTTGTGTTCACAATCGATTCTCAGTTTCATGAAAAATCGACACCAAATCGAATACCCCGATGTCCTCTCAAGCAAATCGCTTATGTAATTTCGATTTGGAAATGTTCATTTAGCAAGTGGAAGCGCTTTTGTTTCCAGCATCTTCCTTCGTTTTGGGAAGCTATTCAGTCATGGTTCTATATAATGTATTGTTATAATGTTATCTCCGTGAAAAATCTCTTGGTTTTTTTTATGATGCCCGATTTTCACCATCTCATGACTAGAAGGGATTAAGTATAAAGTCCACAGAGTTTTATGGCATATCGATCGGCGATTGTGGGATCCAGGCATAACAGTTCTACGGAGACTCGAAGAAATAATGCAAAAGAAGATTTTGATTATCACCAGTGATATAAGACAACTAGGGAATTTCTTCCATGAGAAGATAGCCACGAACGACTATTTCATAGTTTTGGGATTGATTCTGGAGAGGGAAAGAAACAAGTTAATAATCTGCTGACGTGTAAGGCTACGTTATTCAAAGCATTGTGGAAAGTCGCTTCTCTATAGTACTTTTTATTGTTAGGTTATGTATTTGTGGATGTGTATTTCGATTTGCTCAGTATTGGTGTAATTCTAGTGTATCAACTCTTGTATAAGATTTTGAATCAATGAATGAATGAGAATGAAGTGTTAAAAAAAAAAACAAAAAGGTTCCTCACTTCATCTATTACTTGTTTTCGACGAGACTATATAAAACTATATTTCTAGTCAAAAAAAAATGTTATTAGTTTCGCAACTTTTATATTTTGGAAATAAAAGCAAAAAAAAAAATTGATTAAAAAAATTCTGGCAAAATTTAAACTTGACAAAAAAAATCAAATCAATAGTACGACATTTTGGTTCATATATAAGTTTGAGAATTCGTTAGAAATACCCTTTCACATATCTTTTTTTTAAAAAAAAAAATATTTTTACTCTCTTTTACACAATTACACTTTGTTAAATTAATTTTTAGAAATTTTTTTTAAAAAATTTGGATTTATAATTTTATATATTAAAAAGGGATATTTAAAAATTGACACCATAAAATGGTATTTTTGAAAAGTGACGTAGAAAAACAGATATTTTTGAAAATTTTCCTATAAATTTTCATAATTAAGCTTCTAAATTCATGGTTTAAACTCTAAACTTTTAAACATATTGACCACCATGAATTGCTACAGAAGAAATATTAAAAAAATAAAAGATTAAATCTAGGTTTACTATTTTAGAATTTCGTATGAATACATAAAATTCCAAAATTAGTCGTTCTGATCGTGATATGTAATGTAATCATTTTTATTTCATAGCATATTAACATATTGTATAAAGGGATTTTCATAGATCTTCCTAAATCTATCACCGAGAAAAAAGAAAAAAAAATCTATCACCGAGACGGGAGACAAATCAAGTTAATCACGTGTAGTATTATCAAAACGTTGTAAGTACGTATACTCGTCCATGTTTATTTTATTGCATGAAACACCTTAGATTTGTCGATTAGAAAGCACCAGCTCATATCATAAAAAGTTTAATTAATTACTTCTTTTCAATTGTATAGGACAGCTCATTATGTGCTACGGTAGGTCTTTTTTTAATCAAGTTTTATAAGTTTTTGTGTTCCCATCTTCGTTGAGGCTGTTCTCAATTCTTTTAAAAGGAAGTGATTTTTCGTCTTTAGCTTGATCATTCTTACATTTACAAAAGAAAAAAAAAAAAAAAAAAAAAAAAAAAGAAGAAGAAGAAGAAGATGAAGTTGTATTTAGTCTTAGGATCCTGCATCATCGGAGCACTTCTTCTTGTTATTCTTCTTTTTCTTATTTACGTACTCCGTGAGTTATATTATGAGGCCATGGGAGAACGACTGGAAGGTGAGTCTTTTTCTTAAGTTAGTGAAATTTTAACAAATCTCCTTTAGTAAATCATATTTTTGACATAACGTCAAAGCAACAAGATCTTTTATATTTTTTTGCCACCGCAGCTGATAAGGAAGCTAGAGCGGAAGTGGAACACCTTATAAGCCCGATTAGGCCTAGCATCTCAGCTGATTGTACAGTTCCGGGTGAGTCAATTACTTTACCATTTCTTTTACTTCTGATAACAACAGAAACAAAAAAAAAAGTCTTATACATGTTGCCAACATATATACACAGTCGAATCGAGTTCATCAGGAAGAACAGAGCTACATGCCGATTTCTGCACAGATATTGAAGAAGCCGTATGCATAAGCGCAGACACAACAACGAGTGGTCTTCCACCAAGAAATCATATGTACAATGGACCCTACTTTAAGTTGAAAGGACCAAAAGATAGCGATTCAGATTAAAATTCATATTAACTGATTAGTACCAATATTTATTTTGTCTTTCTCTTTTTCAGCAATTTTTTTTCCACACTGCTGCAAATTTAATATGAATGCTCTCTGAATTGCTCTTTAATTAAAATCAAGCCACTAGTTTCTTGACTTATTTCACTCACAGTTTGTGCAACATGCTGCATCGTATCAAAATACAAGTTATATATGTTATTTGTTATGGTTTACTCAAGAGTACATCACACTGGAACTGTAATAACCCCTCCCAAACAAGAATTTATGTAAGGACGTAAGTAACACAATCTTGTGGCGGACTAACTTTGTTGAAAAGACTTCGAGCCGGTTGTGTGACAATGCGATCTATGGCCATTCTAATCTGCTAGTTGATTTGATATTAGTACTTGTGCAAACTTCTTTATCCCACTCTCGGTGCCAAAGCACACATCAGTCGCCGCCTCCCAGTGGTGGTAACCCTTGAAGACTGACAGTTTCTCCCGGATCCGCTTGGCTTAGCTAATTATGTTCCTCAAGAGGTTATGCGTCTAACCCATATAACCCATATAAGGAAGTGCCTTAGTTTTGTCGATTGCAAAGCAGCAGCTCATATCATAAATTGATAAATGTGTTCAATTCTTTTTCTAGTGTATTTAATACAGTTAGTTAGAAATTTAGAATTCGATACACGAGAGAGAGAGATACATGAGACAGTAGCTAGAATTAAGTAATTAAATGTGTAAACTAATTCTTTCTAATACTTTATAACTCTTGATCAATATTAAATCCTATGGTAATTTTGACAAATTCCTTGTAGTATCTATTAATAAGAATATAAGGCAACTTGTATATGAATGATGGAGAGAGATTAATAAAAATATAACGCAACTTGTATAAAGTGGAGATAAAATTAATAGATAAGGACAAAACGTTCACTTTCCGTGGAATAAACTATTGAAAGGATAACACACATTTTTCATTTCATTATTGGAAATTAAAATATGAGAAGAAGATTCATGGGGTTGCAGTATATCGTCCGCCAATCATAACTCAAACTGATCATAAACATCCTGATCATCACAGACATCTTCGCGCCTGGGGTCGAATTCTTCTCCAGCATGGATCTTGTTTCGTGCTCCTCCAGGTTTACAGATTCCCCCAGCATTGTTGCATAGATTTGCTTATATTTTTAAAAAACATTACAAGATTATGGCTTACGCTATGAAAACATTAGGGAGGTTAACGCTCATAATAAAAATACAATTTTTAAATATATGAAAACATTTATCAGAGAATATAGCTTTCTTAATTACAATTTATTTTCTATAGGTAGGACATATGCATACTTTAATTTATGTTCAGTTTCTTCAATAATTTCCTTTCCAGATAAACCTAGCGACAATTATTAATTTAAAAAAAAAAAAAAAAAAAAAAAAAAAAAAAACTTGAGAATCTTGTAGTTGTGTTCTATTGATCAGTTTCTGATCATAAAGTGATTCTTCTAAAATATAGAGATATTTTTATTCGGTAGAAGATAGATACCTCCAAATGCTTGCGTTAGGAACAAAAGTAGGATTAGACACACTGCGAGGATGCTGCTTCCTCCACCTGGTACCACAAAAACCAGATCTACTTTCATTAACACTTTGTCGTAATCATTACAAAGCAAGCGTATAATATATCTATTTTCCATATTATACCAAAAGAACACTAGAAATAGAAAGGATTGCAAGAACTTTTCCATATATATATCTTGTCTTATACGATTAGAAGACAGTCGTGGTACTAACCTCGTTTCTGTTTCGGTATGGACTCGTTTGCACGGCGTCTGTAAATGATCATGGGAACTGATCCGACAAAAATGGTTCCTAACACCAAACCCAACATCTTTCTTTTTTTTCTTTTTTTTCTTTTTTCTATCACTTGTTTGCTTGGTCTATTTGATGATCGGGCTATATCATGAGTTTCTCTTTATATAGATAGAGTTGGGTCTAAGTCAACTTTAATGAGTTTTATGAAACTGGGTCAATATTTAATCAATTAATCCCCTGTCTTAATTAAATATCATTACTCATAACATGTACTATACTGTATATCACTTTATTATTATTGAGAGTTTGAGACTGGGTCGTATCTCTTACTAATTACATTACAAATAAAAGCATTATATATTATGATAAAATAAAGAAGGTGGCGAAGAGCTTCTAGTAAATTAATGACAATTACATACTGGTCAATATAATTTATAACGTGCAATTGTTTCCAACGGAATTTTCTGCGTTTGTATATTTATGTAAAAATGTAAAAGCTATTTTCACGCTTACAATTAATACAGTGTGTTTTAAAATGCTACTTTATATTTCCAACTAACATAAAAATCTATTTAGGTACTAATACGATAGTTAATACAATCACTATGTGGTCTGCATGCGTTTACTTATAGTACTGTTGTACGATAGTTAATACAATCACTACAACTCATGTGCTAAACAATACAGTGTTTTACCTAACTATCTCGTGTCTAATAACATAACAATGACGTAGTAAACACTAGCTAGTTAGTTAGAAGATAAAGAATTTCAACTATTTAGCACATGCCCATTAGTTTGCTAGGATTTGAGCCAATTTGAAAGAAGATATAACACGGTTTCTAAGCTGCAATAGAATTCTGCATGCCACAACTCACAAAGTTGTATGTTGATCACTACCAAGCAGAATCTGCCTTTTTTTCTTTCTTTTTCCATCTCCTGGCCACAACAGGTTTGTTTATTAGTCCAATACTAAATCCATTGTGAAAAGAAGACATGATCCGGGGTGAGTTGGTGCCGGTTTTTCGATGAATTTATTAACGTCACTATATCACTGTCACTTCTCGCTGAATTTGAAACTAAATATTACATTACAATAAAGAGGTACGATTGTAACCTTTATAATTAAAAAATATACTAAATTACAAACCATCTGCGTAGTGATGAATCTTGCCACTACTTTTAAGTTTTAACAAAAACGACTTTTTTTATTAAATGTTAATCAAGTATAAATTTGTGGAAAAAGTCTCTTGGTCAGTAATTAAGAATTTAAAAGTGTCTACACCAAGTATGTAGTTTGAATTCCATAAAATACATTTTTTCAGATATTACTGATGCAAGATTAATAAAAGATGCTAGAATGCTGAAGACATAATCGTCCGTAATTAGTGTTAAGTGGTAACAGTAAGACAGTTCATCGCTGATATAAGTATATAACACATATATATAAATCGTCAGTAACAGGTCTATTATATAAAAACACAACAACAGCAATAGAGCAAGCAAAAATACTAGTAGCATGTATATATATGATAGAAAATTAATGGGAAGAACATCTTCGTAAAACGTGTGTGGATCGCCTAAAAGCTGATACGTAGTTGCCACTATCCAACACGAGCTTTATGCACTTTTTGTTACTTAGTGTTAAAACACTGTAAATTTCAAGAAATCTTAAGTGAACGATTTGAATTGACTGAATTTTCATTGCTTAATAGAGTTAGATCAAGGCAAAGACGAAATATTGCTAATGTTTTTTCTAAAATTAAAGTGAGATGGATCAAGCTAAGACGATAAATCACTTCTCCTTTCATACGAATTGAGAATATTATAAGTAAAGCGTCAACACAAGCTTTTTAACAACAAAAAAAAAAAAAACAGAAAAAGTAAAGCATGCGTTAACGCCAATGATACACAACAACTAAACTAATAAAAAAAGACCTGACGTACTAGGCAAATTGATCTGTCTTCTATTTAAAAAGTACTAGGTTAATGAGCTGTCTTATATTAAAAGGTACTAGGTTTATGAGCTGTCTTATATTGAAATATTTTATAGTAATATCTTATAACATATATGTTTTGAATTATTATAATAATAAGTTGATAATTAGTTGTAATATTTGAATTTTTATGTAAATATACCATCATCTTCATCTTATGTAATTATTATATAAATATTTTTTATATCAACTAACAAATTTTCTGTTTTAGGACGTTTTCAAAAATAACCATTTTTAATGTTATTTTTAAAAAATATTTATTTAATTTGTCCATTTTCAAAAATATCGTTTTTATGTCATTTTTAATATAAAAAAATTATAAATAATAGAAATTGATATTCTTTCTAAAAATACTTTTTTAAAAACAACTTTTTGTCTTCTTTTACACAACTAAAATATAGAAAATTAATTTTTAGAACTTTTTTTAGGTTTGGATTATCTATTTTACATTTAGTATATAGTTTGAAGGAAGTAAGGTTTTGTATTTAGAGTTTAGAATTTAGATTTCATTTATTTTATATATTAAAAATATGTATTTTTAAAAATAAAAAATATAAATAAGCATTTTGAAAATGACGAAAGAGATATATTTCTGAAAATATTCCTAAAAATATAATTAACTATTAGTTACGATAAAGAGGCACATTACGATTTCTTTACAGAAATGTTGTACTTTTTTCCGTAAAAATACAGTATTTGGAAAATATATATATAGGAATTTCATCAATTTTATAATAATGAATGTTTGGTTTGGATTCATTAAAAGCGTATTTGGTTTTTTTTTTTTTTAACCTTTGATTAGTGCCCACGGAAAATATCTTAGAAAGGGAAAATGTTGCAACCATACCAAAAGTTGTTACAATTAATTTCTTAGCTATAGTAAAATTTGCAGCGGTTCATCAAAATACAATATGTTACAAGTGTTCACTAAATAAGCCATAAGTTGCAACATGTCATAAAAAAAAACTAAAAATTTCAATGGTTTGTCAAATAGTAATGATTCAATTAGATGATTGCAATAATTCATTTAGTTATACTTTAGTAATTAAATTAGCAAAGAAAATTTATAGAGAGTTATTAGCGAGAGACGTGGTCGTTGTACTGATTTATCAAATATAACAAAACTGCAGCAGTTTATCGAATATACTTAATATTTTAACAACTCATTAAATAAGTCAAAATTACAATAGTTAGTCAAATAAACCAAATAATGCAGTGGTTCCGTTAACAGTTGTAATAAATTATTTAAATTTATTTTAGTAATATAAATTAAAAAATTATTATGAAGAGGTATAACCAAAAGACCGAAATATAAAAAACTTTATTCAACATCAAACCATATTTTTTGAGGAAGACTTCATTTTTGAATTGTATAATAATGTTAATGCAACATTAAAATTACGTTGTATTTATATAAAATTACTATTACCATTTAAAATTGTTGAATAAAAAATTTCACTGTATAATCCATAAGCTTTTGAACAAAATGTTGGTATTTTCATCAGATTTTTATATTTAAAATTGACTAAAATTTCTACATTATTTATAGTCATTTCAAAAATGTTTAGTTAGATAAAAAAAATAGTGGAGTTTTTGATGTATGTTAATAGCAGTGTTCAAGAAAGCGGTCTAGGCGGCCGCTTAGGCGCCGTCTAGGCGCTAGGCGCTCAGCAGACGCCTAGATGACCGCTTGAACCGTTTAAAATTATATTAATTTAATTTTAATATATATTTTTATTTTTAATTACAAATATTTAAATTATTAAGTTTTATATCTGTATATGTAATTATAAATGCTTATATGTTGTTACTATAACTTAAATAAATGTATTTTCTTACTTTTGTTTATAATTTATAATTTTTTAATATTTTTCTAACATATATTTGTACATAATTTTATATATATGATGGTTTATGTTGTAAACGCCTAAACCGCCTAAAAACGTTTAGTCTCCGATTAAACGTTCTAGGCGCTAGGCGTTGGGTCACCGCCCAGATACCGCCTAGCGCTTTCTTGAACACTGGTTAATAGATACTGAATTTTCAATGATTTGATTAATCATTAAACCAAAAATCTGTGTTGGTTTATATATATATATATAGAAAAACAAATATATAAAGTGTAAAAGATATGAAAAATTGAATACAAACAACTGCTGTAAAATACACATTTATAAATGGATAAATACATGGACTTTCATTTCTTTATATATATATATATGTCCCCGAACTCTTCTCATTTTTAATTTCCAATAATGAACTAAAAATATGTATTTTCCTTTTATAGTTTAATATTTCCAGAAAAAAAAAAACATTTTCTTTTCCCAAACTCCTTTTCAACAAAATACAAAGAAATGAAATTGCAAACGTACTGAAGTCGAAAAACAAATGCTCATAGTTGATAACAGAAAACAGCGATAAGAAATATGTAAACAAATGTGCTTCTCGTAGGAGACGAATTAAGCCAAAGGTGCAACGTTTGGTGGGAGCCAGAGCCAAAGGTGTAATCACTTTCGAGGATGAAAATACGGGTAGGCTGCGAAGAAAGCTTGGAAAATGGTAAGCAGAAGAAGTACCAAAGCAGCAAGAGATGATAGAAACGTCCACGGACTTTTGAAATACGTGTATTTTATTCCTGCCCAGTGTACATGGTAACCTTGTGCAGTGTAGTCGTTGATTCCCTCGAACACATCTGACAAGTAACTACTGGATATGGAAAACGCAATGTCTTTGCCTGTGTTCTTGAAGAACAAAGATACTTCTTCTCCCGTTCCAAAATAGTTCTCTATGATCCCTTTCTCGCTTAAGAACGTTGCATCTTCAGCAGTGTTTATGAGGCAGCCCATGAAAGTAACATAGCTTGTCATTTCGGTTGTGCAATATAAATTGAACTGCTCAAAGGCGACGCAGTTGATTAAAAGAGAGCTGAAAAAGTCATCAAATGTTAGTAGCGGTATTTCAAGTACACCGCTCTCGTCGAGAGTTATGTCAAGCGGTGTCTCACTCTCCTTTGGCATAAATTTTATTCCTCGGAGTCGAAGTTTTTTTGCTGAGACAACCAGCTTGAGAAAAGGGCGAGGCTTTGGTCGATTTAGTTTTGGTGGTGGTTTTGCTAGTGTTGGTGGTGGTGGCGGTGGTGGTAGTGTTTCTGTTGGTGGTGGTAGTGTTTCTGTTGGTCTTGGTGGTGGTTTTGTCTCTTTTTGAACTTTACTTTTGGAAGGACTTATTATATTGAGGAATGTAAAAACGTTAAATATATTGGTCCAGCTTTGTTTCGGTTCCTGAGATTTCTTTGGTATGAAAGTTTGACGAATGAGATCTAGAAGATGTTTTGCATCAAGATCCTTTCTGTCCCTCCAAAACTGGTTTGACCTTTTTATTCGATAACCAAAGAATCTAAAGATGATAGTGTTTAAGCTAGTAGTGGAAGTGGAAGGAAACAAGTTTGATGTCGAAAAGAGAGCATGAAGAAGGAATAGGGGGACCTGGTTTTCAAGGAGTAGGAGATCACTTCGAAGAGTTGGTAAAATCCACCGTAACATGAAAATCGGGTCATCAGGATAAGCCTCACGCCAACTCTTGTTTGAAATCACCAGGAACAACGTGAGGATGAAACAACCGTCAAGAACCATCATATCGACCAACTTTTCTGAGCTAAGACTCAGTTCCTCAGAGTAGGAACCTCTGATCTTCTCTTCTAGCCCCAGGACCACTTCGCGCAAGTGGGTCAAATACACTTCTTTTTCTTTCGTCTTGGACAAAAAGATATTAAGATATCGTTGTTTGTGCTCCTGGATCATCTGAAGATGATTTCCACCAGCTTTGCCATCCGAATGGTGGTATGGGCCTATAGACAAAATCTTGGGTTTGTAAGCTGTTTCATTGGCCTCAACGAGAGTGTGAGGGATTCTGAAGATGCAACAAGATTGACCACCCGCTGATTCCTTAAGATGTTTAACCGGTTTCTCAATTTGTATGATGCAACAAGACGTATCTTTTTCTGCCCTTGAGATTGTCATGCTACCTCCAGTGGCTTGGTTGGGAGGATTCATGGCTCTCTTCTGTTTTTTTTTTTTTTTTTTTTGGAGTGATGGCTGTCTAGTTCTTTTTTTCTTTCTTTTGCTGACGAGAAAATATGAAACGGTTTAGTTCACATTAAAAGATAAATAAAATGAATAATAAAAGACCATGATGTAAAAGACTTCTATAGTTTATCAACAAGACAGCTAGCACGCAAGTCACGTTAAAACTAAAATATTAACATAAAGCTATAACATTTTTTTTAGGTAACATTTCTTATCATGAAAAAATTACGCTATCATCTAAATAATTTTGTCCACCTATTTTACAATTATAAATTCGCCTAGTGTTGTTATATGTATTTGAAAGTCTATACCCTCCACCAATACAAAATCCAAGAATTCCATTACTCATATGTCATCAACCCCCATACTACAACCTATTTAAATTGCAATATGCACCAAGTTAACAATTATGCATGTCGTTTGTTTCCTTTTTTGTCGTCATTTCGTTTGTTTCCTTAAATATACAGTTATATGTACTTGGACGGTTATACATGTAGGATTTGCAAGAGATGAATGGCACCTTATCCTAAGTTCTTCAAACATTTTTCAGATTTCCCTGATCCAACACTTTCAATTTTATAATTTTATATAATTCGTATAAGAAAATGTGAAAGACATGTGCTATCTTATTATATATTAGCAAAAGAAATTATATTATTATACTAATAGTATACTAACAGGTAGTGCTAATAAATCAACAAAGGCGGCAAAGGTGATAATGACATGGAAACGGGATTACTTTACGTAGAAGAATACCGACGTCATCAATAGTGACGCCATGACCTCAGTCAGATGTACGAGGTGATCGAGAGTCTGGTACGAGGTGGGAGAAAAAGCATTAAAGTAGTTTACCAAAACAATTCTTTCTTAACCTTAGTGGGAGGAAAAGCAAAAGTTGAAATGTTTATCATTGTTGATCGTATATGTGAGAGACAAACTTTTGTGGTTTAAATTTAAGTTAAACCGGTTTGGGTGTAATTTAAACAGGTATAAAGAATCGATTGAAGATCGTTGGTTAAATGGTTGTTATTTGGTTGGCTCAAATTTAACCGGCTCACTTTATCTATATGAGTGATAAAGAAGATTTATTATTGTGATAAATTAGAATCAGGGTTGGATAAGTACTCAAATCTAGGGTTAGTTTCCATATAAGGATCATTTGTACGTGATATAACTCTCAAGAAAAGTACTATTGAATTGCTTGTGTCTTTCTCTTTTACTCTCTCTTTTATTCTCTGCTTTACTTCTCTGTTTAACTTTTCTATACTATTGTCCTTCTCTGTTTCATACAATAACACTAGTCTGTGTTGAGTGGTTTCGAGGGTGAGGTTGTTACAATCACACTAGTCGTCGTGTTTATATGAGTTATTTATACATTTGCTTCGTCTTCAAGAAAGCCTATCCCAAATTGACCTGACCTAGTGAAAGAAAAACGGGCTAAATCAATTTTTTTCGCCTCAATTAACGCCATTGGGTCGAGAGAGAGGAAAAAATGGAAATCTGTGTGGGTTTGTGAATGACCCTCACCTATAAATATGCAAGAACATTGTAGACAAGAGGATTTCCGAATTTTACAGTGACACAAATAGTGAAGAAAAAGAGTGTCTGTAAGACTTACAAGCCGTGTCTGAACATGTCTGAAGGACTTCAGACGAAGCGAGAAATTGTCAAGTGGCATCTGCCAGCGCAGCACATTGGAGACAGTGCAACACATCGATGATGGAGATGGGAGCATGGGCGGAAAACGTGTCAGTCTAAAAGGTGTTCGTTGGAAGCTACAAGTGAGTTGTTAAATTAAAGTCAACATGATGATGGGGAACTTCTTAGGACCTACCGGATAAAGAGAGGTGTTGTGAAGGACATGAAACACTATAGAACTTGCTGGATAAAGAAGAGTATGGTGAAGATTGTTGAAGCCTATATAAGTGGAAGAAACTCATCTTATTAGGATTAGCACTTTTAAGAGTAGAAAAGTATGAGTCTATAATCAAGTAAGAGAAAAGATATTGCTTGAGTGGTTTCGCTGATAAGTGAATAAACGAGTGAGCATAGCTGTTCCTATGCAGGTAAAGTTGAATAGATTAGAATCAATTCTATGGCAAACCACATGTTGTGGTGTTTCATGAAACTGATCAAACAAACTTGTAAAATAGTTGTTTGAGGAATCTCTAATAAAGCTCAGCTTACTTATATCTTTGGTATTCTTGTATTAGTATTCAAGATTCTACTTATTTCAAATAGAACACATCACCGCCATTGCTCATTCAAACATTTGCTCTGCATCACTTGTTTGACTATCTTTCGTTCAGTTCGAACGAAGTAACTCGACTTATATTGTTCGTTAACTTGTACACGTGTTCAACGTAATTATGACAATTTATCTCGTAATTAAACATAAGTACAAACACATAGTAAATATTTGGGGAAAAATAGTAAATACGAGTAGAAAGTACAACATGATGAAGAGATAGTGACATGAAAACGGGATTATATATTACGTAGAAAATAAACGTTATCTATAGTGACGCCATCATCCTAAGTGTAAGAGGTGACACTCTGGTTCCCTTATAAACCTTTTCGGTGACAAATAATTAAAGCATTGTTATTCATCGCAGTCGTGATGAGCATGTCGTCGCGTTCATGTGTTATTTTATACACATGGATCTTATCAAGTGCAATTTGTACTACATTTTAAGTAGTAAACTAGATGAGTTGCACGGATTGAACTTATTTTATACAAAAATTATGTATATATTTTGTATATTATAAAATTTTTCTATTTTTTATTAATTTTAAAACAGTTTTATCATATATTCTTAACATTTTACATTTAACCTGTCGCCCGTTATAAAAATCATAACTCAATTTATCATATTAATCCATTATATTTAAATTCATATATCGTCTACACTTGTTAATTCGGAAGATTTTGTAAAAAAATTTGTTTATATTGTTAAATTTGTTTGTATATTTGGTATTATTCTTCCAAATTAAATGGTTAATAATAGTGTGAATGATTAAAGTAAATTTTCTGTAGATAATATAGTTTATGTTCAAGATTCCTTGTTATTATTATTAATAAGACACCTAAAATAATCAAAGGAACCCGTAAATCTCGATTATTAATAATCAAGTGAAATTGTAAATCCAGACTATACAAATAATAGATTTAAATTATTAGTGTATTAACTATATTAATATACTTTCTTTTTACCCATAAATCCAGACTATATAAATAATGTTATGTTTTTTCATGAATATGGTGTATTCTAGTGAATGGAGATGTCAATGATTTATACTAAAAGTTTAGATAGGTGTTAGATAAGATTTTATTTTGGTTGCATAATCGAAAATCATGTTTAAGAGTAATTAATTTATGAGATTTTTTTGCTTTATGTAAATATCCTCTTTGAAAATTTTATTTTTTATTTTATTCTTTGAAATATCCTTTTTATAAACATCCTAAAGAATATTCTTAGGTATAACTAATGGTTATAACCCATATAACATATGTTGTAACCAACTAATGAATCAAATAATAATATAACTTTATAATCTACGACTATTATATAGTCTACCAAAAAGAAGATGTGTACTTCCGTAATATTATATAAGTGATTATTTAATTTTCGTTTTCTTAAAAAATTGTTATCAAAAAGAAAATAATTGTCTCGTTTACAAAAAAAAAATATCGTTCCATATTTACAATGTCATATTTTAAAGCATAATTATCTATTTGTATGATACAACTAGAACCCTAGAAGAATTCATGGCTAAGTAGTTCTAGAGACACATAGATATGTCGAAAGGTTTAGTTAAAGACTTGAAACGAAAATAAAGGAATTATTATAAGACCATGAACTACGTACAGACCTAAAATTTGACCCAAAAAAAAAAAAAAGAACTACAGACCTAAAAATGTTTTTGACAAGACAAGCATGCAAGCCATGTTAAAAATATAGGGCCAGGAAGGTATCATCAATATTAGTAAACTTGGGAAAATTGGATCCACTGGGTACGGTTGGTTATGGAACTTGTGAGATATTTATTAGTGGACTGTGGACACTTTGCAAAGTGCTAGAAATTTTATTTTATTTTTTTGTTAAGAGGCTTGCAATGCTAGAAAAATTATTCAACTAACAATGGTTACTGTTTCTTTTTCTTCAGTTTTTATGTTCTAATTTTTATTAATTATGCTCTATTAAATTTTTAATATTCGTTTGATACTAAACAAATAATATATTGAACAGATTATTTTTAAATATTGATTTTATAATAAGATAAATGTAGTTATATTATCTTAAACAAAATGTGTACTGTGATTGCAAACCATTATTAATTTTTTTTTTGCTAATTACAATTTAAAACAAGTGTCCGAGTTATCAATTAATATCTACACATTCATATCAACTATATTAAACATTAACTTATGTTTCTTACATAAGTATAATAAAACAATGGTTTATGATAAGGATTAAGAATCCGACAAACAAAATTAACGACATGTGCTCCATCTCGCTAATCAAAAATTAGATAGAAAGGATATAGACAGTAGTTGACTTTTACTTTTCATCTGGCATTATTTATAAATATAGAAAACGATTTGTATTTATATACTTTCAACTTGATCTAGTAGTTCGTCCAGATCGACCAGTACTATTACTTCGGAAACAATATATATGTCAATTTTGTTTTTCTTATAATAAGATAGTAATATAAATTATATTTAGCAAGTAATAATGTGACCAAAAAGGATAAGGGCATGGAACGTGCGTTAGGTTACGTACGTAGAATATCGACGTCATCAATAGGTGTGGCATCGCGCTCATCATAATAGTACGTTCACCATTTCAGAACCACGTGAGTATAGATAGAGCCTCGATCTATCATAAGAAGTGTATATGACAGTGTGTGATTTCCTTGGCTAAGGGAACAAACAAATATTGTTGCATTCAGGTCCATGTGCAATCAGATGTGACTCGTAGAGAATAATTCAATTAAACTAGTATACATCTGATCTAACCCAAAAGCGACATACGACTGTCGACAGTTTCAAGTTTCAACATTAACACTTCAGAAGTTGCACTTGGCCTTTCATGAATGTATATGCACTAGAATTTATAGTGATTTTATACACATTCAATGCATTATATGCATATCTGAATATAATTAATTAAAACAGACTTGCAGAAATATCTCCAATCAACAAAATTAAATTTTAATAATATATGGTATTTGTGCATTTTAGTAAGATTCTTCAACATAGCAACTACTGTATACTGTACGGATGATGTTTTTTTATTTAGGGTCTGAAATGATTCCAAATAATTTTGGGTAGAAAACTTGTCAGATACATGAGGATCCTGCAAAGGATATAGTTTGGGCCTGTAATTAAATACATATGAAGATTGAACAGAGATCAAGTGATTCGTGACATAACACACATGGCTTTCTTATTCTGCTAGAAGGAAGCTTCCAACCTTATGGGATGCAAGCTTCAGCTATTACAATTTACCTTCTCAGAGGAAATTTGGCACATAGCATGATTATGCTTTGGTTTGGTCAGTCTCCTTGCATGTTTGCAGATTGGTCAACACTCAGCACATGTTATTGTCAAAAATTCCAAGAGTTTCCACAAAATTTGAATCGTACTATGCAAACTACGATTTCCTTCTTATGAAAAGAAAGGAGTGAGTCATCACATGGTTATGTCTTTATTCCATCAGATTGATAGAAGCATCCGAAATATCCTTCGAGCCTACAGATCGATACCTACCACAAAGGCCGTGGAAGACTACTTTCACAATGGTTCACCTAGTCTTAAAGTTTCATAATCTAGTTCCTTTAGCCTCTTTTTTTTTTTTTTTTTTTGGCCACAAGTAAAAAAAACTTCAAGAAATAAACAATATATAGTGAAATATGCATTGTTAACCTTAAATACCAATCTTGTGGTCACCTTCCTTCTTTTACTTAGGTGGTGTTGGCACCTTCCTAAAAAAGGAGAAAAATCCTGTTTGAAATTTAGATTAAAAAAAATACACGAGAAATGTGGGAGAGTTGCATTTGTAAAGAGAAAATTTCTCAATTGGGATTTTTTTTTTCTTTCTCTTTTTCTTATTCATAAGACTTTCTAATAATGGAGTGAAGAGTGCACACACAACTCCATTCATTTTTTTAGCATAAATCCTCTTTGTGTTATACAGTATATTTAAATTTTCAAAGTAGATTATATATATGGGCATATATATGCTACTTCTTGATGAAATCTTAATACATCATAATACTTAATACAGTATTTAATATTTTATCTTAAAATTAACAAACAAAGGAAAATACCTTGATAATACATCATAATACTTTTCATCATTGACATTTGTAACGTTTTAAATACCTTAATATTAGTGATTCCAACAGTCACAGCTTCTATTAATGTATTTTCTAGTATATTTCTAATCTCTGTCAAAAGAACTTAGTTGTAATGTTACATCTTATCATCGAAATCTTCAATAAATGAAGATGGTAGAACTCTTCAGAATAATAAGATACCAATGCGTATAAAATAAATCATACATACAAGATTACTTCTACCGTTCTACGCCGAGAAGTGTTCAAATAAGGAAATAAATCACAAAGGGTATATCCGTATATGGCGTCGGTAGGTCAATAGACGTATCACTTGACCATCTACATGAAAAAGTCAAGATTGTCCAAAGCTCGGACACTGGCGATGAGAAAATGATTAATCTAACTTGTTGGCTTAGGTCCGATATTTTGTTATTAACTTAAATCAGTGAAATTTATCATTAGGAAATATTTACAAAATATATATATAAAATGGCTAAAACAAAGTATTATGATCAAAATGTTCCTCAATATATAGTTTCTAATTTGATGCCAAAGAAAATACTGTTCGTTTGTACATAATAGTAAAACTTGGTAGACAATTAATCTGACAAAATCCAATTTTACATAATCTACTTCTGCTCGACAGAACTATTCAATAACATAAATAGCCACAACTCTCAAATACAGATTCTCATTATAAAAAAACATTTATAAAATAGTTAGCTGAAAAATCTAAGCACAATCAAAAGTTAAACTGACCATAAAGATCCCACAAGTCTGGGTTGTCAAATAAGAAATCTGAGTCAAACTCAGCACTTTCACTGCCAGATGACGATGGAGGAGGATAGGAACCTGATGGTGACGGTAGATCTTCTTTAATCACATGTTGACAATCTTGGTTATTACTGGCCATCTCATGGTACTGATCCATGGTTTGCTCTCTGATGCTCTCTTCGTCTTCATGTTTAACTGACAAGGAGAAACCATTTGAGTGGCTTTTCATCTCCTGATCGAGATCTTTTCCGAAACGGATCATTTGTGCACTTTTCAAATCATCTACGGGTTCTTGAACGGCAGTAAAAATAGCATCCAGATTATGATTGGTTTTGCAAGTGTGTTGGCCAAAATAAGTGGTTCGGTAAACCGGAGGATTGTCTTTGATCTTTTGTTCATGCTTTCTTGCTCCACAGTTATGATCTATGTTGTAAGAACATCTATAGTAGCTCCTGTAACATCATCAAACACCAAATTAGTATTGTATTGGTGATCGGACAAGAACAAAAATATAGCTAGAGTAGTATATATATCTAATATTAGTATATTACCTTTGGTGAGGAGATTTTTTAATACACTTTTGGCCATATTTCCTCCATAGATACCCATCATAGTATATCGGATCCGGTGAATCGTCCCTCCAATTTGCACTTGAATTTGTACTCTCAATTTTTCTGTAAGTATTATGAAAAATATTAGCATAAAATCAACATACATATGAAATTGTAATTTCATTTGTAATCTAATATATATATATATATATAGATATATATATATATATATATATTAAAAATTCATTCAAAATATAAATCATGTTGTTTCTTTTGGAGAAAAAGCAAAGCACTAAAAAAATAAATCATACCTTTTCTTGGAGGGGCTTCCCTGTGGTGGTGGAGGAGAAGAATCCATTGCAGATAAATTAGAAAACTGTTCATCTTCGGATTTTGGTTTAACAGATAAGATTGAAATGGCATTGGAAAAACAATCGACGATCGATTTAGCAAGATCATAACTTGAAACCGGTCCGCTCTCAGCCATTTTGAAATGGTCGAGCCGCATCTTCAACCGCATGGCGCAGCTATGTCCATAAAGGATAGCTTGCACCGCCTTATCGTGTGGGGAGTTCATTTCCATTGAGTAGAGTGAACTTCTGTGTGTCTTTCTTCTCTCGTTTCTCTTCTTTTTTTCCTCTTCTTCTCAAGTCTCTTCTCTCTGCTATTAATTTTGAACGGATAGGGAGATCAGAATTTATAGGAACAACTTGTACATACACGTTAGCAAATGACTTCACCAGTTTGAGTTTATCAAATCTAATTATACATACACTAGGGTATATATTAACAAGAAAATGAAAAACTATTATTTCGATTTAGGACATGTGCGCTCGGCTTCACCTATGGGTGTATCTAAGAAAAGAGAGATATAGGAAAGATAGATTAGGTGTTGACCTTAGCATATGATCTGTCATGTATAGAAATAATTCATTTTATATACCTTTTCCCGCGGCTCGCTTAATTATATAGAATCGATTTTTAATTATTGCAGAAATTATCTGTTTTCTAGTATTACACTAATCAATCTACGCGGTTGGCTTAATTATCACATAATTTTTCTTTTTACCTAAGTTTATTATCCTTGTGCATATAAGACAGGAGGAATCTAACAGAAAAACTTGTTCCTACAAAAAGTCAGATAGATTAGAGAGACTACTGAGCTAAACCCCAAAATGAATGCTCTTAAACTCATAAAGATAAATCGTACAAAAATATTTGTAGTTTGTATTGCTTAATGTAACAAGTTTCACAACTTAAATTATTAAATATGATCATTTGCATTGTTTTGTAGCGAATACACTCCACTAAAATGTTGATCATTCGTGGATATCTTTAATGGTAAAATTATCTAAGTTTGTAGTGAGTTTTGGTTCAAATTATGAATAATTTTTTTATGTTTAGACCAGACAAAAGCAAAGTTATTAGGTACTAGATTCATATTGGAAAGTAAGATCTGAAGAATTTTTCAACGTTTAAAGATAGAAATAATTGAGATGTGTAGCTGGCGAATGGCGACTAAATGCACCAATGGAAACGGCATTAGTTTCGTCGGATACAACGACGTCATCCACATGACGCAGTTTTATTGAAGGGGATGATTTCAGCAGACTGACGTGAGAACAAACACCAACGCTTATATATATATTTATATACTAACAGCAACTAGTCAACTATGCTATGAGATTAATTTGTTTGGCTACTCGGTCCAAATGTTATTTAATAATTGAGATATAGTAAAACTTGAATCTTATACAAAATCTCCTGATCAGACTGCTGTATCAACTATTCATCCATGGTAAAACTTACCGGATCAGACAATGAAACTGTACGTTCAATAAATCACGAAGTTATAGAATGGTAAGTTCTTTTGCCCATCAATTACAACCCTATCTTCTTCGCCAGGTGAATATGTCAACTGATATATATCCATGAAAGAATTATCTAGTATTTATCAACTTTGGCATGTGACTTTGATCTGATCTGTGAAACTCGTTGCCCACATGTATTTTGTTCTTGTTATTAGCAATTTGTTTTGTTGGAAATTGTTTAGGTATACTATATTGAGAAAGGGGTCACATATGTACAAGTCAAGCTAAGCTATGGGTCAAGTCACATTATTTTATGTATTGAGTAAATGTGAATGTGAATATGACTTCCATGACAATAATGGAGAGAACATTTTGTATAGTTATATTTATTAGCTAATTAAATGAACAAGTAGTTGGAACGTAGCTTCCATGTCTTCTTTATTCTCACGATGACTTCAACCAAATTTATCCATTTTGAATAATCCAACAGAACTTATCCTTATATTAACTCCTTATGGACTTTTAAATTCAAGATATTTATCTTTGGATTCTTCTTCCAGCTTTTCATCAAATTTGATATTTTTTTGACGTACGTATATTTCCTAGTAAGGAAAAAAAAAAACATCCATCGTGCATTGGTGCTTGCTCCCGATCTTACATTTTGGGTAGCCAGCTCATATATTCACTGCTAACACAATAATTAAGGCTTATCTACTAAACCTAATAGATTACCAACCCCAAGTTAGATTTTTTAAACACATTTCTATACATAAAGACAAGCTTTATTGCTTTAAGGACGTTCTATATAGCAAAAGAAAAAAGAAAAAAAAAACATATTAGCAACAACTTCAAGACAAGATACACAATTTATCGCTTTTTAATTGTATAGTTACGAACATTATTAGACTAAGTTGAGCAATTTTAAATTAGATAAAAGTGCTTTGAGTTTTGTTATCATGCACCAGTCGTTATTGATAGTCAATTTTGGCAAATGCAAAGCTCAGGTTGATTGAACCCTAAACTAGAGAAAATTAGTGGACTACGGTTTGCTTAAACAACTTCTAAAGAGACTTGCAGAAAAACCACACGATCGAGTGGCCTTTTTCAACCACCTAATTTTGGATTTCTGTTAAAATTAAACTACTCTTCTACAAGAAACAAAACTTCATTTATCAAGCTGGCGTCTGAATATTTCCAAACTAAAAAATTTAGTTCTATTTAGTCAATTTAGTTAGAATCTGATGATTGAAAATTTAAGTCATAATGTGTTCCAATATTACATAACCTTTACGTTAGAAAAAAAAAACTCGGATATCATAAAAAAAAAATCAAAATACGGTTTAATAATTAAAATACTTGGAAGAAATATTAATTAGGAAAAAACTCAGATATCATTTTTATTTTTTTGAAAAAATGTAATTAAAAAAAAAATGTAAAATTACATTCAACCCAAAAAAACACTAGTATTGTTTTACAAAGAATGCATCATTGAGGGCCTAAGTTTCGAGATATTTTTATTTTCCTATTATAATGCCAAAATGGAATTAGGTACACGGGTTTGGAATCATAATCGAATTTATACGGATTTGTAACCGGATATCACTTTTTATCATTACCAAAGCATAAAAAAAGGAATATACTAGTTGTCTAATCTTTTCAAAATGTAACAAATAATACAAGTTTTTTTTTTTTTTTTGACAGCAACATATAAGATAAGTTTAAGATACATCATACATCACTATTAAAATTTCCTGTTATGTTTCGCAATGATATGAATATGATATTGGATTTGTTCTTTTTTCTCGGCTAAGTATTTTAGTTTAAAAAAATTAGTGTGATGACGTTGAACCATTGGTGATGGGACGGATTGGCCTATAAATTACAGTAGTTTTGACAAGATCCTTGGGGAAATTATAGGTCAAAGTCCTCCAACTTTTTGGTAATCAAGAAAAAAGAGTTTCATCCCAAATATGGATATTGCCAGCTCCATAAACCAAAGTAGCAAAACATATACATTAACATAATGATTTTTCTTGTATGGGCTGGAAAGGATAGGTGTCACATTACAGATGGAAATAAGTAAAAGCCCAACAGAAGATAAGAGTTGGTCATTCTTTGTTTTAATAACAAAGAAGGCATAGGCATCGAACAATCTGATCAGTCCATTCTGATCTAATTTTTTTATTTTATTTTTGATTTGTCAATCAACTGTTTCGACCGATCACTTCCCAATAATCTGCCCCAGTTAGGATTACCTCTTGATAGTTTCTCCTCTAATCCTTTGACTATATTCAGTCTTGATGTAACAATCGTCTCTTCACATAACGAAGGATCTTTCCAAATACCTCTTGTTGACATTTCACAACCCTCACCTAAGCACTTTTTTGAGGTAAAACCTACACGTAGGTCAATTAAATAACAGAGTGGACGAGATTTTGGGATAAAATGTGACAAAAACTCAAGCATAAAAAATGTATTTTAACAAGGATAAAATTTATAATCAGACATTGCATTTGAAACCTCTTTCATATTTTTGTTTCTCGAAAAGTACCAATAATGTTAGGCAAGGGGGTCGATATGATGTCATTTTCAGTGGGAATTGATTTAAGAGCATGGCCACATGCTACTATAATCATATCTTTTAAGAGGGAAATAATGAAGAAAATAAAATTGATGGGTCCAAGTTTCATGTGACTTGAGATTAGAAGAAGAAAGACCGCAAGAATGATCCCAGCAACAAAAATAAAAGGAAAGAAATGGTATGGCTGAATCAAACTTTATTGTAAAAGGGGTGCCCAAAAGATGTTGTGCTGACACAAATCCATGCACCATGTTTCTCTTTCCATTGGGTTTCCGACGATTTTTCTCAGATCTTGTTCCAAAAAAAATAAAAGATATTTATACCTTTATTAAGTTTGAGTAACTATCATATTAAAATCCTTTATATATATATATGGAGTAAGAGAAATTACCAAAGTCAACAGAATCCACTTTTGGTGTGGTTTTTTTTTTTGGTCAAAAACATCGGTCTTGGTTAAAATCAAATTTACGCATCTTTTTCTTCTTCTGGTGAATCCCACGGGCCAAAATTGACGCATGTTCTTAATTATTATTGTTTTTTCTATAACTATATCGGCTTGCCATTATGAATACCTTCTTTGTTTTGTACAACAGATATATTCGAGAGTTTGATCGAATACATGCATGTATACGGAGAATATTACAAAAGAAAAGAAAAAAATCTGTGTGGTTATTTTCAGTTCTCGTGGGTACGCCTTGTTGTAGGACATTCTCAAATGAGACTTAAGAATTAAGACTTGAGAGTACTTGACCGAATCATTTCTCGACATAACCATAAAATAAATTAAAACACCTCCGTGACCAATATTTATGTCGCCATTAAATCTTTCATAATTATGTTTCCAAATAAAAATAACAATACATGGCCATAGAGAACGATTGAACCAACCTATCACGCGCTAATATTTTGTCATTATCGATGAGATACGTTAAGTGGTTTATTAACGGTATATTTTTTCTTACTAATGGTAAGATTATTCGGTTGGGAAAATCAAAAGTTTTTTAATAAAAGGAAAAATATGATGTCTTGGTAACCTCAAACGAGAAACTAACCTCGCTGACGAATATTTAGTGTTTAGAAAATTATTACTTCTGTAAAAAAAAATATTATTGCAATTCACTGTGAAACTTAGGTTGAATGTACTATCGAATATATCCAAGAATATTTTATGTATTACACATGAATTGCTACTATGATTGTATTTCTAATTGGTACATATATAGAAATAGAATGTGCATAGATACATTAGTATGAGAATATATAAGTTTAATTGAAAAAGCTGGATAAAATTATAGTATTATTTTCGGTTATGACAACAAAATGTTTCAACTAAAATGAAACTTTTGTGATACGATTTTTTTGGTATAGCTAGAACTAGACCTAGGCATAAAACCCATTAGCGTCAGTATTTTGTTGTGAAATAAACTCGTTGAAGTCTTCAGTTATCCCAAATTCTATAGGTTCAGTTGGAATGTTAAAACAAGATGCTCAAAATATGAAAAATATTAAAATATGGCTGATGAAGTTATACTTATATAGATTCCACTAATATTCTATCTATTAAAACAACTGAAACAGAGTTTTCTCCCAAAAAGAAAAAAAAAAAAAAAAAACATAAACAAAGTTATAGGAATTGGTAGACTAGTCATGTTACTTTGTTTATGTTGTTTTCATTAAAAATAAATCTCCGACCGTACTCGATTTCGTGTGGTACGCCCTAGCTAGCTAGTGCGGCTATGCATCACAGCTACACAAGTTATCTTCATTTGGTGAATGAGATGAGAACACAGACATCCAAACCCACTTAACGTCAAAAAGTATTCGTAACCTAAAAATTCGGACTAGAAATTCGAAATACAAATTATAATAACCTGACAAAACATGCAAGTTGTCAAAAACAAACGAAAGCCATACAAAGAAAAAATATGTTTAAATTCAGAGACAAAGAGTCATATAGGTAATGTCAGAAGCAGACAGAAGATTGTACATTGAAATCAAGCACAGCAAAAAAGCATTATTGTTCACACACATGTGTACAGACACACACACGTGTACATTCACACGTACATGTTCACATGTGCACACATACACATAGGAATCTCCACCTCTATATAAGAAATGCTTCAACATGAGTGTAAAAGTAAGTGAAGCTAAAGTAATAAAAGTAATTAACGAAGTAAGGAAATGGCAACTTCAGGGTTTAAGCATTTGGTGGTTGTGAAGTTTAAGGAAGATACAAAGGTTGATGAGATCTTGAAGGGCTTGGAGAACCTTGTCTCTCAGATCGATACTGTCAAATCTTTTGAATGGTTCGTCATTTGTTTTTATTTGTTTTTTCAATAATTTCCTTGGATCTCTGTTAAATAATGAACCGTACGTACGATTTGATTATTAATTAGGGGAGAAGATAGAGAGAGTCACGAGATGCTTAGACAAGGATTCACACACGCATTCTCAATGACCTTTGAGGACAAAGATGGTTACGTTGCATTCACGAGCCATCCTCTTCACGTTGAATTCTCAGCCGCTTTCACTGCCGTCATCGACAAGATCGTGCTCTTGGATTTCCCGGTCGCCGCCGTCAAATCTTCCGTTGTTGTAGCACCGTGAATCTTGTGATGATCATATTATATCGAACTTTGTTTCTTAATGGAAACGAGGTTTGAGTTGTTTGGTTATGTATGTTTTGGTTTGATTTGTTTTGTTTACGATATGCGATGTCAAAGAATCTGGTTTGGATAGAACTTTGAATTTTATGCATGATTTCTTCAATAAGTGCGTTATTAAGTAAAAAATTTAATACTGATTATGTTTTCATGTGAGTATAATACTATAATCTGTTTCTTTTTGCTTTTAAATAAGTTATCAGAATAAATAAATAGAAGATACAAAACTTCACACTGCAAAATTTTGGATAAAAACCATTAACAGATATTTTGTTATTTCACAAAATATACAATAAATGTTTTGAGATTTATCAAGAAAATAATACTGTGTATGTAAATATAATTTTTTTTCTTTGACTAACGGACAATTTGTTGTCTTCGAACCAGAGAAGTCAAAAAGGGCCTCCGGCCCAAAACAAAAAATTTAATTAGGGTTTTGTTTGAGTGAAGTAATCAGCAAGAGTAAACATGATCACAACAGTAACCTAGTTAATACAGCAATCGAGTTACTGGACCCAAAAGGCCCAAATAAAAAGATCGAAATTTTCAATCAAGTTGATCAGGAGAGATAGACCTGAGACAACGAGAGGAGAGAAATAAGCCAATTGGCACAAATAAACCCTAAATAGCACTCTCTCATTTGTTTTTTTTCTTTTTCTTTCTGAGAGATGCGCACGTCACTCATTACCTTAAACCCACAACAGTGATTTGATTTCACTTCATTGCTAAAAAGAAAGCGAAAAGAAGATCCGTGAAACCGTCCCAAGGTTTCTCAAGTGCAAAAGAGGATTTGATAAGCAAATTACCTGACGCTTTGATAACTCAGATACTCTTATATCTCCCGACAAAGAAGGCTATTAGGACTAGTGTTTTGTCCAATAGGTGGAAAAGTCTCTGGCTTTTGATTCCCGAGTTGGATTTGGACTCTAAAGAGTTCCCAGATCACAATGCCTTAATGGTTTTTACGTACAAGTTCCTAAATTTCTCTAGGGAACACACAGTGCGGGCTTAAACATATTTTAGGCCCCTGGGCAAACTAAAAAAAAAAAGTCCCTTAACCTATATAAAAACTTACTAATTCTTTTTTGGTTTTTTTAGTTCATATAAATTTTTCTTTGTGCTCCTTTTTAGCTTATAAATTTTTTTTTGTGCCCCTTTAACTTACAAAATATTTTTTTTATGCCTCTTTTAACTTATACATTTTTTTTGTATCCCTTTTCCTATACGTATATGCCCCGCTGATTTATGTACCCGGGGCGGTCGCACTGCCCGCCCACCTAGTTAAGCCGGCACTGGGAACACAAGTCATGCTTGCACAAGCTCAAGCTAAGGATTCACAAGGGTGAGTATGATCAGTCTTGCGTCACACGTTGGATAAACTTTGTGTCAAGGCTTAAACTTATGCATCTTGATGTTGAGTAAGTGTTTTGAAGTTGGTAGGTTTTATAAGACCATTCAAAGTAGAGGCCAAACATAAGTCCAAGAAGCCAAACATAAGTCCAAGCCAAGCCCAATGTTTATTGCAAGCCCATGTATCTTAGGGTTTCCTTTAATATTTCATAAATGTGATGAAGGAGAGTTGTCTCAATACAACTCTGAAGGTTACATCTCTTGCTCACATAACAATCCTATTTATACCACTTCCTAAGGAAACCCTAAGATACATGGCTTGCAATAAACATTGGGCTTGGCTTGAACTTATGTTCGGCTTCTTTGACTTATGTTTGACTTCTACTTTGAATGGTTTTATAGGTTTGAGTCTATTTCATTACCTCGTCTCAAAACTATGCATTTAGAACAAAATACATATGCCAATGAGGAGGTTCTAGAGTCGCTTATCTCATCTTGCCCTGTTCTTGAAGATTTGAGCATTAGAAGGGTACATGATAATGTAATAACGAGTTCACTCTCAGACACTAACCCGTCTCAGTGTAAGCTTTTGTATTGGAGAGACTGTTGTGGCAGTGCATAGTTATTCTAAGGAAGAAACAGGGCTTTGGATTGGTGCCCCTAGACTCAAGTATCTGTATTTCGAAAATGAAATATCAAAGAGTAAAACCATAAGCAATAGTGGTTCCTTAGTTAAGGTCAGTTTTGCTGACTCCTGTAGTAGAGGTTCGTATCCTTCTGATTGGTTCGACTTATCAAAGCAACAAGTTGTCCGTAATTTTATCACTGGTATCTCCAAAGCTAGGGATATCATGATCTTCTCTGAGAGAATTATGGAGGTATTTGTCTACAATATATTTATATAATTTACACCAGTCTGTTTCACGAAATCTAGCTAACCCCATAGCCTTCTCTTTTTCCTTTTTCTTTCTTGTTTATGCAAGTAGTTAATCTCTGCCTACTTGCAAGTACAACCAATGCCCCAGTTTTGCAACCTGTCCTGTTTGAGAAATCTGTCAACCTTTCTTGAAAGCTGTCCGAATCTAACATCCACCGTCTTGGTGATAACTTGCACTATCCTAGAGTTTGACTTTATAAGAAATGTGTTAAATTAAACTCATCTTTTAATTTATTAATCTTTATGTATTTTGTAGGATTTAACTCATTGTAATGCGTATCAGGATCCAATAAGTATCTCGTCCGTGTGCCTCAGTGTTCGTTGTCATCCCTCGAGTTTGTAGAGATAAAAAGCAGATTCAGGGGAAGGACGGCTGAAACTAATGTGGCAAGGTACTTTGTAAAAAACTCGGTAGTTCTTAAGAAACTTGTTGTGCACTTGAGCGATTCCATGCAAAAACCAACTTTGGTTTACTTAAGAGAGCTCCTTGCATTGCCAAGGCCGTCTAACTGTCAAATCGTATATGTTGTTGACGGTTATAAAGACTTTTAGGTGGCTCTATCTATGATTGGAATTGGATTTTGATTTTGTTGAATTCTATAATGATGTATTTGCAAATACTCTGGACACAGCTGTCAGATGATGTTATATATAGGATTCCAAACTATATTTCATGCAAACTTTTTGCTAAAAATAACATTACTGTGATTTTATCGGGTTTAAAGACAAGCTTCTTCAGGCGGGTCTTGTGATGGGGATGCACCACCTTCCAAGATGAGCGGTGTAGTTTGTGCAACGGATTACTCCTTTTCTGCTAGGACCATCCGGAAAATCTATGACGCTGATGCTACCTGCGTCTAGGTGGAACAACCCGAGCCCTTCTTTAGTGAGGTTAAGGCATTGTGCTATGAGCGATATGTGAGCTATTGGAGGACCAACCACCACCATGGTGTCTCCTGGATTTGACTCCTCGTCCGACAGTTCGTCTAAGAGTGATTCCCATGCTTTCCCGGATCTGTTCCATAGAGCTGAAACTGCTTCTTCGTCTAATTGACTTAGCCAACCAGGTTGGATCGATGCAATCACATCGTTATCCTGCAGAAATGAGGGATCAAACAATCAAATCAGTGTTCACTTTACTACTGCATCAGGATAAGTAATCTTTACCTTATTGGATATGTGAAGAACACTCTCAACATTGAGCTCATTCATTTGTTTCGTTTTCACGTAGCGAGGCACACTATCTACACCCAAACAACCCGCAGCTTCTTGCACCTATCAACTCTTCAAACTGTTAAATAGAAAATAAACAAGATTCCGAAGAAATAGATTTCTTCAAGTCTTCACTTTGTTAAGAAAATTGAGGCTAGGTAGATAGAGATTTTATAAAACTTACGCGGGATATTGCTCCAGCAGTCTCAATGGAGGCTGTGTCAGGGCTGCAAACTATTGAACTTACCCTCAGATCAAGAAGAAGCTCTGCGATTTTCTGTGACTGCAATAACAACAAGTAAGCATTTTTGAAGAGTAACTAGAAGCAGGTTTTAAGAACTATTTTACAACTGTCCTTCACAAAACTCATGTGTATGTTACCTGTATCACACCAAGCATGTTCATTGGCTGATCAGTTGTGGCTGCTTGGTTAATAACTGCAGAATCCTGAAAGTTGAAAAACGAAGAAATAAGATAAAATTTGACAAAGTCTCCCAACTTTTCTTATCTCAGGAATTAGGGTAAAGAGCCAAACACCTTCCACACGCATCCATGGAGTTTTAATTCTGGAAACAAAGAAGAATTAAGAGAATTACGTGCGGAACTCATACAACTATACCTCATTATCCCCCTGACCATGGCAGACAAGTATGATCCGCTTACTAGCTTTCCGGCCACCAGAACTTCCACCAGATAGAGGGGAATTAGGTGTCTGCATTATTACTACAAAAACAGTAAGCAGAATTTTGACAACCTCTAATATTTTAATATTTAAACCCAACTCAAGAATCTTGCAACAACAAAAAAAAAACACATAACTAAGATGATTAAGACTTATGAGTCTAAGTCAAAGCCAGACATATCTTTTAATTAAAGAAGAACTTCCATGTTCCATAAAAGACAAATGGTAAGCTTGCCTTCCACAGCTTACCTGATTTAGTCGATTAAGACATACGTGAGGCGATCCACCATCAACTCCTGGTGTGAAGTCCAGTACGCTTACACCGCAATTACTCTGCAACAAACTCCTAAAATATTCTGTATCCAGTCCTGTCACATCAACCAAAGACCGCAGACGTAAATAAAAATCTCAACAGAGAAATGAAAATCCGGCTATGTACTGAAAGAAGAAGAACTTAAAAGTACCAATTGCAGTTGCCACAAGAGCCTGATTAATAGCATTATGAGCAACAACAAGAACAGACTTGCTCTCGTGAGCAAGAATACCAGGCCAACAGCTTTTAGCACGTGACCATAACTCTCTTACTGGATAATGGCCATCAATGCTAAAGTTTGCAGGATCTTCTTGCCATTTCCTAAAAGCTTCACCGAACTTTTCTTTCCCTTCTTTCTTAAGTGTACCCTAGAACAAGAGTGAAGAACAAGTACAATGACTGATCTATGAAAAAACCTATATATGTCCCCCATCATCACATCACAGCTTAAACTTACTTGAAAAGAGTAAAGATCAATTTCTCTGAGTTCGTAGTTGAAAATCATCTCACTTTCTCGACTTCCCCATATGATTTCAGCTGTTTTCTTTGATCTCTTCAATGGACTGAACACACAAATGTACAACAAATTCAGCCAATTTGTTTTAACAACCAAAATCTCCAATACTAAGAACAAGAACACAACAATGCAGTGGATACCAATTCTAACAAAATCAATCTGAATCATCTAAGTTTTTACGAATCTAATCGATCCCAAACACATCAATTCGATCTATAGATTCCAAAATCCCAGGTGACTTAGATTTCAAAACCGATTCAATAGACCTAAGGGAAAATACAGAACCTGGTGAAGCAGACATCGAAGGAGTCTCCGGCGAGCATCTGGCGAGAAATATCGGCCTGAGACTCGCCTTTATTCGTCAAAATGGAGAAATCGGAGCTTCCTTGAATCCTCCCTTCTTCGTTCCACGTGCTTTGTCCATGTCTCACGAGAACCACTCGCTTCGGTGTCGTCTTCGCGGTGCCTTGTTTTTGTGAGTTCGATGATGATCGAATACAGAAGCGACGGCGAGTCGAATTTGGCCGGCGGGTTTGGTGGACGAGACTCCGATTGGGTGAAATCGGACTAGTGAGTGGCAGAGAAATCATTTTTATTTCTTTATTTATTTTTTATTTCGAGAAAATAAATTGTATGATTTTTTCAGTTGATTTTCTCTATTTAGCGGGAAGTTCGATTTTTTATCATGCTTTTTTGTCGTATTTGGGCCGGCCCAATATCCCCGATTTCTTTTTGTTTTTCTTTTTTTTTGTCTTCAGATCGAAAAAATTAGAAAACTTGAACAAGCAAGAGCAAACAATAGAACAAAAACAAAAAACTTAAAACGCCTCATCTTTCACTTGATCATGAAGCCAAGAAGGCCCTCCAAGTGAAAGGTAAGACTGGAAACGACCATCCCTTGTTACGCTTGAAGCAATCGCCATTGCTACCTTGTTAGCAGACATCGTAACCGAATAGCATCGCCACGCATGAAGCTTGGACAGAGCTGAGTGTATATCGCTCAACACCAAATGGAACCGTGGCCAAGCTGCTGGGTTATTTACGGCTTCAATGATCACATTGTTGTCTGTGGCAAACTCAACTTTAGGTAACTGCAAGATCTGAACCGCTTCAATTGCCCACAAGAAGGTTTTTAAACCTGCCAGGAGCCGTGAGTCAGAGGCCGAAAGTGCATCCCTAGCGTGGTACAATACCTGTCCGTGATGATCTCTCACAATCCAAGAGCCACCCGACAAGCTTGTTCTTGTTCTCCAAGAGGAACTAATATTACACTTGACAAAACCAAGTGGAGGCTTACTCCACCTAAACTCCAATTTACTCTGTTTAGCACCGTTTGTAGGCTCAGCATAGGATGGTAAGGCCTGTACCGCATGCCAATGTAAGGAATTGTCTTGTGCTATAGTGACCAACTGTCGAAGGTCACCACGTCTCCCTTGAAATACCAATGTGTTCCTATGTTTCCATATTCCCCAGAGTAACCAAGGGATAACAAAACGGACCTCTTCTGGGATTGTATCATCCTGAATCAAAGACCAAAGGTGTTCCCAGTTTTTATCCACATCAAGCAGCGAAAAACCCCCGCTGGGTGAAGGAATATTCGCCAGAGCAAAAACTTGTCTTGCCACAGGACACACAAAAAACAAATGGCAAATTGTTTCTACTTGGAACCCGCAATATGGGCAGCGCGTGTCCCCTCCACATCCTCGAGAGGCTAGTCGTCCCGTGACAGCTAGTGCACCCGAGAGCATCCGCCACAAGAAAGTTTTGAGCTTAGGAGCCGTCCTTATCTTCCAAACATTCGCTTTGAGCTCATTTCTATGGTTGCGAGTTGCGTCACTAGGTTCATATAAGGATAGTAAAGTCTGTTGCAACCAATAACCACTTTTGACAGAGTACGAACCTGACTTGTTGTAAGGCCAAATATACCGATCCCGAGTTCCCACCTTGAGCGGCATGGCCAAAATTTGTTCCGCATCATCTGGGGAGAACAAATGTTTCACCTTCTCCTGATCCCATTGAGACTGATTAGACTGACGAAGTTCTGACACACGCAGATTGACTTGAAAAAAGGTTTGGTATCGGTAAGGAGCTCTGGGATGCTTATCAAAAATCCATTTATCCATCCAAACCGAGGTATCACAACCATCACCAACAGATTTCATTAAACCTTGTTTCAATAGTTCACGCCCATGTAGTATACTTCGCCACGCGTATGAGGGTCTCGAACCAGAACCACAGTCCAGGAATGAGGATTTACGAAAATACCTGCTCTTATAAAATCTCGCAAGCAAAGATTCAGGAGCATTCAAAATCCTCCACGCCTGTTTGGCCAACAAAGCTTGGTTAAAGTCCCCCAGATCCCTAAAACCTAATCCACCTTCTGATTTTGACTTACACAGCTTTTTCCACGCAACCCAAGCAATCTTTTGTTTCCCCTGACAATTACTCCACCAAAACTCACGCATAGCGCTTGTGAGCTTTCGACAGAGATTCTTGCTCAACCTAAAACAAGACATGGCGTAAACTGGAAGTGCCATTGCCACTGCCTTGAGTAATACCTCTTTACCTTCCAAAGACAGAGACTTCGCAAACCACCCCTGGAGACGATTTTGAAGCTTATCACCAATAAAACCCAAGAGAGCTTGTTTGGAACCACTGAAACATTCTGGTAAACCCAAGTATGATCCTGTGCCACCCTCTTCAAAAATATTCAAGGTCTGTTTAACCATGTGCTTAACCTCATCAGTTGTCTTCTTACCAAAGGTAACTGCAGATTTGTTGAAATTAATTACTTGCCCAGATGCCATCCCATACAACTTAAGACAGTGAATAATCTCCTCACACTCCTCTTTACTGGCTCGGCTGATGAAAAGACTATCATCGGCGAAGAGGAGATGTTGTACCACTGGACATGAGTTATTGAAGCTAAAACCTGTTAATCGTCCTTGCCTCTGACTTTGATGCATCACATGAACCAGGGCCTCAGCGCATAGGATGAACAGAAAGGGAGATAGCGGATCTCCCTGTCGAATTCCACGACCAGGTTTGATGAAACCGTAGTCACAACCATTAATAAGCACAGAAAATGTAACAGTCCGGACACATGTCATTATCCAGCTTATCCACAGATTATGGAAGCCCATCTTGATGAAGAGTTGCTCAAGAAAATCCCATTCAACTCGGTCATAAGCCTTGGACATATCAGTCTTGATGGCTATGAAGCTCTCATTGAAACTTGCATTTGTCTGGAGAGCATGTACAATCTCGTGAGCAAGTAAGATATTATCTGATATCAGCCGGCCTGCTACAAAGGCACCTTGGGTTTCTGAGACTAGCACCGGTAAGCATCGTTTCAGACGTGTGCACAGAACTTTCGATACAATCTTGTACAGAACAGAACATAAGCTTATCGGTCTCATATCCGACATGATGTTGGCATTTGGCTTCTTAGGGATCAAACACAGCTGCGTATGGTTCCAGTCCTGCGGGAAAGAGCCAGATGTGAAGAACTCCTGAACCTCCTTAGTGATATCTGAGCCAACAATCTTCCAGTACCTACGAAAGAATGCACCAGTCCAACCATCAACACCTGGGGCACTGTCCCCTTTAATGTTAAAAGCCGCTTGTTTAATTTCTTGGTCTGTGACTGGAGCAACCAAGAGAGAATTCATATCTTCTGTGACCCTCGACTCCAAGCCTTCTAGTAACTCATCAAAAGCAGATGGATTTGATGTATTGAAAAGCTCAGAGAAATATTCTGCCGCCACATTGCCTTTGGAGCCTTCCTCAAAAACTTCATTCCCATTCTTGTCAACAAGCGAGATCAACCGATTCTTTAAACGCTTGTACTTGACACTTCCATGAAAATAAGCGGTATTCTTATCACCAGCCTGAAGCCAGGACTCTCTGCTTTTGAGTTTCCAATATATCTCCTCTTCACGAAAGGCCACAGATAGAGCCCACTTGAGCTGACGGAGTTTCTGAAAATTAGGGAACAATTTAGTTGATTCCTCTTCCAAATCCTTTCTCAGCAGTTGAATCTGCAAAGAAGAGTTTGTCGGGCTCCTATGCTTCCAGCGAGATAAGGCACGTCGGCACTTAGCTAAATTCGCAGTAACTGATCTTCTAGGACCCCGAGTTCCCAGTCGCCACTGTTCTTTGATGATTTCCTCTGTTTCCGGTTTATTGATCCAGCGTTTATCAAAAATAAACCTTCCCTTGTATCTTGTGTCATTCTCAACCAATCGAGTTATTATTGGTCTATGATCTGAACCCAATAGCTCCAAGTATTCCGTGTTCGCCCGAGGGAACAGGTGAAACCATTCACTGTTACCAAAACTCCTATCCAATCTGCATTGAACCCAAACATTTTCTCTTCTTCCTCCCCAGGACAGCCTATTTCCAAAGCTTGGGATCTCTTTAACTCTACAATTTCTGGCCATTGTCCGAAAAGGGTAAAAAGAGCTTTCTGGTCTCCTAGGACCTCCCAACTTTTCAGAGTTATCCATAATCTCATTAAAATCACCAGTAAGCATCCAAGCTTCATCTCGCACAATCCCTATCCTCGTTAATCTTTCCCATACCTCCTGTCTCAAATGGCGAGCTGGATCCCCATAGACGAATGTGATGAAGAAAGAGATGTCTCCTTTGGTGATTTTAGTATCAATTATCCTAGAATCAGAATGCAGAATCTCAACCACATACAGGTCTTTCCAGAATAAGGCTAGTCCTCCACTCAGCCCATTCGGATCAACGATATGCACTTGGTCATACCCCAGCCATTCCTTAACACCAACCACGTGATCACTGGAATTTTTAGTTTCCAGGAGGAACAAAAAGTCAGGAAAATGCTCACGACGCATTTCCTTAAGACGTCGAACTGCCGAGGAGCTCCCCATCCCTTGGCAGTTCCAACTCGTTACACTCATTGAATAGTGGGTGGTTTCTGGAAAACCACCAAACCCCTTTGACTGTCAAGACTGCTGAAAACATTACCATCTTCCCTCTGAACATCACTCTCCTTTTGATTCTCCTTCCTACTCGGTATCCCATCTTCCATCAGAACATTGTCCCTCTTCATTAACTTAGAGAACACTTCACAGTCTCCCTCGGCTTTTCGCTTGGCGACCGCATTTCTAAGAGCCTCCGCTTCTGTTTCTTCCCTAGCCAATCTAAGTTCTGCCTGATTCCCAGTTTGTAAATTGTTGACTGTCCGTTTCCAGGAACCGACCTTCTTCTGACTGTGATTTCGCCTTTGGAAAGTACTTATCCCAGGGGTATCAGTAACACCTGTACAAAAGCCAGCCACAGTCGCGGCTGCCATATCTCCTAATCCTTGGACAGGGGTTATATTGTGTTCCTTCCCTACCTCGTTTTCCATCCGCTGTCTCAGGTATGGTTGTTGTTCTCCACTTGGAAGAATGTGGTGAGGAGTATTATTGACTGCATGGATCGCAACATCAGCATTGGCTATCTCATTCGAAACAGAAAAAACCAGACCTCTCTCTTTCTGCAAGATGGGAGTAAGCACAGGAGGGGGTTCTAATCGCAGTAGGAAGTTTTGAGCCCTTGTATCATTAGCAATAGATTCCAGAGTCATACGCAGCGTCTGCTCACGCTGATTAAGACATGACGGATCCCCCGAGTATAAGTATTTTCTCATCTCTGATAGAACATCTGGAACTACAACATTGGATCTCTGAGAGAAACCTGGGGGTTCCGCCTGTGAAAGAAGAGGCATTACTGTCCCTGGCAAGTCCGCCGGAAATCGGTTATCTCGTGTCGAGCTTCTGACATCCACCGCAGGAGTTGTGTTTAGATTGGTACGATTACCTTTCTCTAAAGGTTCCTTCCGAATAAATGGACAGAGATGTTTCTCGTGAGTTAGACGGAAACAATGAAAACAGCTCTTCCGGACCCTTTCATACTCGATACCAACATAGGCTAAAACGCCCTTAGGGAGTTGGACGGATTTAGATTTAACCAACGGGTTGGCTACATCAAAGATCACCTTCACTCGTACAAAAGCATTGTATTGAGATCTCTCCGGGTCAAAGGCTATCTCCTTGACTTGACCTATTCTCCCAGCAATGGCCTCAATAGTCTTTGTTGAAAGGAATTGCGGAGGGATATTGCTTATTCTGATCCATATAGGGAAGGTGGAGAGGAAAGACTCTGGAGGATTCTCAGTCCATCGTTCCATGACCATTCCCCAATCATCGAAAGTCCAAAAGCCAGTCTTCAGGACTCTTTCAAGATCACTTTCTAACTGAAATACAAACTGGAAGGTATCTCTAGATAAAGCTATTCCTCTTACCCTTTCGTATACTCCCCACACCCGAGGCATCTTCATAATCATCTTCCCCATGTTTTGACACGCCGGGTTCAGTAGACGTCCCAAGATACTCAACCGGCACTCCACAGCAGCCCCAAAATCACCCTCCTCCGTGAGAATGATAGGACTCTCATCCTCAATTGACATCGTTTCCATAGCTTTACCCAATATCGCCTCCATCAACAAGAGAAAAATGCCAAAATCTGTTCCGGGAACCCTTACTTGACGAAAAACGAATAACAATAGCGGCGGAGGAGCCAAACAGATGAACAAATTTGAAATTGGAAGGCAAAGATCTTGGTAATATTCGTCGAATATCCATCGAACAGGGAAGATTTTGTGTATCTTGTGAGATCCCGAAGATTTCTCAAAACAATTAATCCAAATTCCGGCAAAAAAAATTATTTTCCGGCTAGATAACCCACCAACAGAGGGATAAGGAAAGACTCTCGTTGAGAGAGAGAGTTCTAAGCACAACAACATCGAATATCCCGAATATTCTTTTATTTCCATTTCTTTTTGTTTTTCATGTTGTTTTTTTTGGCAGCCTACCTATCTAATGAATAATAATTTGAACAAAATACCCCTATTGTTTACATAAATTATCAAACAATAACATTATTTTTTAATTAGTTAATTTTTTTTTTTACTGCAAATCAATTATATTATATCAAAACCGTTTATATTGATACATAAAACCGATCAAATACAATCATTGAAACAAATATAAGAAATTGAACCCAATTTCGATGAAGAAGTGGAAGTAATCCTGTTTTCCAAGCGGAAGTCTTACAGGCAACAGACAAAATCTGTTAAGTCCCCTCTTCATACACTCGTCAAAGGCTAACATCTTACAGATGAAACTCCTGATTTTTGCATTACTATAATAAACTAAAATTTTGATATATTGCTTGTGATGGTTTTAATACATGGCTTTTGAAACGCCAAACACAATGCTGGTTAGGGACCATGGATTCCCCTTTCATAAGATCTGTAATTTCAAACAGAGGGACAGCGAGATCACCATCATTGGACTGTGGCCTTAAGAAGAGGAGATTATCAAGGGAGTCAATTCCTTTAAGCGGACAAGATAGTACAATAATTCCGGGATCCAAAATCCAAATAAAATCTTCAATTCTTTGCTTAAGAGAAGATTCATCGGTTGATAACCGGAGATGAAGCCGGTGAGAGAATCCACCGGAAATAAACTTTATGTAAAGGAAGATATCACGATTCCATTGAATCGACACCGAACCGACGTGAATTTGAGAAAGAATATAACCCCGACATCGACAAAATAAGGTGAATTCTGCCTCGCACAAACCCGACACCACCTAATATGCAATTGAGGACAATATCCAGTCCGCACGAAATATTAAATACATCAAAATCTGACTTTTCAAATTCTCATCGTGAAAAACAAAGGCATATTTCGATTAGAAATTGCCATAACTATTACTAAAAGCTTAAGGATAAAAATTTGAAACAAACTAAACAGAAAGAGAAAACCCAACCGAGGCCGGAAAACCAACACCGGCCGGAGAAAGCAAAAAAAAATGGAGGTTTTGATCGAAGAGGCGCTTTGGGGGGTTTTCTTATACTGTATAAGGAAAAAAAAAACCTAGGAATATTGTCACAATATTTTAACAAAAATATGCTATTTATACTACATTATCCAATGTTATGGCTTAATAAATATAGCACAATCCTGCAAGAACAGGAAATATATTTTGATCAAGGCAGGTAAGATTTTTTTCTTTTTAATGAATTTTCTCGCTAGAGTTATTCCTAGATTATGTTTTAATAATTTGGCAATGTAGCAAATAAACCATCATAACTAACCTTACAAATCCAAGTATGTTAAAAATAAAATAAAATCATTAATAAAGAAAGAAAAGTATGTTAGAACAACCGGAATATTTTCATGAATTTTAGGTTGCAACATCTTTTTGTGAAATTATACGATTACTTATCAAACGCAATTATTTTGTTGCCAAAATATTAGATGCTGAACAAACAAAAAAAAAAGAAGAAAAAATTGGTCACCGCGCGTTTGCATTGATCGACATCCAGATAACTATCTGTGGTCGATGGAAACGAACAGGTCTATTATCATATTTCACTAACTTAGTCCTACAAAGAGTTTGCCATTTGTGGTGATGATCAGGACAAATAACGAAAACATAAAAACCACAATTTCCCTTGACCAACCATAAAAATACATCGGTCAGTAGCAAATAGCAATAACGGTACGTACGTAGACAAGTTTAACCGTTCCACATATTACGAAAACAAAGCTAATACCATCATCAGAGCCGACTCTTCGAGTATCCAAAAGCGAAGCAAACGAAATAATTGAATATAAGGTTCAAGTTTAGTGGGACTTTGTTACTTTATTCATAATGCAAAGACGTAGAACCTTCAATACTAACGTACGTTGAACATTTAACACGTGCACCTTCTAGTAAATATGAAGTCAATTTCGTCAACAGAAAAAAGAAAGTCAAATTGTACATTTATTTTTATAATATTCATTGCATTGGTTTGGTCTCGGTTTGATTTGTTTAGGTTTGGAAAAACTCTTACCAATTCAAGTAATTAACAATGACTTCTTTTTTTTTTTAATTTTTCAATTTGTTTTTATTTTCTTACATCCTCTACGACAAAAAATATGAACTATAGATGACTTTGGAAAAAGAAATGTCGAAAGATGTAAACTCTTTTCAAAATAAAATGTTGAAAGACAAAATGAGTTGTTTGGTTTGAAACCAAAGCGACCCTAAACCTGATGGTATGAGAAACGCATTACTGGAAACAAAGGTAATAAAAAAAAGTCACCAAATCATATTTGAAAACAAAGTTAAAAAAAGATTTTCAACCGTTAATCAAGAGTCAAGAGAGATGAAAAGAAATGTAGAAAGAATCAATTCAACATGCTTAGGTACAATGTTAGATAGTGCCACTTGGGGTTTCACCAACTTTGCCATATTAAACCTTTACAAAAATATGAATTTAAAAAGGTTTCAACAACCCCATCGATAATTTTTTTTTACGGCCAACGATCGCTTGTTGATTGTTTTATTAATTATGTCACATATTAAACCAATATTATTTTTTATATATTATGAAAATGTGTGTTTCTTTCTTCAAAACGAAGAAAAATGAACCAGAATTATATGTATTTATTAGAAGCTGGGCATCACTTTTGAAACCTGAGGTCACACCTATCTTTAACTTTAACTAAGAGAAGAAACAAATATGACACAAGTATTACATAATCGTGGCATATTGGAGCTGTTGTTTCTTGTTAAGTTGTTAGTGGTTCTTTTTATATCCTGCATTCTAATATTATTATACATAAACTATTTTGGTATATTTAGTACATAATCTTTTTGTTAGCATCATAATTTCCGGGTATAATTTAGTACATAAACTTTTGTTAGCATCACATGAAAATATATTTTTTTCTCATTAATAAGGTACAATTGGTAAATGGCTTAATCAATTGGTAAAGAAGTAGGGTGTGCAATCAATTTACATTCTACTAGATTTAGGGATAAAGATAATATATAATCCTAGGATAATCTACATCCACCAATATGTCTCACTAGAATTTTTGCATGCCTATGTGTTTTCATATGAGGAAACACTAAATTAGATAAATACCTACAGATATGTCTCTCTAGTTCTTTGTGTGTCTATGGTTGTTCGGGTTGGGCCGGTGTCCTAGGTTTCCTTCGTTGGTTTCTGAAGAATGTATTCTAGCTTTATAAGGAAACACTCTTTTATGTTTTTAAGCCACACATTTATGAATTTATTGTTAGAGCGACTATTAGCTATGCCAAAACTGAAGTGATTAGTGCATAAAGATAAAGATATTAAGGATAGTATTCATAATCTTATGTGTATAATCTTTTTTTATTATTATAATTGAATTGACAAAATATGATCCATAGCTGATTCCTATTACGCGAGCTAACTTCGATGGGATTGATTGTAGAGATGATGTTGTAACCAGTTGATTATATGTATAATTTTTTAGTTATAAATCCAAAATCAAAAATATTGAAAGTCTTTCATCGGCATCCGCATAAAACTAAATCTCCTTCATTTGAAGGATCATATCATACAATCCATAATTTACCATAATGGAGCTAAAAATAGAGTTGGACAAGAGTTTTACGGTTGGATGGTGAATAGACGAATAAGATGAAGTTTTATTTTATTTTTTATCAATCATAAAAAAAGATTAACTAAATAATTAAATCAAACTAACATAATCTAATTATTTCGCGGGCGTTACTGCTCCGTCATTTTTTATAGGAATGCAAACATGAAAGCCATTTTGAAGTTTAGAGTAATAGTAAAATTATTTTGGTGGTTATAGTATTAGTGAAATTTTCTCAAAGTTTAAAGTGTTACTTGAAAAATTTAAAATATGATTTTTCAGTAATATTTATTTAAAATAACTAAATCATCAATTTAAATTAATTATTCTATATAAATATTATTGATTAAGTCGTTAACGGTCCATATTGACAACTTAGATTTCAGCCAATTGTACTATCCTGCATTATGTGTAAGACTGTGAATTTGTATGATTAGCTCTTGTCGACTCAATGATGTTCATAAAGAAAATCTATATGCTCTACTAATTATTTTATACGAGAGGTTCATATCTAAACTGTAAAATATAAAAATGTAAATATATCCAAAGTTAGGGAGAGAAACGAAATGGGCCATCGATGACCAAGAAAAAAAGAACGAAATGGACCATAGATGATCTATGCACCTATAGTTTGTTTTCTTTCAAATTCTTAAAAATTTATATCATAAACTAAATATCATTTGGAATTTTTATTTATAGTTTGTTGGGTTAGTACGTATATCAAAGTGTTTACTGTTATAATTCTAAACTCATATGCCATGAATTTTATTACGTAATCATATACAAATGGCCAGATATAGAAACTTAAATGGGGATCAATAATTCCAAATGCGATAAAACTCGATCTTTATCTTCCTTCAACCAGAAGAAGAATAAAAAAACTTAACCAATAGATCACACACCACATGGTTGGTTGATACGAATCCACATATTCATCATACAAATGGTCTATCTTAAAATATTCATTTAGTTACTTTATTTGGTAATCTTGATTATAAGGATAAAACTTTGGAACTAAAATAGAAACTTAAAAACATAACAACAAAAATTTTGACCAAAAAAAAAAAACAAAGAAAACATAAAAAAATCTCGAATGAAAGTTGGCATTTCGATTTTGTTACTACAAAGTCCAAAGCCGCCACATGTCATTTTGCTAATCGCATTATTTTTAATCACGAATGATCTTTACTCATAATTAGCAGCAACAAATCTTTATAGGCCTCCACTGGTTAACACGTACCAAGCAATTCACCATTATTTTTCCTAACAAAGCAAAAGCTTTTAACATATTCAAATAGAAAAAAAAAACTTTCTAATTATAAAAATAAAAACAAATAAAATGTGGTAGGTGAAGGATTTGACGGATCTAGCCTCAAATACTTAGTATATAATCCTTACCTAGTCTACCCATTATCTCTCAGCTTGCAAGTTCTCTCTTAGATAACTACAAGCTTTTGTACTGTACTCTTTAAATACGCCGCCGTTTTATATATATATTTTTCCTCTTACCAATAAAACTGTAATCATGCAAACCATTTCGCCTTCGTTCTCGTGCGATCTCAAATCCGTAATTCAACCGAATCTAACGGCTAAAAACGCGCGTTTCCCTCACGTAAATGGAAAGCGCGTGTCTGTTCGTTGCGGTTACAGGTCTGAGTCGTTTAGTTTCCCTAACGGTGTTGGCTCTAGTCGAGCTGATTGGCAAAGCTCATGCGCCATCTTAGCCAGCAAAGTGGTATCGGCTGAGAATTCAAGCTCCATCGCCGATCAAGTCGCCGTTGTTAACGGACACAGCAACGGCTCCGTCGATCTAAGCCTTGTTCCGTCGAAAAACGGAAAGCCTGGATTGGTTCAGCCGTTAACGATCACGGATCTGTCTCCGGCACCGTCTCACGGATCTACTCTTCGTGTAGCGTATCAAGGAGTTCCCGGCGCGTATTCCGAAGCAGCCGCCGGAAAAGCTTACCCGAACTCTGAAGCTATCCCGTGTGATCAGTTCGACGTCGCGTTTCAGGCGGTGGAGCTTTGGATCGCCGATCGTGCTGTTCTACCTGTTGAGAACTCTCTCGGTGGTTCGATTCATAGAAATTACGATCTACTCCTCCGTCACCGTCTCCACATCGTCGGAGAAGTTCAGATCCCGGTTCACCACTGTCTCCTCGCTCTCCCCGGAGTCCGCACGGATTGCATCACGAGAGTGATATCGCATCCCCAAGCTCTGGCTCAGACGGAAGGATCGCTCAACAAACTCACCCCAAGAGCCGCGATCGAGGCGTTTCACGACACAGCCGCGGCGGCGGAATACATAGCCGCGAACGACCTCCACGACACGGCTGCTGTAGCGAGCGCGAGAGCAGCTGAGCTCTACGGGCTCAATATTCTCGCCGACGGGATCCAAGACGACGCTGGAAACGTCACGCGCTTCTTGATGCTGGCGCGTGATCCGATCATCCCCCGCACGGATCGTCCGTTCAAAACGAGCATCGTTTTTGCGGCTCAGGAACACAAAGGAACTAGCGTTCTCTTCAAAGTGCTTTCCGCGTTCGCGTTTCGAAACATTAGTCTCACGAAAATCGAGTCGCGGCCGCACCATAACTGCCCCGTCAGGGTCGTCGGGGACGAGAACGTCGGGACGTCGAAGCATTTCGAGTACACGTTCTACGTGGATTTCGAAGCGAGTATGGCGGAGGCGCGTGCGCAAAACGCGCTATCGGAGGTGCAGGAGTACACGTCATTCCTCAGGGTGCTGGGAAGTTACCCAATGGATATGACGCCATGGTCCACGTTACCACCACCTAGCCAAGACGTATGACAATATTTCTATATATAATTTTATAATAACATTATGATAAAATTATCGTAATTTATATATACATACTTGGGGATTAAAATTAGAATTTGTAGAACTCGTTTTGCATGTGGTGATAGTGGGAGAATAATATTAATTTTATTTCTCTCCTTATCACAAACCAAATATTTTGTGTGTTTTGTATATGTATCCTCTACTCTGTTGGAACAAGACCGGTTTGTAGTTTGGTTTCGAAGATTACAATTGAAGATATTTTCTTAAGCTAAGCTCAGCCTTTTATGTCTAGTTTACATCATTAATCATTGCTTTAAGCACATACATATTAGAAATGTGTAAAAGAGTAAGTATAACAATGTATACGAAGAAGTCTCACACCATATAACATTTCCAAGTCCAATAATACCATCATGCATTGATGATTGATCATTTGATAATACTTACATGCTAATTAAAGATGTAAATCATCTCTCCCATTTTATTTTCATCATCTTCCAAAAAAATCATTAAGCTAGTGTCTGGAATCATCTTACATTTGTATAGGTATTTGTTAATAAAAGATTTAGCAGAATCAACTAAAAAATAATGATTAATTTGAAGCTATCTTCTTATAAAACACCCGTCCGCGTTAACCAACGAAACAAGAAAGACTTTCAGATTCTAAACATTTTTTAAGTGGTTACAAGTCAATTAAAACAAGTTAATTAAAGTACAGAAGTAAAACATACCGTGTGAACACAAGTTCGATTTGATGTTTCTTGCTCTGAAACAAAAGTACAATCATCAGATATCCATCTGGTCCTGTACTATGCCAACTTCCATGAATTTTCATTGATATATATATTAAAGTTCTCAACTATCTTCAGGATATTTCAGTTTGAGTTGCCAAATAATTGGGCATACAATTTCGACGAAACTTAGTGTTACTATTTTGTTAGATTTGTTTAACACGACTTCACTATTTATACTATATATGTGTTCCCACCTATGTTTTAGGGTTTGAACTATTTGGCATGCCAACACAGTTTTCGATGTGCTGAAAACTGCTAAGCCCTAGCTGCCTATATATGATGTCCATAAGATTAATCCCTTGAGATTCAAAATCGCGACATGAATAAATCACAAGTAATGATTTGTTGTTTTTGGCACAGTGGTGTTTAGATCTTGCGTGGTGTCCTATAATATCGTACATTTATAAAGTACGGCCACCATATACTAATTAATTAATGTTTAACTTGTTAATGCGAAGACAAAATTGCCAACTAAAAAGTAACCAATACTTAATTCAAAAGAGAGTGGTACTATATAGTCTTGCCTTGGTCATAAACACAAAAATTACGATCACGAACATGATGGTTATCTAGATGATCTGAATCATGTCATGGCCCATTTTATTATACTCATAAACCTAATGATATACTATTTGAAATGTAATTAAATTTATATTTCATGTAGGACAAATATTATGACGGTACAATTATGTCAATTGACCGTAAAGGTTTGGTGGGAGAGAGAAGTGGTCGGGAATTAACATATCAACCGAACCTCTCGTCTTGTATTTATTTCTGGGGTTTGATTGAAATTTTGTTTTTGTCTTTTGTTCTAACTTCTAAGTAGTATTTAGGTTTGAATTTTGATACATATATTTCTCAAACACAACTCGAACTTATAGGAAAAAACAAAACTTGAATTATCATTTCTTATTCACAACTCGAACTTATATAAGCAAAATGGAGGAATAGGTTTTTTAGTACTATATAATAAACAGCCATTTTGTCGACATTTTCAGTTATTCTCGAAAAATAAATGAAAAAGTTCCATCGTCATAATATTTGAAATCAACTTCATTAATGTTTAATCCTTCGTCATGATCACAGCAGACAAAGATGATTAAAACACTTCCATTATCATACTACTGATATTAATAATTAAAATAGGGTTGATTAAGAGAAATGGCGAAATCAGGAGTGGGGTGGTAGGTGGGAGAAAGAGAGATCGAGCAGCACACTGTGGTAGTTGGTGAGTGTGGGGGAGCCTTGTACAGTACTTAGGATTTGCCGACTTCGTTAGACTCCGGTTAAGCTTTTTGTTGGTTTTAGGTCCGGTTTAAGTTACATATGTTCTTGATTAGTGATTGAACAATAACTTTATGTAATTTATATTATATTTGTGGTCCAAGAAAATGACATAAGTTGTAACGAAGTATCGATTGTTTTATGTGTGTTTTAAGGGCAATCAACATTATGTGAAGACGACATCATAGAAACCTACCTCAATCAATTTTTAAGGAGTAGAATTTTCTGACTGTGAAACTAGTTCAGTTGGCAACTTGAAATCAAGTGATCGTTGAAGATATATTTGGCTCAAGTCTGTATTTCTCTTAAGATCTCATCTAGCTTATCTAACTACTACATAAAATTATATACACGTAAATCATGTGATTAGCTTTGATTTAACGTGAAATAGCTCGTTCCGAAAATAAAATGAGAAAAATTTATTCTCATCATGGTCTTGTGTTGTTGTTTTCAAACAGCATTTTCCACCCCACTTGAGAATTCTCGAACCTATTCATGATAGGTCATTTGTGGCATATATATGGGGATTGGCCAATGAATTAAGCCAATCAGCTCAAAGTAAATATAAATACATTTACATATTCTAAAAAGACACACTGATATTGAATCAAATTGTGTCATTGTGTGCGTGTGTGTGTTTTTTTTTTCTGTCTAATCTATATATAATAGCAATCCAAATAAATGCCAACAAAAATTATGTTTTTTCAATCGTACTTTTTAGATAATTTTTCAAAAAAATCTGTAAAAAATTAAAATTGTGTGTTTTACAAAAAGTTACAATTGTTCATCGTAACGTTTTTTTTTTTTTGTAAAGTTGCAACTGTTTATGTTAGAGTTGTGTTTCTTCAAATATCATATCTTTTGAAATCTATATATATTTATCTGTTTGAACTGTTTTCATTTTTTTGTCATGACACAAAATAATATAAAATTTCAATCTCAACGATTTTTACAGCTTTTTAAATTATTCTCTAGCATTTATTCTTTTAAAAATAAAGAAATTTCTCTAATTTTTGATTTGACAAAATATTTTTGAAATGATTAATCTAATTTACAACTTATAGTTAATTTTAAATATAAAAATTTAATGAAAATATCTAGAGTTTTTTTTCCAAGAGTTAGAAGGATTATATAGTGACTTTTTGAATTTGACTTTTCAATATGGTAATAAAGATGTCTTATACTTAAAAGCAGTTTATATGGTTTATTAGATATAGATATAATCAAGTGCAAACACACCAGTTGCAATTTTTCGTAGTACATTTTCGTAAAATTTATGTTTTTATTTGTTTTTTTTAAACTTCAAACGGTTGTATTGTTCATAGTAGAGTTGTGTCTTTTCACTATATTTTATTTACATTTTTTCATCACAACTTTTTGTTCTAAGATGTGTGTCTATTTAAATAGTCATGTCTTTTGAATTCTCTTTATATTTGTCTCTTCATTAGTAACTAACAAGTTCGTTGAAACAAATTTTTAATTTCATGTTGAATCTAAATAATTGATTATTAATATATAATATTCAGCGTTATTCTATAATCTAACTAAAATTTTAGAAATGATAATGACAATAGAGAAATTTAATACAACTTAATATAGAATTTACAGTTGCATCTGTTTATCGTAACTTTTCTTTAAAAAATATTAATAATTAAAAATAATAATAACAATTTAAATTAGTGTTAAAAAATAATAACAATCTGAATAAATGCGAACAACAATTGCGACTTTTCGTAGTACTTTTTTGTAAAAAAATGTTTTTATTTTTTTTTTAAACTCAAAATATGTTCATTGTAGAGTTCTATATTTTATTCATATTTTTTCATCACAACTTTTCGTTTTAATAGGTGTGTATATTTAAATAGTCATGTCTTTTGAATTCTCTATATATTTGTCTTTTCATCAATAACTAACAAATTATTGTTTGCTAAAACAAATTTTCCGTTTTATGTTGTATCTAAATAATTTGGATATTAATATCAAATATTTAATGTTATTCCATAATCTAACTAAAATTTTAAAAATGATTAGGTAATATCCCGAGCATATGCGCGGGTTGCTGTATTAGTTATGTTAATTCATTTTAGTTTATGTAATAATCATAAAACTATGAAAATTTTCTGAGAAGAATTTCGTAATAAATTTTATATGGTATTTCTGAAAAGTGGTATAGAAGAAGATGTATTTTCGAATTTTTCCCTAAAAGTACATATATAAAAAAAAAATTCCTAAATATCAATAATACACTTTATTTATTCAAATCATACAATATCTAAATATACTAATTATTATTTTATTTTTTGAACAAATCATATACCAGTTATTTAAAAAATATTGTTAATGATAAAAATAAAAATTTACTATGATATTCAAAATTTACCTAAACATTTAATAATTAAATTGCCAAATTATTTTTCAAGTATAAATTAAATATATGTCCTATAAAATCATATGAAATGCTTCAAAAATCCCAAAGATTAATTTGATTAATCTCTTCTCTATTAGCCTTAATTTAAATTGCTAGGTTAAATTCCAATGATTTCCTCTTTGTAGTAAAATTTTAGAAATGGAATATCAAGTTGTTTGTTATATATAGAAAATAATTAAATTACAAAATTTTGAATTAAATAAACATTATAATGATCTTTATATTTTGGATCACAAGAACTAAATGTAATGATGAATATACAGAAAATGTACTACAAGTTTTTTGGAGTTAAGAGATAGTTAAAAAAAATTCAATTTAATAATTATATTATAATAGTTTATTTTGTGAAAATATTGCATACTTTCAAAAATAAAATTAATATAAATGAATGAAGATGATTTCTTTAGCTTGATTCCCTCATTGAGGCGGTCCTTCGGGATGTGTGATCTTCGTGACGGTCCTTCGGGACGTGTGGCCTGTTTAAGCAATCTTTCGGGACGAGTGGTCTTCGTGACGGTCCTTCGGGATGTATGGTCTTCGTGACGGTCTTTCAGGAAAAGAGGTCTTCATGATGGTCCTTCGGGATAAGTGGTCTTCGTGACGGTCCTTCAGGAAAAGTGATCTTTGTGACGGTCCTAATTAGGAAATTTGTTTGGCCTTGGTGGCGATCCTGTTAAGGACATTTGTTTGGCCTTGGTTGCGGTCATGTTTAGGACATTTGTTTGGCCTTGGTGGCGGCCCTTTTCAGGACATTTGTTTGGCCTTTGTGGCGGCCCTTGTCGCATGTTGATGATCCTTGTGTGGTCATGAGGTATTCCAGTGAGGGGATATGTGGTTGGTAGGACATTGTGTTGTTTTAGGCGAACCACAGGAAGGGAATCTAGATAGGGATAGGACTCAGATGTGTTCAGAATTGTTTGCTCACGACTCTTGGGGGACTTTGGTTCTCTGATGTGTGTGGTTTTTCACTTCAAATCTTTTACCTTAAAAGACCACACAACTGCTGAAAGTGCACAGCTAATCAGTAGTAGTATTTAAGGATCGATCCCAAAGAGAGAGAGTTGTTGTTCAACGGAATCCGATGGAGGTAAGTAAGGCTAGGACTCAATAAAAATGGGGTTTGGTTTGTCACGGTCGTAGCAAGCAAATAAACGAAAATAAAAGTGCAAGTAAATAATAAAACAAGCGTTGGGCATCAAGGGGAATCTAAGGGGTTCAATGATCTATCTATCGAGGAAAGTTTAGGGTAAGTTTGATTATCTAAAACTCGGACTACGAAACACTAATGAACCATTAACTTAAAGTTCTCAAGCTAACCGTCAAAGATCTCTACACTCCGTTACTCAACTGTCGAAGGCAACGACTCATAGATCAAAGCATTTAAAACAGGTTTGATTCTAATCCATGGAATTCCATAGGTAAGGGGTATGTGCTTCCTATGTCTGCCCACACATCTAAGCTAGGTCAAGCACACATGTAAGCTTTTGGCAAAACACACACACTTTAGATCATAGTTAGTTCATGAGGCTAACTTAAAGCATTAAGTAAAGACTTAGAATTAAAACATAGAATAAACAAGAAATTAAATTTAACAAACCCTAAAAATTGCCACCTAAACTAAGATCATCTCCCCCCCTTTGATTATCCCTTTAAATCCAACTAGAAAACTACTCTAGCATGTTTAAGGGAATCATCAAAGCAAGGTTTAAACAATTCATAAACATAAAAGAATAAATAGAGAAAAGGGTTTTAGATATTACTTCAATGATTGTCAAACAAAGTTGTAGGATCTTCTTCCTTTAGAAACAAAGTACAAAGCAAATAGAATAGAAAGAATTGGTGGATCTCAAAGCTTCAAAGAGAGGGACAAAAGAGAGGTCTGGACGTCGGCTGCTCCTCTGGTCGTGTCTCTTGGCTGCTCCAATGATTGCACACTTGGTACTTGTTGGCACACCCTAAATCCTAAGGCTTAGAAAAGTATTTATAGGGTTTTGTCTAGATTTAGGGTTTTGTCTAGGTTTAGGGTTTTGTAAGGGTAGAAAAACGTCTTCTCTTGTTAAGTGCATGGCAAGGGGCGGCGTAGGAAGCTTCTAGAACGTGGTGAAGACTTGGACTGGGCCGCCATGGTGGTCGCGGGTCAGGCCTTCAATAAAAGCCCATTGGCTTGATGGTTCCGGATAAGATACGTCGGTCTAAGATACGTCTTCGGGTAAATCGGGCATAACTTGCGGATGCCTGAATGGATTGACATGATTCCACTTCGAGGAGAAATATGACTCTTCCACCTTTCCATAAACACCAAGTACGTCGAAATGTGAGTTCTGGAAGTTCTTCAAACGTTGCCCGTACTGTAAAGCTCTGAATCTTTCCTAAAACATATTTTTCTTGCCTTTTGTTCCTTTTTGCTATAAAACCTGTAAAACCTTCTTGAAACCTAAAATACTTGATAATAGACATTAAAGCATTAAAATCATATCAAACTCTTCCTAAATTCATACTAAAACTATAGCTAAAGTGGGTAAAATAATGATGTTATCATTCTCCTAGTACTGCCATATTCTTAGAATTTGTGGCTTGAGAGTATGGCTGGTATATCGACTTCGGATAACGATCCGGGGGCGCGCTACAGGGTGGCAACCCGAGAGACAAATATTAGACTTTCTTATATATTATGGCATGCAGGCTTAGGCCCGATGAGGAGCCAATATTATGGCATGCAAGTTTCGGGCCTGGTGAGGAGCCAATAAATACTCAAGGTTGAGGCCTATGAGTAAAAGGAAAGTCCAAAAGTCGAGAGCAAATAATGCTTGGAACGTGAGTCTATCACCTAAAGGTGACCTTTTATAGATCGGTTGGAGGAGTGCGGGCTGTGGAGACGGTCGCACGGGAGTCCTTGGCTGATGGTTGTTCGAGATTCGAGGATGAATCTATGTTGGTGGGGGAGAATTGTAATAACCTATGTTGAGTGGATGGACATGGCTTATCTAAGCTTGATATTTCTCTGATCTGCTTGTTTATGTGTTGTTTGGCTTGTTAGAATGATATTTAGGACTTTGTGAAGCTTTCTTTTGGCTTGGGATCGAGTTTTGATGGTTTAGGAACGGTGATCTGGCGAGAAGCTTCGGGGAAAAACGATGCTCGGCATGTGCGTCGGTCGATGCACTTTGTGTGTCGGTTGATGCAAGTGTGAGGACGGCGCTGTTTAACCTATGAGCATCGGTCGATGCCATTTGGAGGCGTCGGTCGATGCAACTAGGGTTTTCCGTGAAATGTCGAGCATGCGTCGGTCGATGCAGTGTTAGTGTCGATCGATGCAGGCTAGTCTTGCATTGGTCGATGCAAGCTTCTGTCGATCGATGCATCCCCTGTTGGTGTCGGTCGATGCATGGTTGGTGTTGGTCGATGATGTTCCTGGTTTGTTTGTTGATCGTTCTTTGATGGTGCAGGTAAAGGCAAAGTGTTATTGGTTGATCGTTGTTTGATGGTGCAGGTCGATAAATTGCTTGTGTGTATAGCCCAGTAGATGGGAGGATTGCCTCACAGAGTATTTATAAAATACTCATGCATCTCAATTTGTGTTTGTGGTGCAGGTAAAGACAAAGTGTGATCGTGGAATCAAGACAATGAAGAGGAAGATGTTCTAGTGGCTCGCTTGGTTGTTGTATGGCTTATGTTAGGTTGTTAGAGTTGAGTCCTAGAGTGTTGATTAGGATTGCTGGTTCTTTGCTTTATGTTGATGGGTTTATTAGACTTTTTTTTTTTATTATGGAAACAATATTGGTTTACTAGTTATTTATTGATTATTTTCCGCTGTTTGGTTTGGTTGTGGTTAGGTGGCTTGTAGGTATGAGACCACTAGTTTAAAGTATTTATTACTATTATTATTTATTATTTATTATAAAAAACGGGTTGGGTTGTTTCAACTTTAAACAATGTTTTTGCAAAGTTGCGTCTATTCTACATAATATTTTTTGTTATAATTTTTCATTTTGATGGTTGGTTTTTAGTAACAGTTTATGTTTTATGTTTATGTATTCAAACTATTATATTACATTCAAATGATTTCATAATGTACAATTTAAAATTTAAAATTTTATTTACTTTTTTTTTCTAAAATATTTCTCCCGCGACATCGCGAGGGTCCGAGTCCTAATGTTTTTAAATATATTCTTTTTATTTTCTGTACGTAGTTTTTTTTTTATATTGTTTTATGTCTAATAATGTGGAATCAGAGAAACGAGACAATTTTTATGTGTGATATTTATTGAATGGAAGAACTGAAATTTAAGAAAAAGAAACATCAACATGGGGATGTAGCTCATATGGTAGAGCGCTCGCTTCGCATGCGAGAGGCACGGGGTTCGATTCCCCGCATCTCCACAGTTTTTGTGTTGTTGTCAAAAAAAAAAAAAACATCAAGTAATTAAATACTGTGAGTTAAAGTCAAATCTCTAGAAAACAGAATAAAAGGCTTTGTGAACTCTAGCGTTTTCCAAGTCAAGAATATATATGTTGTTGAGAATTTTCCATCAGACATGCAAATCTTAATACTGTAGAAATGTATTTGTATATGAAGGTTACTGGGTTCTTTTAAAAAGTACACTTACACAAATTGACTAATGTAAGTAGTAGTACGATAGATTAACGTTATATTTTTTATCCATATAGAATATCATAAATTAATTAATAATCAGACACCTAAACTAATTGATGTATAAGCCACTATAATAGTTGAATAAAAATGGAGAGTGTAGATGGTTCTTGTCGTTTAAATGTCTTACAACTGATTTTTATAACATATAAAAATATGTTATATTCATATTAATCTCATGTTCACTATCTACATTATTATTTTCTATTCCACAAATATTTTTCTTTTTGTAACTTTATTTTTTTATCACTTTACTTTTTATCCATTTAAATTGGTATTTAATATGAATATTATAAAAATTAGATTTATACATTGTAAATATTTTAAATTAATTTTCATATAACTTTATACTAATGTGGACATCCTAAATAAAAATGCATCTCACATTACATATGTAAGTGCAAAATTTACCCTTAATACAATATCTCTATCTTCACGTCCCATAAAAAGTATAATATCTAAATAGGATTACTAACTATCTTTAAAATGATAGGATTATCGTTTTATACTCAATCGAGTGCCTACACGTAGGAGTGGAACAGATACGATATCTGAGATTCAACCAAATCTAAAACTCTGAGTGAGCAAGGAAATAAATCCTAATGGGTAAAAAGGACATTTCATTTCCTATATAAACACCTCATGCCAACAAAACAAAATACACAACAAAGATAGTGAACATGAGAAGAAAAATGAAGTATTCGTTTATAGAAAATGAAGCATCGAGAAAAATAAGCTTCATCAAACGAAAAAAAGGGATGATGAAGAAACTTGCTCAGCTGTCGACTCTCTGTGACATCAAGACGTGTGCGGTTATCTACAGTTCGTATAACCCAGACCCTGAGGCTTGGCCATCAAGAGAAGGCGCTGAAAAAGTGATATCAGATTTTATGGAGGTTCCGACGGATAATCGGAATAAAAGGATGTTTGATCAAGAACGTTTTCTGCGTGTGAGAATTGCTAAAGAGGAAGCGAAATTGCGAAAATTGCGTACTGAGAACCAAAATTTTGAGATTCAAAATATTATGTTTGGTTGTCTTAAAGGAGAGATTGATGTGCATAAGCTTGGTGAAAAGGATCTTCAGGATTTAAGTTCTTTTATTGATAATTATATAAACAAGGTTACTTGCAGGAGGCATAACCTTATGGAGAATGGTGAATCTTTTTCTCGTTTACCTCCTTTTGTTGTTGCAGATGCAGTTGTTGTTCCAGTTGGAGATTATGATCACATGAATCAAAATCAAAATCAGCATAAATCGATTCAACGCCAAAGTGATTTTCTTATTGAACTTTTTCGACAGATTCCACAGAAAATTCGTCAATTCAATATGAATGTGAATATGGATTTGAATCTGAGTCTGAATCTGAACTCGAACCAAAATATGATTTTGGATTTGAATCAAATTCCTAATGTTGAAGAGGATGGAGACCCCATGGACTGGAACCATCACCAACCTAAAACTGATGATCGTGCTATCACCGCTGCTTATGTTGGTGCTCCTAACATCACCAACAATTGATTTAGAGTTAAAAAGGGAGTTTTTTTTTTTTCTTCTAAGTGAAGTATTTAATCATTTGTAATTGTGTTTTTGTCATTTGAAAAGACAAAACTTCTATGTGATATATTTTTGGTTTCTATTTTCTTTTTGTAATAATAATTAAAGGTTTTGCTTTTAAGGTCGTTTTGATGTTATTATAATTACTAGGTATATCATATATGTATTTGCTTGGAAAAACCTTAATTTTATTTTAAAATTTTTAATCATATCGAAGAAAAGAAACTAGCCAGTAATTACGTTTCAATGGTAGGTTTGGTTCATGAATAATAGAGAAAGTTCTTTTAGTAAATTTGGTTACTGATGTGATTCCTACATATTGTCGAGAACTATATACTAATATCATATAAATAACACATAACATTCTGAAAACAATCTGTAAACTCCCATGAAATTTCATATAGCACCACAAACCCACAGATTCTGAACCTCGATCTCTGTCCACACAATTTAGAAGTTGAAGTCCAGTTTTCCCTTAATTCAAAAGTTTGAATCCTTGGTCCCCCCATAAAGGTTGGTTAACGCGGTTTATGACAAAAAAAGTCAATGTCAAACAAAAAACCAAATACAATAAACCAAATTGAGATCGATTCAAGTTATTCACAATCCAAAATATATGCCCAGTTAAAAAAATCTCCAAATTGAAAATTTTAGAACCCTAGTAATAATATATATATATATATATATATTCTAAAGAAAAGTTAAAACATAAGTTCAACTTAGCTTTATTTTCAATGGAAAATGATTGTTATTTGTACATTTTGTTATTTCTATATGAATGATCCGTGCTGCAGCGCGAGAAAATAAATTTCTTGTTTTTTTTTTTAAATTATTTAAATTATGTTATTTTGTACTATAATTATTTGGCATCTTATATAATATAGTGTTTTTTTTCAACCAAATATAGTGTTTTTTTAGTCATATTATAGTACTAATTATTTTTTGTGTATTATAAAACAAATAGGAGACAATGATTAAGGTGAAGTAGTATGATTAAACTGTAACTTGTATTCCATACGTTTTTTATAATAGGTAATTGTTTAATTACTATTTTTTTGGGTAACCATTTTCTAGTTACAACAAATTAATAATAAGATTTTGTTATTATATTTTGTAATTAAATATAGTGCCATTTTGTGTAATATACCACATGGGAGTAGAGCTAATTGTTTAGAATATTGCTTAAATAATATAATAGAGATATCTTCTATTTTTTCAATGCTATTTTTTAGATATATTTGTTTACATATCGTTCTTGAGTTTTTATAATGGAAAGGGTATCTTGCTGATCGAGTCTGCGCATATCCAACAACATCTGAAAATATGTTAAAAAAAAAAATCTGTCTTATTAGAAAACTTACCAGCAATTACAGGTTGGGTTAGGCAATCTGGGTTGTTGTGTTTTAAAGGGTTCAATTATCATAGGAACAAGACTGCTGCTGTTTTTTTTTTTTTTTTTTGAACAACCAGACCATTACTTTCATTCAAACGAAATAGAGTAGCATGGTTACAAGGGTGAGATTTTTCATCACAAAACTTGATAGATAAACATGTGCAATAAAGTTAAAGATAGATAAATCAAAAAACATGTCCAAGAGATGTTGGAGATTTGAGCAAAGGAGCATCAAACCGCAAGTGAACTCCGGGGTAGTCGATGCCACATTCGCTGATACAGCGGAAGAGTGGTAGATTGTCCTTATCAGTTTGACATTGGGACGTTGAGGGGATTTCCATGGCCGAGAGACTAGATGGTTTGTTCTGCTCATTGGCAAGGAGGAGGGTGGATGGAGGGTTAAGGTTGGACATGGCTTGCTAGAGGAGATTTCGGTAACCAAAGCCCATGGAGCTATGATCATAATGCCGATACTCATCAGTCTTTTGCCAAGGGTGAACACACTTCCTGACATTGATGAAATGTACTTGGGAATAAGCAGGACGCATGGAAGGTGTGTCGAGAAGGCTGGAAAGGTGTCGGTAACTTTCTCTTCTTGAAGAGAAGTTCATAATGTCGAACTTCTTATAGCTTCTGGTTTCAGCACAAACACGGCAGAGATGCATTTGAGATAGTTAAGGGAGCGGCTGAAACAAAGGGGTTAGATCCAAGAGGAACCGGTAACCGTCTCTCAGTTGAGACGAGGTCATAATGCCGGTCCTCATCAATCTTTGGCAATCAGAAGTAACGAACCTAGACAGTTCTAGAGGCAGGGTTCTCAAACAAACTTCGCAACAACATAGCACAAATGAGTGATTATGTTTCAATTGCAGTCTTCGGACAACTGATTCCATGAATCGACACAAGGTTATGCTACAGGAAGGCGGAAGAAGGTTTGGAACAAACCTAGGACTATGAGGTACATAGGTTGGGTCGCGAGGCCTTAGCGAGATCTTGCACAGCTCCAATATCAACACAGAGCTCCTGTCCAACTGCAACCGAGCCAAAAGCTTGGTGAGGGGATCCAGATCCAAGGAGTAGAGAGATGAAAAATTTGACTTCGAGGGAGGCGCATGACAAAGACGAAGCACAAAGAGGCTTAAGCGTTATGAGATCTCAGATTTATCGATGAAGGGCTGGAACCTTATGAGAATCACCTCACTGAGAGGAACCACCGAGAGAGACGGGGTGAGGGGGAGGGAATGAAGCTGAAGCATGGCCAGATTTGCAGGGTGGAGACATGGTGAACCTCGGGTTCGTTCACCGCCAGAACAAAACGAAACTAGACTTAAAAGAAGGAGAAGAGCATGGGAAAGCAGAAGCAGTTTCCCAGCGACGCTGATCGGAATCGACGCCGCCGGGGGAGAAGACATCGGGAGTTATGCCAGAGAGAAGCGGCTAGGGTGAACTTATAGCAGTCTTTACCTGACTATTGCTATTTAAGTTATAAAGCTTTGGAAAACATGGAGCTTCCACCCGATGCTTTATGGAAAAATTGTGAAGCCTAGTACTAAGTAAATTGAATTTCCTAAAATATGTTATAAATCATTGGTTGGTGAACTAGATTCAATATTAAGCTCAAAGTAGTTGAGACCTTTTAACGCAATTACGTAAATACTGGACGTAATGTGTATCAGTGTAAATGCATTGGTTCTTGTCTTATACAACTCCTACGACGTCTGTTGTTTCAATTAATCGACTTGCCCATGTTCTCTGTAGTAATGTTCGGCCCATATACACTCAAAATATGGACCAATGATAAATTCAAATTCAATCCCTTAGTCATACTGATACACATACGATCGTGATGATCAATGATGATACTTCGAATAGATTCAACATTCTTCAAAATATGTTCTCTTGATGCTTTTCCTTACATACAATTCCAAACTGTTTTGCCCATTTTATTGACAAGGTAGTAAAAACAACGGATTTATCAGCATACATAAATTACTAGATGCATTTTATTATGTAGTTAAAAATTTAGGGAGCCGAAATGATAAAAACCAAAACATAGTGGAGAATTACAATGTGCAAGTTATTTTCACACATTTTTTTAATTTTCTCTTTTAACTTTGGCTCTCAATTTTAAAATTAAGCACTGAAACTCTAAAAACATAAAAACATGGGGGAGAAATATAACACGAAAAACTTGAAAGATCAAATGGATTTAGTAGAAATAAAGAAAAATTATAGTGCCGAAATTGAAAAAAAAGCAAAAACAAAGGGGAGAAATAAAAATAATCTGCGAATGTTTTTGTTTCCAGTACTCGTTTACACAAAAACCCCAAAACCTCACCCTTTCTTCACCCACTTATCTGCTCAACAACACTCTTCACCTATCCACTTCCTCTCTTCTCTCCCTCACCCCTCTCTCATGGCTAAAGACGAACTCACTGAGTCAAAGCAACAACAACAACAAGAAGACCCGAGTCAACAATTACCCAATGCGAATGAACAAAATGGCTCAGACTCCGACTCAGACTCATCATCCCAATCCTCCGGCGACGACTTCTACATCTCCGAGTCCGAGAACGAAGCACAAGGAGAAGAAGAAGAAGAAGACAACAGCATCCTCAACTACGTTCGACCAAGCGACATACCACCCGACCCAAACGCGAACCCAGAAACCAACATCCGCCGGTTCAATCGAGTGCTCGACGGGAAGCGAGTGAAGCGTATGGAGGAAGAGGAAGAAGACAATTACACATTCTACGAGGATCTCTTCGATTTCCCTAGAGACCCAGAACGGTGGAAGGAAGAAGATCTTAGGGAGATTTGGGCTGATGGTCCTTTGGATATGACTAAACCAGGTTGGGATCCTGTTTGGGCTGATGAAGATGATTGGGATGTTGTTAACGATGAGATTGAAGAAGGTCGAGATCCTGAGATTCAACCTTTCTATGTTCCTTATAGGAAACCTTATCCAGCGATTCCGGATAACCATTTTGATATTGAGAATGCTAAAGGTGTTGTTGAGGAGCTTGATAGGATTGAAGAGTTTCTTCAATGGGTCAGCTATATTTTCCCTGATGGAAGCTCGTAATACCCCTTTTTGTTCACTCTCTTTGACTGTTCCTTGTTTATGTGAATAATTGGGTGTTTAAAGCTTTGGTTTTTGGGTTTAGGGTTTATAGGTTATGATGTTTATTTCTCCAATTCAGCTGAATTGAATATCTAAAGTTAGTGACTTTCTTAGTTTGTTGTCTTCTATAAGCTGCGGATTGACTGTTCATGAAGTTTGGTTTGAATATTTTTTATTCTAAAGTAGAGTTTGAGTTTTGGAAATTGAAGGAAATGGCAATGTAGGTTGAATGATAGGGCATTAGAAACTTTCTTGCTACTAAGTTCAAAGATCATCTTCATCTGTGTGGGGTAGCTTTTGTGATGTGTATACTTACATCTTGATTGAGAAGCTTCGTATCTCACTATGTTCTCTCTGTGTTTCTTTTTTTTGGATATAAGGTACGAAGGTACAGTCTGGGATGACTTGGCTCAAGGAAAAGGTGTTTATATTGCTGAAGATGGGCTTGTGAGGTGATACTTTTGTTTTGTAGATTTACTTGTTTTTTTCTGGTTTCCCTTGTTAATGTTTTACATTGGTTTTCAATGACCTAACATAGTTGTTTTTGTTGTTTTGGCTATGTATTGAATCTTTAGGTACGAGGGTGAATGGCTTCAGAATGATATGGAAGGTCATGGGGTTGTTGAAGTTGATATTCCTGATATTGAGCCCATGCCAGGTTCCAAGTACGATTACCGTTCCTATTAGTCTTCCCAAAGGATTATATGGACATGGTAGTTTGAATAAGATACTGTTCTTTCTGTGTATGTAGGCTTGAGGCTAAGATGCGTGCAGAAGGAAGGATTATCAAGAGAGATTATATGAGTCCAGAAGACAGAAAGTGGTTGGAAATGGATGTTGAGGACAGTGTTGCACTTACTGATGGGAATTTTCAAGTTCCTTTCTATGAAAACGAAGAGTGGGTCACGGAGTTTGGCGAGAAACCGTGAGTCTGCAATTATAAGTTCCATTACTAGATGGCTTATTTCCCAACATTGATTTGAGTGTCTGGCTTTTGATTTATTGACCTCATTAGATATGTTGGTGGACTAAGCGATAACTTGAACTAAAATAATAAGCTGAAAATGCCATTATTGTTGATTCTCTCTGTACTCCTTATTAATACATTGTGTATTATATGGTTTTCATACCAGGGAGAAAGGTCGATATCGCTATGCTGGTCAATGGAAGCACAGTCGAATGCATGGGTGTGGTGTCTATGAAGTTAATGAACGCATCCTATATGTGAGTAGTAAGAAAATTTGGTCGTTTACATCTCCTAAAATACCCTTTTCTTTAGTGTTTTGGGTAAAAGTTTTTCCTCCATGAAGCATTATCTTTAGTGGATATTCGTAGTTCTGACACTAGTTCACATCTTAATGGTAATGCAGGGTAGATTCTACTTTGGGGAGCTATTGGAGGAGGAGCATGGCTGTACCGTAGATATTTGTGCGGTAGTTACCCATTTTTCTGTTCTCTATGATACATATAACTTTCAGCAAAGAAAGAGGAAGGAATGATAAATATACTGATGCGAAAACATTTTCAGCTGCATTCTGGTTTGGCGGAGGTGGCCGCAGCTAAGGCTCGAATGTTTGTAAACAAACCTGACGGAAGTATTGCTCGTCTTCCTTATTGATACTTCTGTTTGTTCTGTGTATTAAGTATAAGCCAAGGCATATATAAGGGCATGTTTGATTTCTTTAGATCAGTGCAGGACCCTCTCTAGTATTCATATTCTGTTTCAAATATATGTTTGGCCTTTCTTTCAAGCAGTGTCCAGCTTATGAGAAAAGTGGAAGAAAACTGGTCATTTTACAGTACTGTGTTAATTTAGTTGGTAGCTCAAAGTTTTTTTTGTTTTTATGTATGCAGTGATTAGGGAAGAGAGGGGCCCATATGGTGATCCTCAACATCCATATTTTTATGAAGAAGAGGATGTTTGGATGGCGCCAGGTTTCATTAACCAATTTTATGAAGTGGGTCATGTTCTTATCAAGCTTTTCAGAGTTAGTTCTCTGACCACAAAGTTGACATAAGAATCTGTCTTTTTTTGGTAGGTCCCTGAGTATTGGGAAACCTACGTAGATGAGGTGGATCAAGAAAGGGAAATGTGGTTGAACTCTTTTTACAAAGCTCCTTTGAGGCTACCAATGCCCGCTGAACTTGAACATTGGTGGAAAAATGGTAATGACTCATACAGATTTTGGTCTTACATGATTGACTATTTCGATGTTCTAACGAGTATATCTGTGTGTTTTATTTTTGATCAGTGGAGGTGACACCTGAGTTTGTCTTACTGAACAAAGAACCTGAACCTGATCCTGAAGATCCTTCGAAACTTGTTCAAAAGGAGGACCCTGTTATTTTGCATACGCCATCAGGTCGGATAATCAACTATGTCGAGGATGAAAAGCATGGCATTCGACTATTTTGGCAACCTACTGTGGAGGAAGGAGGGGAAGAAGTGGATCTTTCAAAAGTTGAGTTTTTGCCACTTGGTTTCGACGAGTTCTATGGGAAAGAAGTGGCAGTGAAAAAGGAGCATCCGATAAGAAGATTCATACTTGGAATCGAGAAATCGGTGAAGCCGATGATTGACGGGTTGGAGAAATGGACAGAAGAGAAAAAGAAAGCAAATGAAGAGAGAAAGGAGATGATACAGAAAGAGCTTGAGTTAGTAGAGGCTGAGATTTGCTTAGAGGAAGCTATAGAGGATATGGATGAAGAATTGAAGCAGAAAGAACAAGAAGAGGAAAAAAAAACTGAAATGGGTATGACTGAAGAGGATGAAGATGATGATTTTGTCCCGGTTCAAAAAGAAGAGAAAGTTGTCACTGCCAAAGAGAAGATACAAGAGAAGAAACAGGAAGAGAAATACAAAGATGATGAGGATGAGGATGGTGATGATGGTGAAGGCGGAGAAGATGATGACGACGATGATGATGATGATGATCTTGGGCCATCAAGTTTTGGATCTGCAGACAAGGGAAGAAGGAATTCTCCTTTTTCTTCATCCTCATTGTCTTTTGCTTCATGTACCCTCTTTCCCGCGGTAATACTCTCTCTTATTTTTCATCATAATGATTTCGGTTTGGATCGAGATTAGAAGAAGTAAGTGTTGATACATGTAAAACTTGGCAGGTACAATCAAGACTAGAAAGATCGTTTGTAGCATGGAAACAACAAAGAGCAGAACCATCAAAAGTGAAACCAGGAATCATCAAAGGTGCAGAAAACACATCAGCGTCAATCCATTTCCCTCCATTGCCAAGAAACAAACCCGGACTGAAGATGACAAAGGCATCATCAAACCGAGGTTGTATCCAGAGAAGCAACGGAAGCTCAAGATCTCAGTCTCAGCTAATGTCTCTCTCACGACAACTATCTTGCAATGCATCATCATCTTCTTCTCCTCCTGATCACAACAACAGCTCTAATGAAGACCTCAGAGATTCCGGAATCTGGAAAACACCGGTTGGGGAAATGAGCTCGGTTTTGTCGCTCCAGATCAATACAAAATGTTCTGATCTCTTTGCAGAGACTCCTCCATTCTTCTTCCAGTAGCTTTTAGCTCAGAGTTTCATCTCCTATGTACCCTTTCAGACATCTTCTTCTTTGGTTGTGGACAAAAAAATCATTTGAATATTTTTTGTTGTTGTATTTGTCTAATAAATATTTTACCAAAACTATCAAGGGAAAAAAGCTTAAAAATACTCCATCTATTTTTTCTTTGGAAGTTTAATACTTGGTCTTTTTGATTGGAATTTTAATACCTGGTCTATTTTTCGTTGTTCAATAAAACGTTGGTTTATATTTGTGTTGGTTGTTTAGGATCTCGCGTAAAAGCCTGAATCTCTAACCTAAATCTCGAAACCCCCAAATTGAAAATCCTAACTCAATTTTGTTCTTCCACTTTACAAAACCATGAACAACACACTTAAACAATCTTCTACCCGGATTCTCATTTGTCCAAGACTTTGCAAACGTCGTAGCTCTACCACAATTGAAGCAAAGAGGACCCCAGATCCGACTCGAATTTGCATCAGACTCTGAACTTTGGCTCATCATTCTTACGATTAACCCAGGAAGAGAAGAGGGAAAACAAAACTTGAATTAGGGTTCTCTATTAAAGGGGTTCGCGATTTAGGAAAAAAACAAAAGTGAAGGGCAACAGTGTCTTTCATAGAGTTTAATTAACCACGTGTTGTTAATTTTTAACTATAGTTAGTGATTCTGTCACGGCCCTTAACGGCTGTTAACCACGGGATTCTAATCAACCAACACAAATATAAACCAACGTTTTATTGAACAACAAAATATAGACCAGGTATTAAAATTCCAACCGAAAAAGATCAGGTATTAAACTATCAATAAATTTTGTTTTTTTTTTTACCGCAACTATCAATGAATAATTATTATCTTAAAATCATAAATTTATGAGAATCTTCTCGAAATATTTAAATTCAATAATTTTGGATTTTTACCATTTTATTTTTATTCATCAGTAAAGGCAATATTCGAAAACAATGGAAGCGTTACATTTTATACTACGCCGCATTAAACCCAAAACGACGTCGTAGAGAGAGAGCCGCCCAAGAAGAAGAACCCTAGGCTCTTCTTAAACCTCTCCTCGATTATATAATGGCCCCAAAACCTCTTCTTCTTCTCTGCCTCTTTCATTCTCAATTCTCTCTTTCTCTTTCTTCGCTTCCTCCAAAGAACCCTAAAAGCTCCTTTTCTCTCTTCCTCGTTTAACAACAATGGAGTTCTGGGGTAAACATCTGTCTTCTTCATCCTTGTTTATTATCTCTTGTATCTACTGTTTCCTGTTTTCACGTTTCTAGAATTCGATCGGTTGTTCATAACAATCTCGTGTTTTTTATTGCTTTGCTTTATCATCGGTTCGTGTGTTTCGTGTTCGTTTTTGAACTTTCGTAACAGTTTCTTCCTCGATTTTGAAAACTGTTGAATCGTTTGTATCTGTTCATACTTCGTTACGTTTGTTAGCTAAGCTTGTTTAGGTTTCGTTTAGTTTCTTTAAAGTAAACAAAGTGACTCATGTTTGATTTCTTTTGTATAATGTTTTATATAGGAGCTGAAGTGAAGCCAGGGGCACCTCTCAAGGTGAGGCCTGAAGATGACCACCTCATCCACATCTCTCAGGTTATTTTTCGTCTTTAAAATCTAGGTTGTTTGAAGTTGTTTAGGTTAGCTGCAACGAAATAGGTTGATTGATTCTAGTTTCTCTCTATGTGTGTTAGGCTTCGCTTGACTTTAAGGTGAAAACGGGAGAACCTATTGTCTTGACTGTGACTGTTGATAGGAAGAAGCTTGTTATTGGAACCCTTTCTCAAGACAAGTTCCCTCAGATTAGCTTTGATCTTGTCTTTGAGAAAGATTTTGAGCTTTCCCACAACTGTACCAATGGAAGCGTCCACTTCGTTGGTTACAAATCCCCCAACATCGACCAGGACGAGTCTGACTTCTACTCCTCAGAAGAAGAGGATGAAGCGGTTCCTGCTGCTGTTCCTACCACTCCTGCCAATGGTATGCGTTGTGGATGCTACGATTTTCTTTGTTTTCTTGTCTTTAAATAGTTGGTTATCTGATCTCCAATGTTATTGTACTTTACATTTTAGGAAATGCTGGAGCTGTTGTCAAGGCTGACTCTAAGCCAAAGGCCAAGCCTGAAGAAGTGAAGCCTGAATCTGAAGATGATGAGGATTCCTCTGACGGGGAAGACGAGTCTGATGACGATGATGACTCTGAGAAAGGAGTGAGTTTTTTTTTATACCTGTTTATGATTTGTGGTTTTCCATATCTGATAGTATATGCATTCATACATTCGGGAGAAGTTGAGTAGGTTGGTGACAAATTATGTGGTGATGTTTTTTTGTAGATGGATGTTGATGAAGATGACTCAGATGATGAAGTGGAGGAGGATTCTGAGGATGAAGAGGAGGAGGAGACTCCCAAGAAGGTAGATATCCTGTCTATCTAGCATTTGCTCTGCTTACTATGCTTTCTACGTAGTCCTTTTTCTCACTTTACTGTTTCATATGTTTTATTGAAAAGCCTGAGCCAATCAACAAGAAGAGGCCAAATGAATCTGCTTCCAAGACACCTGTCTCGGGAAAGAAGGCAAAACAAGCAGCAGCACCAGCAGCTACTCCTCAGAAGACAGGTTAAAATGCTAAAACTCTTTCTTTGTCTCTGTAGAGTTGTCTTGTTGTTGAGATGTATTTAGAGCAATCTTAGTAGAATTATGACGAATAACCAGAATGACTGTATTCTGATGAAAGAGAACTACATTGTGTTACATTGGTACAGAAGAGAAGAAGAAGGGAGGACACACAGCCACACCACACCCAGCTAAAAAGGGTGGAAAGTCTCCTGTGAACCAGAGCCCCAAGTCTGGAGGTCAATCATCCGGTGGTAACAACAAGAAGTAAGTTGTCTCTTTCTTTATCTCTCATAAGCTCGATTGATGTGTTAAAATGCATTCAGTGTGATGATTGACATTTAATTAATGTTGTGTGTATGCAGGCCATTCAACTCGGGTAAACAGTTTGGTGGTTCTAACAACAAGGGGTCTAACAAGGGCAAGGGAAAGGGTAGAGCCTGAGGAGATGGATCAAGGAGAGATATTTTGGTTTTGAGTAGATGATGATTAAGGGTGCTTTTGGGATTTTATCCTCTTTTTATTTTATATTTTGAGAATTTATCTCTTTCTATTGGAAGAGCTATTTTGAGTATTGCAGTTTCTACTTTCCTATGTAATTCACTATGAATATTGCTGGAATGTGAAAGATGACTAAAAAAAATTGCAAGCATTACTCAATTTTTGTTTCCGTATTGAATAGTAACCCAAGATCTTCAAACCCCGTATACTGTATATTTTCGTCTAGATACATCACCTTGTGATTAGGTAAAGACACAAACTCGAAACAATGCAGCCACACAACGTTCTGAAGTCTCAATGAAACCAAAGTCTCACATAAGTAAAGGTTAAGAGGCGTCATACCAAACGTATCAACCGAATGAGAGTTGCCTTCAAGATGTCGGATTTCAAGATGTCTACAAAACACAAGCCTTTTATTAGCTCATCCTTTGATTTTAGAACAAGCCAGCTTATTCATGCTTAACAACAAAAGCAGAAACAAATAAAGTTCTCTAAAACTCTGTTCAACTACAAACAAGAACCAAAGCAAAGGGAGTTGACAAACAAGCACCAAAGCACATTGTAGAAGGAGGAGCCTCTGTACTTGATACAAGTAGAGCAGTGGATATTTGCAATGCAGAGGGAAAAAGATACATGCATTCAATTCAACTAAAGGCATAAATGCAAGGAGAGGTGTTTTGGTTTTAAGTAGGGGGATACAGCCTTTACTAATAAACTTAAATATTCAATTTAAAGGCATAAATTTAACTGAATCAAACCCAGATAGTAAAACTCTTGAGGACCACAGAATTCTCGAGCAAGTATTTGGTTAGTCTCCTCTCTGCTCCATCTCCATGTTTGTATCTTGCAATGTCAACATTCTCAAGGCTTGACTGCAAACACTTTGGCACTGATGAGAAACTAATTTCCTCATTCTCCGTTCGACCATAACCCTTCTGCATGATATATTCTATCATCCCAAATATATGAATAAGATTATTTTTACCGTGTAAAATTGAATCATATATAAGGTATTTAGAGAAACCTCATTACCACGACAAGGGATTTGAGGTTTGGACAGCACCCAAGAACGCCTGGCAACATTTATTATGACAAAACTCACTGAACTAGCATTTATAAGACTCCGATAAGCGAGTCGAGGAGCATCAATGAAAACCTTCAATTCCTCATCATCAGTTTCATCCATACCCCCTCTACCAATAACGAGTTTGAGACTGTTTAGTGACTGAGAGCACACCCGCAAAACCTTATCGCCGTAAACATCTATAACCCTACGTACGGTTAAATCTTCAAGAACCGGGCTTGCTGAGATAAGGTCCTCCAGAGATTCAACATCATAGTATAAGTTCCTTTCTACATGCATCACCTTGAGATTAGGCAAAGACACAAACTGGTAACAGCTCAGAGCCACGAAATGAAGTCTCAGTGAAACAAAAGTCTCACATAAGTAAAGGCTTATAGGCACCATATCAGCCATATGATCCGCTGAACACTGGACTTCAAGATGTTACAAGAACTTGTGTATTACATTTGGATAAGTACCGTCAAGTCCAACGTCAACTTCACAAGAAGCAGAACATCTCCTAAATCTCAGAAGTTCCATGAAGATGATAGACTCTTTTTCCATTCTCTTGCAACCCAATTGCAGCGTAAACTTCTTGAGAACAGCCGAATTCTCGAGGAAGTACTTTACTAGTTTCATTTCCGGTTCAGCTCCGCTTATAGGTGTTCGAATCTCAACATGCTCCAGGGATGATCTTAAACATTTTGGAATTGATGATGAGAGAATAAGTAGCTTGTTCTTCTTATATTCCTCCAGCTCCTGCACATAAAAAAAACATTCAAGAAGTATATCAGTCAGTTATCTTTATCATGATGATGTGAGTAACTCAAACTTAAAGTTTATAAGCTAAATTCATCACCAAGACAAGGGATCTGAGATTTGGAAAGCTCTCAAGAAAGTTGGGAAGCTTTTCCAAATCAGAGTTATAAAAGACAGCACAGAATTGGATCATGTAAGGAAACTGGGGCAGCGGTTCGTGACTCATGTAGCGAGAGAGGAGCTGCAAACACAAAGAAAAGATAGCTTTTTAAATCAAAAGAGACATCCAAATACTCAGTTACTTCCACTGACATATATATATCTATACCGTCAAAGTTGTTCCGCTCATAGTCATGTCCGTTACGCTCGAGAGACTTGTGAGGAAGTTTCTCACTACACTTCTCTTTAAAGCGACATTTCTCAACACAATTCTCACCGCATCAAAACTGACATCAATATCTACCTTGGAAAGTGAACTCAAACTGCTTATAACGAAACATTTCGACTGGTGATCTTCAAGACTCAAATAGCTGAGTCCAGGAGCATCAATTGCAACCTCCAAATCATCATACTTGCTAGCACGATAACCATCACTATCTAGAACAAGTTTGAGAATCTTTAATGACTGAGAACATACTCGTAAAACCTTAAGGATGTACTCTCTCTCTACATATCTAACAACTTTCAAATCTTCAAGAACCGGGCAAGATGAGATAAGATTCTCCAAAAGAGCATCATTAGCATACCTGTTGTCTACTAAATGCATGATTTTCAGACGAGGTAAAGCAACATTCTCGAAATCAGCCAGTATCACATTATTGAGTTTCAAAGATACCAGAGTGTCACAGGTGTAAAGGCTAAGGGGCATCAGCTCCTCACCTAAATAACTCAAACGGCATATAACAACATCCAAATGTTGAACTTTACGCATAACTGCGTTGTGGATCCACTGCGACAAGTAAGACTGATTAGGCAGATTTCTCATAAGAAAAAGTCTGAGCTTGTGTATGAGTGTCTCCCTAGAGATATCAAGAAAGCCATGGACAACACTTGCAAATTCAGAGTAACCAGCTGGGGACTCAGAAACGTCCAAATCCAACAGAGGAACCGAAAGCCAGACACTTTTCCATCGCTTGGACAAAACACAAGTCCTAATAGCAATCTTAGTAGGAAGATCAGATATTATCTGACACAGCAAATGATCAGGTAAGAAGCTTATCCTATCTTCCCCAACTCTACGACGACCTCTCTCGCTCATTTTTTTGTTTCACTTTCAGACACACACACACACAACACAAGATCTGCATATCACAATACCAAATTGAAAACTTTAAACACACAAAATTATTGAATCTTGAAACGAATTTGAAGAACACGTAACTCAAAGGAGTTCAACAGATCATATCTTACCGCGAAAGAAGTTAGGACCGGTGCTCTGGCTGCTTCTCAGGTTCGTCTGCTAGGGCTTAGGCATTAGGAAAATTATTTTGATTTATCTGTTATTTTTCCCGCGATATTTTTGCTTTAGATAAAATCAAGCAAAAATACTTAAACTAAAAATAAGTTAAATAAAAAGAAATATCAAATGTGAAGTATGATGATCATCGTAGAACCACCTACAAGTCCCTATTTAAAGGGTCAGCAACATGTACAATTCAAGAAGATTGACCCTGGTTAAGGAAACCCAATGGCTTACGATTTTACTCACATATATAGACCATCTTCGAAATTCAAATACTTCAGTTGAGTCTATGGGACATCAATGATAACCTCCGATTTTTCATAATCACATACTTCTACCACACCATCAACGTAATTACCATGTCTGAAAGCTTCTATACTAAGATATTGGACTATGTCTGAGAGTGCACTTGTACAACCTTCACATTGGGGTGTCTACATTGAGTCGAGGTAATAAAACAGACTTGAAACTAGCAAACAATACCTGATGGAATCTTAAATAAAGAAGTGACTTAATATGAGTCCAAGAGTCAAGACAGTCAGAAATAAAATTTCAATAATTTTGAACCTTAATAGAGTTTTGGAATCCCAAACGTACCAAGTGTTGTGATCAAAGCTCACAAAAAAAAAACATTATAACAGATTTCAACAAAAATCTAAATCAAAATCATGTTTTTGATTTTAAAGCAATCTAAGTTCTGATCACATACAAACATAAAAGTCGTCTTCATTGTCCACAAACCTCTATTTTACACATGCTAGATCGCGTCGGCAATGTAAAAAGATCCCTTACGACAGCGATATTGTCTCTTTCAACGGAACCTTTCAAACGAAAAACAAGTCTCTTGAGGATGACAGAGTTCTCTGCAAAGTACCTTGCTAGTTCCATTACAACAGGCTTTCCATAGAACATGCTTTTTATCTCTACAACCTCAAGCGATGATAGCAAACACCTAGGCACGAACGAAAGTCTTGTCTGTTCCGCCACCGAGGAAGAAAGTAAATCCTGTAGACAAAACACACACAACATTCAGAATGAATGAATGAATGAATTTCGGGTAAACACCAAACAAATCTTTGAACTGTATGATGAGTTAAACTCTAGTGTTTGTGCAAAGTGATTACCAAGATTAGGGATTTTAGATTAGGACAGCGTTTGAGAAGCTGAGGTACATTTTCCAGGTTGCACAAATAAATCTCTACATCCAAACAAGACAGGTTGCAAAACTGGAGTGACTCTGATATGGGGTGATACATAATGGGCTACAAAAACGGAGATAAGAATATTGGTGAGCAATGTTATCATCATGAAAGACCATCATATATATATATGTGAATTCCAAAGCCATATATACCTCGTAAGCATCGTTAGAAATCTTCATATCTCTAACTCCCAAGATACTGGTGAAAAAATCACGCAAGTCAACTTCATCAGCACCATTCACCATGTAAAAATCGCCAAGAATATTAACCTTGGTTAAGGAGTCCAAATTGCTAAGAACAGCAAACTCAGCTACATTATCATCGAGGTTCAAATACATAAGTCTATGGGCATCAATCAAAACCCTCAAGTTTTCATACTCAATTTCCTCCGCCAAAACTTCAACCTCGTCATCATAGAAACCCTGTGCTATACTGAGACTGGTTAATGTCTGGGAGCGCACTCGTAATACCTCGACATTATCATCAACCCTTCGAACAATCTCCAAATCTTCAAGAACTGGGCAACCCGAGATGAGTGACTCTAGAACAGCCTCATTGGCATATACATTGTGTTCTAAACGCAATTTCTTGAGGCAAGGTAAAGACACAGACTCAGACTTACCCAAAAATACTCGATGGAGTCTTAAGTAAAAGAGCGTGTCACAGACAAAAAAGAGGTTTAAGGGCATCACTTCCAAACACTCACGCTTCACAGGACCAAACTCAACATCAAGTTGCTCAAGTTTAGTCGTAGCCACAAAATCAATCCACGGCATGACGCAAGACTGATCACTCTCACCCTTGTGAATACTAAGCTTGAGCTTGTTCAAACATGACTTGTGTTCCCTTGAGAAATCTAGAAACTTGTCCATAAAACCCACAAAAGCATTGTAATCAGGGAACTTGGAAGAGTCCAAATCCAAATTGGGAATCAAAAGCCAGAGACTTTTCCACCTAGTGGACAAAACACTGGTCCTAACAGCTTCTTTTGCCGTCGGAAGATACAAAAGTATCTGAGATATCAAAGAATCAGGCAATTTGCTTATCATATCCTCCGCCATTAAATCCACTCGCAAAACTAAAACCAAAGATTCAGAAACAGTGAAAACCTTGAATATTAACTTATTACTAAGTACGCATAATTGAGGAGGAGTCCCAGAAACAGATCAGAAAGCAACAAAGGAAATGTAATGACCTAATGGGTTTATTTAGAGACGGAGATGGAGTCTTTAGCGAAGTTCCAACACTCCAGCTCTACTCTAGGCACGCGTTTGAGAAAGGTTTTTTCTTTTTCCTCTTAGTCCTGGAGACTCCAAATGGCGAGTACAATGGAGGAAGAAGAAACAACGAGTTAAGGAGGATGAGTAATCCTAGACCCTCTTCTTCATCTGGAGTCTTTATTGAGTTTAGTACTCAGTCAGTCGCTTTCAGAACGTCTAAAACGACAACTCAATTCTGTGTTTCGGTTCAACTAGCGACCCGTCGGTAACTATAGCTGGCCCAGTATCAATTTATATTTGGGCCTTAAGCCCACACCCCACGTTCAAGGTCTAATTAGAAGCAAACATAAAAAAAAACGATGCGTACCGTCGCTGCTGCTTCAGTCAAGAGAATCAAGAACACCACATAAAACGGTTTTGAAATCCTCAAAGATTATCATCAATTAAGATATGTCCAAAGCTCACAAAATCCAACAATGTATGATCCTATATAAAAAGACTGAAAAGTTCTGTTACCAATTATCTTATTACGATTTTACATGAGCTAGATCGCTTTGGCCAAGCAAGGATATCACTTAAAACTTGTTTTTGCAAGGAAGAACTGAAAGACAAATTTACTTTCTTGAGCATTACTGAGTTGGCTACAAAGTACTTTGCTACTTCCATTGTAATAAAATCATCCTCCTCGTATGTACTTTTCACCTCTACAAAATCAAGCGATGACAGCAAACACTTGGGAACAGATGATGATGAAAGTCTTCTTCTTTTCCCAGGGAACCATACTAAACCCTGCAGTAACACAGACAACGTCAATGAATTACTTGATAACAGTTAACACATGCATTTCTTATAAACTGTACGTAAAAACTCTAGGGTCATTAATTATTACCAAGATTAAGGATTTAAGATTCGGAAAGCTTTCAAGAAACGTTAGCAGCTTTTTCAGGTAGAATGAATAAAGCTCTATTTCCAAACAGGACAAGTTGCAACATTGTGATAATGGCACAATCTTGTTGATCAACTGCAAGAGCATTAGATATATATTGGTATTAGAATATTGGAGAACCAAAAATTTAATGTAAAAGCATTAGATATATAGGTATTACCGCGAAAGCCTTGACAGAGATCTTCATATCCCTAGCTATCGAGATACTGGTGAAAAAGTTACGGGCTACTTCATCATCATTCACTTGAAAATCGCCAAGAATATTGACCTCGGTTAAGGAACTAGAATTGATTATGGTCTTACAATCATAATCATAATCTATGAAACTCAAATATTTGAGTCTAGGGGCATCAATCACAAGCCTTATGTTTTCTTTATCTCTAATATTATTATCATCATCATCATCCTTATCAAACCCAACCACTAGTGAATCTGGTTAATTCTGAGAGTGCACTCGTAAACCCGTTATATTATCATGGAGCATTCTGAGAATGCTCAAATCTTCAAGAACAGGGCAAGATGAGATAAGCGACTCTAGACTCGCCTCATTGGAATAGAAACAATATTCTAAACGCATAGTCTTGAGACAGGGTAATGAAGAAGCCACCACAAACATACCTAGATGAACCCGATTGAGTCTTAAGTAAAGGAGTTTCTCACATATATTAAGGCTTAGGGACGTCACTTGAAAAAACTCAGGATTCCCAAGAAGGCACTTGACATCAAGATGCTTAAGTTGAGGCATAGCCAAGAAATCTTTCCAACGCGTGACACAAGAATGATCATTTGCATCCTTATAATGAATACTTAGCCTAAGGCTGTGCAATCCCAACTTGTGTCCCTAGAGAAATCTAGGAACTTGTCCATAAAACTCAAAAAAGCATTGTAATTTGGGAACTCAGAAGAGTCCAAGTGCAACCTGGGAATCAAAAGCCACACACTTTTCCACCTCTTGGACAGAACACTAGTCCTCACAATATCCTTTTGTCGTCGGAAGATACGAGATCATCGCAGATAGCAAAGAGTCATGAAATTTGCTTATCAAATCCTCTCTTACACTTGCATGCCGCTTAACACAAATTCCTTTAGCTTTCCTTTCATCCATTATATTCACTCGCGACATTACACTAAACACTTCTTTAGCAGAGATGAAGGTGAACGAACAGACCTAATTAGGGTTTTGAAAGATCCTAGGGGTAAGTTGAAGTTGGTTCAGCTGACGAACCGGTGGTTTTGGTTCCGAAGATAAAGTCATGAAAATATATACTTGTTCTATATTGGGCTTACGGTCCACGTCATGTTCAAGTTCAACGTTAAGTCTCAATAGCTGACAAGGTCAACGAGTCTCAATACTGAAGACAAAAGTCAAAGAGTCTCAAGAAAAATTCAAAGCCATGATTGGCTCACACGGTTCTCGCCATCGTTGTTCGTTGCTCCCTTTGATCCGTCGCCGAACACATCTATCTTTCACGCATCTGTCTACTCAAACTCTTCACAAGTATGGCTCTTCCATCACGCGATTGGGTGTACGACGTGTTCCCGAGCTTCAGCGTAACGTTCCTCAGCCACTTTCTAAAAGAGCTTGATCGAAAACTGATTAGTGTATTCAAAGACAGTGAGATCAATAGAAGCAAATATTAGGGATTCGAGGATCGCCGTTGTCGTCTTCTCCAAAAACTACGCTTCTTCTAGCTGGTGCCTCAACGAGTTGTCGGAGATTGTGAAATTTAGAGAAGAGTTTGGTCAGATTGTGATTCCTGTTTTCTACGGTTTGGATCCTTCTCATGCTAGGAAACAGGGTGGCGAATTCGGAAACGTCTTTGAGAACACTTGCCGAACCAAAACAGAGGATGAGATATAAAAATGGCATAAAGATATCTAATTTAGGTGTTGTGGGAGACAGGCTATAAAGCACATGAAAGTTCTGATCTTTATTGATGATTTGGATGATCAAGTGGTGTTAGATGCTTTGGCGAGTCAAACTCATTGGTTTGGTTGTGGGAGCAGAATCATTGTAGTTACTGAAGATAAGCAATTTTTAAGGGCTCATGGAATTGATCTTATTTACCAAGTGGGTCTCCCATCTGATAAACTAGCTCTAGAGATGTTCTGTCGATCTGCTTTAAAGCAAAACTCTCCACCTGATGGTTTCACAGAGCTTGCGTCTGAAGTTGCAAAGCTTTCTGGTAATCTTCCTTTGGCTCTTAGTGTTTTGGGTTCGCATCTACGAGGGAGGGACAAAGAGGATTTGGATTGATATGTTACCAAGGCTTCGAAAAAGTTTGGATGGGAAGATTGAGAAAATATTAAGAGTTGGCTACGATGGGATAAGTAACAAAGATGATCAAACAATATTTCGTCTCATTGCATGTTTCTTTAATTGTGCCGACATAGGTTACATCAAGCTGCTACTTGCAGATAGTGACTTGGGTATTAATTTTGGGCTTAAGAACCTAGTTGATAAGTCCCTCATACATATTGGGTGTGACACTGTGGAGATGCACAGCATGTTACAAGAAATGGGTAGAGAAATTGTTCGGAAACAGTCCATTGACGAGCCTGGAGAACGGGAGTTTCTGGTTGATTCGATAGATATTTTGGATGTACTTCATGATAACACTGTGAGTGCTCTTTTCATATCTTAACCGATACTATTACTCTTACAGCATAGTGTGATCTTTACAACTTTTCCTCAGGGTACGAAAAAGGTTTTAGGGTATATCGTTACATAAGAAAGCCTTTAAAATGATACCTAAGCCTAATCTCAGGTTCTTAAGATTTTACAGGAAATTTGGGAAGCAGAGTAAACAAGTCAGATTGCACCCACAACAAGGCTTTGACAAATATTTTCCCCCTAAACTCAAGTTACTGAGTTGGGATGACTACCAGATGAGGCCGGCGTATGCCTTCTAAATTTCATGCTGGACATCTCGTGGTACTTAGAATGCAACACAGCAAGCTCAGAAAGTTATGGCAAGGAGTTCAAGTAAGTTATATTAGCTTTTGAATGTCATATTGTTATGAACCTCTTTATTGCTTGAGAATTAAGAAGAATATGAATGCTTAGCTCCCTCTTAACCCTAATTCTCTCTTAGAGATTAAGGTTAATTCTTGGGGCTTGATATTCTCATTAGCATAAGGAGTCCTTTTATAGACCCTAGTACAACCGACCTAAACCTTCATAAGTAAATACTCCAAAGCCTTAATCTAATTATGAAAAGGAAACCTAATAATCTAATAATAACTTAAGGCTTTATGGTCTACGTGATACCACGATCTGTATCACATATGTAGTCAGAGATACGTGTGTTCCAAACTTCTGTTCTATACTTCAAAAGTTGAGGGGGGAATATCATTATAATGCTAGATTGAAACCTCTCACGTGTATTCCAAAACTGACCACTGATGCATTTGGGACATATCTAACTAAATGATTTGTTATTTTCAGCCGCTTACATGCCTCAGGGAGATGCAGTTGTGGGGATAAAAAAACCTGAAAGAAATCCCAGATCTCTCATTGGCCACCAATCTTGAGACACTCTATCTCAACGGTTGCTCGAGTTTGGTGGAACTTCCTTCCTCAATAAGATATCTGAATAAACTGTGGGACTTGGGATTGAAAGCATGTGAAAAACTAGAGTTTCTTCCAACTGGCATCAACCTCAATTCTCTCTATCAGTAACATTTCAGAGCTCTATCTGAATCGAACAGCGATTGAAGAAGTTCCTTGGTGGATCCAGAATTTTTCCAGGCTTAAACGTCTACGTATGAGGGAATGCAAAAAGCTCAAATGTATGTCCCCAAATATCTCTAAACTGAAGTATCTTGAGATGCTTGACTTTTCAAACTGCATAGCTACTATGCCCACTGGCCACAGCTAACCCTCCAGTTCTGCTTCACACTCTGTTGTAACCAAACCAAAGTTCCCTCTACTATGAAGCAGAACAGTGTCACTCTATTTCCCCAACACCCAACCAGCTCCTCCTATGCCCTTTTCTCTATCTCATAGACACAACATTACATGAGTTTATTCCTGTCTATAACTGATAAAACACCCAAATTAAATGGTAACTGAACCAATTCCAAAATTAGGGCAACATATAGTTGAAATAAATTTTGATTACTAAATCAGTTTTTAAGAAAAAGAATAATTCAAAACCAGATCCGAATAACATCCCAACCGAACAAAGGTTTTCACAAATTGAAACCGAACTGTAATTTTAGAAAATAAAATAAAACCACAACGTCTCTCCAACAACTCAAACCTCATCTTCAAAGTACAACAACGTTAACTTGAGACGCACTAGAACCTTTCTTGAATGCCTTGAGTTCCTTAACAACGAGAGACTCTTGTTCCTTGCTACGAAAACGTCTGCATAGCGTAAACTTCTCGAGGACTAGCGAATTCTCAAGGAAATATTTTGATAGTCTCATCTCAACTCCATTTCCATACTTGGTTCTTTTAATCTCAACATACTCGAGGCTTGATTGCAAACACTTTGGCACCGATGAGAAACTGATTTCCTCTCTTTTCATTACCTTTTTCAGCTTCTACATATGTTAAATAACATATTTTTAGAACGGTGAAAGTGAAACATAGTACACATATGTGGTTTTTAAAAGCAAAATCATTACCACGACAAGGGATTTCAGGTTTGGACAGCACTCAAGAACGCCTGGCAAGATTTCCAGATCACATATATAGAACTTCACATATAACTGCTTCATGTTACGAAACTGAGGCATGAATTCGTGCTTCATGTAGTGACGCAAGATCTGCAAACACACATTTTTTTTTTATTCTCATCGAAAGAGACACATTCAACAATTATATATATATATAATAGAACTTATTATAATTAATCTAAAAGTTCAACCAATCATAAATAATATTGCATAATAAAATCTATTAAATTAATCTTAAAATTGCATAGATACTTGAAAACATCTTAAATTGTGAAACAAAATAATTTTTCTAAAACATCCTATACTTTGAATTTTGAAACGGAGGGAGTATATGTGTATACCTTCAAAGTTGTTCCGCTTAAAGTCATGTCCCTTACGCTTGAGAGTGGAGTAAGTAATTTATGGACAGCGCTTCTCTCGAATGAGTAATCTATATTATTAATATCTTCTATATACTTAATATCTTCCACATTAAAAGCGACGTTGAGTTCTACCTTTGCGGATGAATCCATTTTGCTTATCACAAAACCAGCTGACTGATGATCATGTAGACTCAGATAGGTGAGCCGAGGAGCATCAAGGATAACCTTCCAATTGTTACTATAGTCTCTCTCCCAAGAATTGGCAAGATCAACAAGGAGTTTGAGACTATTTAGTGACTGGGAGCTCACCTGTAAAACTGGCGCCGTGACTTCAGCTACCAATCTAACAACAGTTAGATCTTCAAGAACGGGGCAAGATGAGATCAAGTTCTTCATAGTATCATCACAATCATATAAATTCTCTTCAAGATGCATCACCTTGAGATTAGGCAAAGACACAAACTCGAAACATTGCAGCCACACGTTCTGAACTTTCAATGAAACCAAAGTCTCACATAAGTAAAGGTTAATCATCCTCTCGACCGAATCAACCGAAGGAAAGATGACTTCAAGATGTCGGATTTTACGCTTAACTACTTCTTGGACCCACAACAAGACTGGGGATGACAGATCAACTTCTTCCCTCTCGAAAGAGAGCTTGAGCTTATCTAAGCATTGCTCATTAGAGTTTTCAAGAAACGAAGAGGCGAAACTGACAAAGGCATCGACATCATCATTGAAATCACCAAGGTCTATATCCAAGAAAGGCATTGCACGCCAGAGTTTTCTCCATCTTTTGGACAAAATGCTAGTTGTAACAACTTTCTTTGTAGGAAGATTAGAGAGTATAAGACTTAGCAAATGATCAGGTAAGCCGCTTATCCTATCTACTCCATGTCTACGAATTGCTCCTCGGTTGCTCATTTGATTTTTCTTTTGGAAAAAAACATTCAAGACAAGTTATCTGCATCACAAAAGAAACATGTGAACTATGATTCAGTTCTTTCGCTGTTTTAAAACAAACAATTTGCATTTCATATAGATACCACCATTCAACTATTTTCCTATTCATTTGACATACCAATACTCAAAACAGTGTCGATTCGTCGCTGTAGATGAAACCAATAGCCTCGCCGTTTTCGCCTCCCTCACAGATTCGCTACAATGAGTCTACCTATATTATCTCTTCTTAGGAAATGTATCTTTCACAAAGGCTTTGTATGGAAAATAAAATAAAAATCTAGACTAGTGATGAGAGTTGACTACAGAGGATTTGAAATGAATGAAAAAATGAACCGGTTCGGGTAAAAATATACGTAAAAATTCCCTATACAAAACTATCCTAAAAGGCAAAATAATCTCCAATGTAATCTTTTTTTTTTGACAATCAACCCCATATATTAAATTATCGGAGATGACTTTCTTTGAGAGAGAACCAATTATGTTCTAACTAGCTTACATGAGAAAATAAGAAACCTCGTGCTTTTACACATGTCGCAAGTTTATCGGCACGGATATTATCCTCTCGAGGAATATATCTAATACTAAAGTTAGCAAATCTATCTCTGAAATGAATAAAATTCTTCAATTCTGATGCAAAGATCGACCAATCTTCAATATTAGACGTCATCGATAGGAGGTCTAAACATACAAGACAATCTTATGGGATTTGGGTCGATATGCCCGCTTCTACTAACCCTGATGGTATGTCTATTTTTTGTTCTTCTCCAGACTTCTTCTTCTTGGATGGCTTTCTCCAGAGTATCTTGCGGAGACTCGGATATATTTTCAAAAACTTTCTTGTTTCTTGCCTTCCAAATGTACCACATCATCCAAAACCAAAGTCTCTACCACGCCCATATAGAAAATTGAGGTTGCTATATAGGGAAGATGAAGGGAACACCATAGGATGGGAAGGGATTGTCAATAAGGCACATACTTGACGTGTTGGGGGTGCATTCAAATAGCATATGATTTATAGTTTCCTCCTCCACGCCACATCTAAGACAATCTTTAACTCTACCAATATGGCGATAATGCAGTCGTTGACATGTAGCCAAGCACCTAGTCACACATTGCAACACGAAATGCTTAAGCTTTCGTGAAGTTTTTAACTTCCATGCTTGTGCCTTGAGTGTTGTAACACTTGGCTCCTGAAAAAGGAGGTCGCAAACAGGGCGAGAGATAGCTATCGCGGCTTCGTACCCAGACTTAACGGTAAAATTCCTAGACTTTGTCAAGGTCTAAGAAAAACCGTCCCTCGAGGCACTTAAGCTCGGTATGATTCACAAAATAAGGGTAATTTCTTTTGGGGGGGAGAGTTTCCGAAGACGCTCTAGTTTCCACCTTTTTGTATTGAAGTCGATCAAAGTGTTAACACATATCAAGGGATTTCTCTCAATATTTAATCCTTGTGGTGGCCGCGCTGGAGTATCTGGGATCCATGGTTCAGTCCAGATGCACGTGTTGAAACGTGAACTTATGGTCTTACAGATTCCGTACGAGAGAACATGTTTTACCGCCAACATGCTCCTCCAACCATATGAATATCGATTGGATACTTGTATCTCTAATGGACTGCAGAATCGAAAGTATCTTCTTTGAGAACTCGACTAAAGAGAGAATCTGGATATCTGCCAAAAGAGCAAGATTAAATTTTTCTAGTGTTCGGAAGTCTGGCCCACCTTCAGAGAGTTGAGTACACATCTTCTCCCATGAGATCCAGTGTAGTCCTCTAATATCTGCTCTATTGCTCCACCAAAAATCAGCAATCGCACTAGTTAGTTTTGAACATATAGCTTTTGGTAAGAGAAAACACGACATTACATATGTCGAAATTGCTTGTGCCACTGTTTTATCAGACTTCCTTGCCTCCCTTGGATAGGGATTTTGAGGTCCATAAGTTCACCCTCTTATGGAGTCTATCCCTTAAGAATGCAAAGACTCGTGCTTTTGACCTATAATCTTCTCAGGGAGATCTAATTATGTATCCATGCCTCCTTCTTGTGATATTCCAACAATAGATTTGATATCTTGTCGTACATGATAGAAGATTTAGAGAAGTTGATTTCTTGTCCGGACGCCTCGCCATAAAAGCGGGTTATATCGAAATTTCCTTGCATTGCTGAAGATCAGCTTTACAAAAGAATAAATTATGATCTTCAAAAAGTAAGTGGGAATCCCGCGGGCTTGCATTCGAGATACGTAAACCCTGAATCTTCCCCTCTCTTTCGGCATTCCTAATCTGAGAGATTATGGCCTCTGTACAAAGTATAAATAGATACGGGGAGATCGGGTCCCCTTGACGAATCCCACGTGTTGTCTAATCCGTCCCTTGGGCTCCCCACTGATCAAAATACGGTAGGAGACGGAAGTAATGCATTGCATTATCCAACCCACACATTTTTGATCAAATCCCATTTTTTCCATCCAAGCTCTTGGAAATTCCATTCCACCCTATCATAAGCTTTACTCATGTCCGTCTTAATTGCCATGAATTTCTTAAGGTTGGTATAGTGACCCTCACTAAGGGTAAAAACTCAAAATAAAAAAATCTTGGGGAAAAGACCCGCAAAGGACATAGGAAGGAAGAGGAAAAAAAATAAGGAAGAATGACCAGAAGATGTCCGAAGAAAAATCAAGAGGTCAAGAGATGGCTGAATCAAGACCGAGATGACCCAAGGTATAGTCAAGACTTTGTGTCCAAACGGAAGTCGAAGGCTAGTGCGGAATCAAGTACGCTGGTCAAAGACGGAACGGACCGGAGAGGATGGACGCATGCGGGTGAAGACGAAATTGACCGGAAGAGATAGACGCGTGTGGACGGAGGCGGTACGAGCCGGGAAGTTACGGACGTACGCGGATGGAGATGGGACGAACCGAAAGGGATGAACCGGAAGGGATGAAAGCGGGTACGGATGAAAGCGAGTACGGACGTTAAGGACCGATAAGGTACGGACAGACCAAAATGGAACAGATGGACCAAGAACTGAAGATGGCACCAAGAAGGACGGTGCAGACCGAGGGAGTACGTGGAAGATCAAGGAAGTCAGGATGGACCAGGAAGGTATGTACGTGGACCGAGAAAAGCAGTCGGGTCGGAGATGCATGGACGGTACGGACGGGACGGTACAGACGGGACGATACGTCCGAGAAATGTCCGAGGAAGATCGAAGAAAGCCGAGAAACGTCAGATTTATCGGACGGATGGACAAGGATTCATTGTTTAAGTGAAGAAGGGAAAGTGGAGACATAATCATTGTGTTTCCTATGATTCAGCCAATCAAAATTCATGCAAGAGAAAAGTTGGTCGCCAGCCAATAAAAATGCCATGTGTTGAGGTGCGTCCGCTGCACTCTCGACATGCACGCTCATGGACGACAAATGTCCAGTGTTTGCGTCGCACGCGCGACATGCAAACGAATAAATGCCAAGTGTCGCAACTGTTTGCCATTTGCTAAAGAGAGAGAGAAGGGATGCTTGGCTATAAAAGGGACCCTTCAGCTTATTGTTTTGACATTTCTCTCAAACATACAACAAAAAGTCTCTCATTTTCTCTCGCGAGGACGAGAAGTGCCGAGGAGTGTCCAAGTGAGTCGTGGTCCAGAGACGCTGCCGGGATGGTTCAAAGACGGGTTCAGAGACGCTGTTCGGAGACGCAGTGGGACACAAGGAAGGGAAGTATGATCCACGGTGCAGTAAAGTCCGATTATCATCAGTTGAATCACTGTGAGTCTGTGGTAGATTTGTGTGGGGTGGTGCTTGGATCTTGATCCTTGTATGTACCCATTGTTTGTTGCATTTAGACTAGGTTCATGTTAGAATCTGTTTAAATGGTTGCATGCGTAAATTGGTAGGATTCATGCTAGATTCATGTTTAAATGGTTGCAACCGATTTTCAAACATGCATGCAAGTCCATGGTCCAATTTTAAATGCAAATAGAATTTATGCTAAGATCACCATGCATGTTGAGTTTTGAAGTGTGTTGAACCTCATGTTTACATGATGAAATTTGGATGCACTTTTTAACAATTTGGCTTGCTTAAAATTGGACCATGGACTTGCATGCATGTTTGAACCTGTTAGATTTTATTTGCAATATTTCTTGCTTAAAATCGGTTGCATGCATGATTAAATTGGAAGGATTTTATTTGAAATTTTTATTGCTTAAAATCGGATAAATTGGACTTGCATGCTTAAGTGAATCTGATTTGATTAAATTGGTTGCATATATGTAGAACAATCTATGTTACTAGAATTTCATTCTAAGTTGTTTGTTTGATTGTTGCATGTTTTCTTGCTTGTTGGCTTGATTTATCTTGCTTGAATTGCTTGTGTTGTTGTGTTAAGTTCTTAAAGTTGTTTTTAACTTCTTTGAGTTTTAGTGCTTGTTTTAGCTAAGTCTCTTGAATTTTTTTCTTGAGTCCTAGCTGGAATAGTTTAGTCGATCTTCTGTTCCAAGTGTAGAGATTGTCTCGCGAGAATTCTCAAAGACCACTCGCGCAGGACAAAGTCATGTCTAGCTCGCTACTAGAATGACCGCTACAAGACGTTGTAGCATTTGTGGGATCATGTTGGTTACCTTTGTGGTCTCAGCATGGGAAATGTTGTGGAACAGAACAGATTATCGAGGGCCCATAGGTGAAAAGAGTCTAGGGTAGTCGAGTAATCCTTGATTGCTCTAGTCGTCTTTGTTTGTTGTGTAAGAGTAAAGAGTTTAGAGTATTCAAGTATCCCTTGTTTTATTCTAGTCGTCTTTTTCTTGTGTAAGAGTAAAGAGTCGAGTCATGTCTTGCTTGAACTAACCCTCTTTGCTTGCTTGTTGTTGTTTGCTTCCGCTGTTGTTTCTGCTTGCGTAGCTCTGTTATCCTTGCTTGTTTCCTTGCTTGTTGGGGTAGTCAGGGTGGGGTAGAAAGCATGTTTAGGGTGGGGTACCCAGCTCACTGAGTAATCTTAGATTACTCATGACAATCTTTTGTTTTTCAGGAAGCCTAGGTCGAGTCTAGAACTGGAGCAAACTTAGGGTACCGGATAGGATTTGATTTCTGTGTTTTTATAAAATCCTATATTTTCCTAATTGTGTTCTATGGAAAAGATCTGCCTATTTATATATTGCTTTGATAACTTATTTTCAATGTAATAATTTGTTAACGTAATATATTCGGTTTTGGAGGAAACATGGCAAGTTGCATTTGATACTTGGCCTTGTCCGGGCCAACCGAACGCACCAGGGCCGCGAGGGTTGCAAAGCCTAAGCGAATTTTGGTTGCGGGCGGAGTCGCGTCCAGGAGGACTGGTCGGGAAGCTGCAGCTTCCGTCCTTCGACCGGACCACCTGGGTGCGGTTCCCACAAATAGCGTTCTATGACTGTCCACGGATCTGTCCAACCGTACGGCGGTTAGGAGGCGTTACAGTTGGCCTTGTCAGAACGGAGGGGTTCAGGTCTCCAATGTTATTTTACTTCAAAAGAATTCAGGAAATGCTGGAGCTGCTGCTTCGAATGTTGTCAAGGCTGATTCAAAGCCAAAGGGTAAGCCTACAGAAGAGAAGCCTGAATCTGACGAGGAAGACGAGTGTGATAATGATGATGAATCTGAGAAAGGAGTTAGTTTTTGTAGCTGGCTATGATTTGTGTGTTTTCTAGTGACTTCACCCAAACAACTTTTGACTAATCTATATATATAAAGTTACCTTTTCCTCTTTTCTGGTGCATCCACGTCAGCATTTCTTCTTAAATATTTTGGGTTTTTCGGATTGGACTTAGCTTAAAGTTTTGCAGAGATAATTCAGGCCCAGCTGTTTTCTATCTTATTGATTAAACCTATGAATATCTCTCCTCCGGGCTGTCGACGACGTTCCATCTCCACCGGTTGCTCTTCTCCTTAACTCACGATCCATGCCATTTCACCATCTGATGCGAATTAAAGTCTTCCAGTCCTCTGACAAGAACATCGCCGTGCGCTTAAGGATCTTGTCGGATCTGCTGATTCTGGCGACGTTCTTGTCGTTCATTACAGCGGACACGGGACGAGGTTGCCCGCTGAGACCGGTGAAGACGATGGTATTGGCTACGACGAGTCTATTGTTCCTTGCACATGAATTTAGAGGAGAATCGAGAAGCAACCCAACACTAATCGATGGTCAATGATTCAACCTCTCTTTCGATGCTCCAATCTCTTTCTATTGGTACGTTTTTTTTTTTTTAATGGCAAACGGCTTAAGCTGCATCTCCATGAATCGATTAGGTTTAGTTCAATTAGTTTAGCATAGTTTAATTAACGAGTGACACAAGACTGATCACTCTCACCCTTGTGAATACTAAGCTTAAGCTTGTACAAGCATGACTTGTGTTCCCTTGAGAAATCTAGAAACTTGTCCATAAAACCCACAAAAGCATTGTAATCTGGGAACTTGGAAGAGTCCAAATCCAAACTGGGAATCAAAAGCCAGAGAATTTTCCACCTAGTGGACAAAACACTTGTCCTAACAGCTTCTTTAGTGGGAAGATACAAGAGTATCTGAGATATCATAGAATCAGGCAATTTGCTTATCAGATCCTCTCTACCACTAATGTACCTTGGCGGCGGCAAGTCACGGCGTTTCGCTTTCAAATATCTCAAAAATTCTTCTTCCATCAGATTTTTGCTCGCACAAATATAATTAAATCGAAGATTCCCACAGAGACAACCACGAAATACTCAAAGTATTAGCACCAATTTCAGAAACAAGTCATCACAATCCGGAGAGTCGCGAAGTAGATGAAGCAAGAGACTAGTTTAGGGTTTTGTGTTTCGGAAGATCCGACGGGAGACGAAGGCACACACTAATCACCCGTCAAGCTTGGGATTTTGTTTCTATCATTTTGCGGTTTAATAATATAAACTTAACCGGTAAATTAGAGATTAAACCATTTGTACCAATTTTTATAAACATGGGTAAAAAGGGATCGTCCAAAACTATGTTAGTAATGTTACCTCAATACAATAATGAAATTGCATACATCCTTATGTTGGTAACTATTAAAATGGTATATTGTTTACAAAGTGGTCAAAAAGAAATATCAATCAAACATTTAAATGCAAATAATGATTGTGATGAGCAGTACAAATGTTGTAAATACATTCACTAATTGTAAATTAATTACTATATAAAATGGATAATTGTTGATGACAAATAGGGAATTTTGAACCCTTGCATCAGTCGAACACTTGTGACTCACGCAGAATCTTGAATTCTAAACCATAAAAACAAAATAAAAAATTAACACTTTCAAAAAAACCAAAAGAAAAAAAAAACAAAGAAGAAAAAATAAAAATCCCACAAGTACTGAATGACAAATCCCATAACTAAAATATTTATAAATAAAAAAACACAGAAAATTTAAAATAAATCAAAAGAACACTTTGGAGTTGGAGCTTCTCCTCTTCTTTCCTTGTCTTTGATTAAAGTCTCCTACTTGTTACCGGTACGTCTCTCTCTCTCAATTCTATCTCCCCCAAAACCATTTCCCTATCAATTTTTCTTTTTGTCATTTTTCATGAAAAATTGTCTTTATTTTCCCAAGAAAATTACTAAAACCTTCTCTCTTTTTTTCTCCCTGACAAGAACACAAACCTACTGGACGTAAGTCCCGATCCAGCCAAGCCCACTGATGAAGAAAGACAATGTCTGAAGAAACAAGTAGATGAAGTAATTGTTCTTCCCGTGCACAAAGTCATAGCATCCACACACGAACAAGAACGCCGCGAATCCAAGCTCCAATGTATTCAATCTTGACATCAAATAAACTCATAGTATCATTTTAGTGTATACCCTTAATTAGTCACTAATGATATATAAACTTTTCGATGTAGAAAGTATACATACCGATCAGGCAATTTGAAGATTCTTGGGAACCTTTTGAGCCCTTTGGCATTTCCTTTAGCGCTCTGACCACTTCCAAGCTTAGCAGTCACAACCCATTCGTTAGCCCTTCCTGCCTCAAACAGACCAATGAGAGTGGCCTTTGTCCGGTGTAGCGACATCACATTCTCGAATAGAATCCAGTAAAACAGCAAATGAATCGACCTTTTGAACAAAACCAAATCAAAATGTCAAAGATTCAGTCAGATGCAAAAGCAGTTACTTGACACACAGGCAACTCAATAAAGAAGAAACAAAAAGGTAATGACTTGAGACACAAGCTATGGAAGTTACCTTGGAGTACCGACGGAGTTTAGGATAGTGATGATGGAAGGGATATAAACTGAACCCCAAATCGGAACATAAACTTCAGGGACAAGAATGGTAAGAGGAAGGACAACGCAGTAGAAGCAAAATGTGACCCAATGTGCAATGATTTTCCTCACAAAGAAGAAGCTGTAAATCACATACACTTTCTTCCAGAATTTCACTTTCTGCACCACATAATTCATAAAATCAGATTAAATAACTTCTGAATATTTTTTTAAGTAATCAGAAAAAGGTGATTAATGTGTTGTTATCATTATTATTACCTTGTTTCTTATGATCTCCATAACCATCTTCCTAAAGAGATTTGCAGGTCCACAAGACCATCTATGTTGCTGAAAACGGAAGGCTCTAAAAGTACTTGGAAGCTCACTTTTCACCTAATACAAAGAAAAGAAAGTATAAAAAGGGCTCATATTTATGATGTTTACTAATTTTTTTACAAGTAATAAGAAATATCTTTGCTTCTTAAAAAGGTAAAATGATTATAACACATAACTTGTGTGAATCAGCTATCATGTGTTTAATGAGAGAAGTTGTAAGTACCGTGTCATCACCAACTACTATACATGTTATGTCTTTAATTTATTCTACTATTTAATTTGTTGTATATATGTAAAAATATCAGAGAAAATAGAGAAATAAAAACCTGAAGGTCGCCGAGGTAGAGAAATTTCCAGCCGCGAAGACTTGCTCGGACAGCGAGGTCCATATCTTCCACGGTGGTCCTATCTTTCCACCCGCCGGCTTCATTTATGGCCGCTATCCTCCAGATTCCGGCGGTTCCTATATTTTTTTTTCAAAATATAAATAAGATTTAGTATTAATTTATATCTACATTTTTTTTAAGTTTCTTTAAATTATTAATGACAGAACACATTTAAGATCAGCCTTTCATTTGCTTCCTCTACAAGTCCTACTATAATGAATGTGTCCCCTTACACTAGATACTAAATAAATTGAACACATGATTTTAAAAAACCAATTAATTAGAGATTCTTCAAACTTGCAACAAATCTGACTTATAAAACAAGGAATGACAATATAACTATTTAAGTGCTAGTACTTAAATAAACAACACCTACTTGCTTCACATTTCAGATTCCCCCCCCCCCCCACTCCTCTATCAATCAATTAATGATTGATTATTTATAGATTAATATGATTCCTTTATTTTATTCTTTAGTTTTCTAGTAACACACAGTTGTACACTATCATAAAAAAACATAAGAATAAAATAAAAGGTTTAGGGTCCACATACTGTGCTTCAATTGGTCGGACAACATACCAACTACATCACCCCTAAAACTCTAATTGATATTATTACCACAACAATTAATATTTACTTTCTAATCCAGTTCAATTATGTTTCTTGAGTAATAATTACTAATATAATTTTTTTTACCGTTGAAGCCAAAAAAAGCATGAGTTGATGAACCGACTTCTTGCTCAACAGTGAAATGGTAGTCCAACGACATTTCTTGCATCCTTGTCAATAAGCATTCATCAGAATTCACTGCAAAAAAAAAAAAAGAGAGTAGATTAAAAAACATTAGTCTTCAAGAAACATACAATTTTAATTTAGAGAATCGTCCAAATGTGGCACTATCAGGAAGTAACGTCCTTCTCTTTTGTTTTTAGCTTTTAATAAATCAATCATATTCATCCATATAGCTTTCTCTTTTATTATTAAATATACTAAGTTGGACTCATGCTTTAAATAAATAAAAGGATGAAATACCAAAACAAAAATTATAGTATGATACTACTATACACCAAGTGTCGGCAAGAGAAACGCAAAGTCCACAGTAGACTACGATACTCACACTATATACTAATAATAATACTTTTACATAATACTGACAAAGATGGGGTCTCACACTTGAGCATTTAAAGTAAGGCAAAGAGCACGTGGAAGGTATCAGAGACCCGACAACTTCTAAAGACCAACAGTTCCCTTCTTAACCCGATCCGATTCATCTAAACCGGATTTAATTTTAACCGATTCGGTTCATTGACCGACGGATCCGAAATCGCGGAGCAGATAAAAGAAACGTGACATGACGTCAGCAAAATTATCCGTTGACCCGGGATTCCGCAACTAATCTAACCCGGTGTATTTGACAATTAGTAGCAGTACTAGTTTTTAAATCCAGTGCGGCGAGGTGTACTTAAAACTCTAATGTAAACAAAGCGCACCTGTTTTTATACGTGGTGTTTTATTATTGGTTTAGACACTACAACTAACACTAGTGCAGCTACTCCGCCGACACAAACAGAACTAACCCTACTTCTTCAATCAGACAATATACACAGAGGAGATAACAATAATTATATGCTCAAAAGAAAAAATACAAAAATTGACGAAAAGACCATTTCAAAAAGCCAAAAACTAAAGGTGAATTATATGGAAAAAGATGTAAGCAAGAAAAAGGAAAAGACGATAAAAAATATTATTTTTATTTTCTATATACATATGTTTTTTTTTAAAAGAACATTGAAAAGCATATACCACCGACACCACTAATGTAGCTAGAGCTACAAAACCAAAACCACGAGCTTTCATTTAATGAATCTAAAAACAACATTAACTTTTTTACATAAAAACATAAACAAAGAAGACACCGATTCAGTAATATTTGGACCATGACACTTGCACAACAACAACAACAACATTATCAAGTGTCAGTTTCTCATTTTTTTCTATTATAGATCAATGAAGAAGCTATTTCAATTACTATCAAATTTAAGATACTCCTATATATGAAAAGTGTTAAAAGAGAGAATGTAATTACCGAACCGCCATCGAGCCTGAACCAAGGCAATGTTGGAGTTGTGGATGAGAAAAGGGATGCTACGGCGGAGAAAGTCAGGTTCGGGTTGAAAATCAGCGTCGAAGATGACAACATATTCGCAATGTTTGACATAACTGCGTTTGAGTCCTTCCTTTAAAGCACCGGCCTTGTAACCAACTCTATTCTCTCTTATTTGATACCTAATATTGATTCCTTTACTTGCCCATCTTTGGCACTCCATTTCCACCATTTGCTGCACATTTTAAGTATCTCATTTAAATCACCACCATATCACTAAAAAAAAAAAAATCTAATGATTCCATAATCTTTTCTTTCTTACCTACCGGAAAATATTACATCTCTTTTTCAAGAAAGTAAATAAATATTTTTCAAATATGTTAAAAAAATCTTAGTTTAATTAGAGAAAGTTATTGAAAATAATAATAGTGCAGCACCCTATATTTTTGTGAATGGACTAAGTAAATTTCTTTACTAAATAAATAACCTTAACAGTAGGATCTGTTGAGTCATCCAACACTTGAATCACGAGACGATCGGACGGCCAAGAGAGTCCACACGCCGCTCCTATTGATAGCTTATAAACCTGCACGGCAAAAATCACGGGGATGCAAAAATAAATCTATTGTCAAACTTTTTCACTTTTAGTCCACTAATTTGGCGACTTACTATAAGTTAACCCCCAAAACTATGGGTTTATCCAGAACAACCCCCAAAAAAATCTCAATGAACAATAAAGAAATTATGAGTCACGACTCTCGCCGTTTCGGGATTTGGAACGGCGGAGGAATATGAAATACGTGGGGTAAAGTTTAATTTCCCGTAAAATCTGAGGGTACTTTTCTCGAAATCATAAAACTTTTGAGGAGAAACAGAGGAAAAAAACAGAGCAATGAACAGAGAGAGAGAGAGAAAGAGGACCTCTCGTTCGTTGAACATGGGGATTTGAACGAGGACGACTGGGAAATTAGAGCTACCAAGCTCTTCATCATCGTGAATGGATTCGAACTTGTAACGTTTGTCAGGTTTTTTCCAGAAGAGCTTGACGAGGACGATGACGATTCCCATGTAAACCCTCTCACACAAAAGCATGACAGACATTACCAAACAGATGTAAACGGCTAACTGAAGAAGAGGGACAATCACTGGTGCTTTCACAAGCTCCCAGATCATGCCTAGTTGGCCTGTGATCTCCATCCTCACGCCGTCGAATGTCTCCGGCAACACGAACTTTGGTGAAACACCATCCATTTTTTTCCTAAACCTCTCCTCTCCTCTCTTATTACAATGGCGGTGGTGTTTTTGGCTCTGTTCTGTGTAAATGGGGTTTATGAAAGAGAGAGAGAGGTTTGCCTTGAGAAAAATAAAATGGAGGCTTTTCTCTCTCTACAGTTCGAGAGAGAGAGAGAGAGAGAGAGAGAGAGAGAGAGAGAGAGAGAGAAAAAAAAGCTTTAGGAAGAGAGAAGAAGGAAATGAGAGTTAAGGAGAAAGATAAACCAGGAATATAAATGGTGAAATTTTTTTAGTATTAAACTTTATTTTATTTGTTTTCACTCATTTTTATAAGATATTTTTCCTTTTCTGAGTGATTTTTTTTTAGACTTTTATACAGAGTGTATATAAAAAAGGTTACGAAATAAAACAGTAAGTGACAAATTGGATTTGTGCCTTTTTGGTTAGGTTCTTCTATTTTCAGTTACAGAAATATATTACAGTGGATAGTTTTTGGTATTTCAGTTTCTGAGTTTTTGTTCTTTAAGAATCTGTGCCTGCCCAATGGGAAGACAGAGAGGAGATTTGTAGAGAAATTCTTATCAATTTATTATCTTAATGATTTTTTAATTATATATTTAAACAATGACTAATGATTTGATGAGGTTTTTACTTTTTTTTTACCATTTATGGGATTTTGGTTTTGCAGCTTTTCACATTTTGTTTAATTTTTTTTTTTTGTTATGACAATTTATTTATTTTTCGGTCAACTTGTAGAACTCACTTCTTTGTCAACAAAATAGATTAACTTTCTTTTTAACTCTTTTTTTCTTTCAAGTAAGCAGTATATAGTATTGAATTCATATCCATTGAATTAAGCCATAAATCATAAATATTAAGAAGTTACGTGCCCGCTAATGGAACCTTAACATTACAATTTTTTGTATTGAATTCAATTGACATTTAAGAAGAAATTTAGCAGATATAGGAAACATATTATCAAAAAAGTATGCTTCTAAGTATAAACCATTAACATACTTTTTCTAAACTTTTAAACGGCCAATGTAATTAATATTAATATGAAGATACTAAACAAAAATGCATTGCGTTAAAATCTATAGAGTGATTTGTTCAATAATCATATGTTAAATTCATTGACTTGTACATATAATATGATAGTTAATGCGTAAATGAAATAAAATATCTATACTTGTATAATTGCAGCATTTTTTACTCAAAAATATGTTTTTGAAAATATTTACCATTCAATGTCATCAAATGTTTATATTCATATCCAAACAAGTTTAGTTAACCTTCTCTACTATCCTTAGAACCAAATTTAATTAAAATATTTTAAATATCCATATATATATATAATGTTCTACAATTAATATAGATATATAGAAGATTTCTTCTAGATTAAAAAAAATTATTTTTCTATCACTTTTATAATTTTAAATTTTAAATGTAGTGAATCATCATATAATACATAAAATTGATAAAAAAGAATTTTTTCTGTATATATTGTGATCTAAATTTTGTAAAACAAACATATATTATTTAATTAATATAAAAGTGTGTGGTCTAACATACATATATAGTAAATTTATCATATATAGTAAATTATAAAATTTTATAATTTATAACTAATATATCTAAACTTAATAAAATTTTTAAATTATGAATATTTAAAAATATTAAAATTTCAAAATAACAAAAACGAGTTATATTACATGACATGACAGGATTTAATTAATTGATAATACTAAAAAATAAAATATCACTAATATAATATTGCAATATGGGTTAAATACTTATTTTACTATTTTAACAACATCAATATAAAATATGTCGAATCAAATTGATTTAGTTAAGATTGTATTAAACAAAAATTGTTGTGCGGTATACCGCGAATTATATACTAAATCACTAAAATTAACAAAATAGTACATTAACAAAAATAGTATTAAAATAGTATATTAACAAAAAATATACAAAAATTTGTCCTCCAATATACCGCGGGTCATAATCTAGTATTGTATATATTATCCGTGATTTAAACAAAAAGTAAATCTATTTTTCAATTGTGTAAATAACATGCTATTTGTTCATGGATTCTATGTTATTTTTTTATTCACCTATATTACATATTTATATAAGCGTACCACTGAATCATTAAAAAAAAATACATATCTATATGATCAGTTTTCTATATCATCTTTAATTTCAATTATTAATTTTAACGAAACTGGCCAGTAACAAACAAATCATAAACTACACTATGTTTCTAGATCCGTGTCGGCGGAAGCACCGTACTATTATGGAGTCAGCTGACCCCTGTAAATAATGAAAAATCTATGAATACTTTTAGGACTTATTATAATGACCCTAATGTTTAAAAGAATTGGTGAGACATATTTGATGAGAAAAGTGGCTTCCGAGGTGATTAGTTTTTGATTTTTAGCCGGGACTGTGGATGTAAGATGTTTTTTGGCAGTGACTTCGTGTTCTAAACAAGTGTTGTGGCTGTAAATAACTAGATGCTATGTGGGCTTTATAAAATAATACGTAGAACAAGAAAAAGATATGTACTATGAAAATATGTAGAAATGTGAAGTAAATTTAGAACAGTTCAAGTTAGATTGAAAAAAATCGTAGCGTTAAAAAGTTTGAAATAAAACTATAAGTTTTAATTTCTAACTAATCATCTCTTTAATCTTACTTGAGGTTCAAAAGGCAAATTACAGTCTGAAATGCCGTATATCTCAATTTCTTTGAAATTGATGCGTTTGATATCTCATTGCTTACCAAGATAGCAGATAGATGGAAGGCTAAAAGGATAGCGGATATGAGTATTATAAATTATAATGTTTGTGTTTGGTACGTAATCATATGTATATGTTGAGCTACACTTTTTGTTGTAACCAATTACAGAAACGATATGCTTATCTTTTCATCTGTTACTTTATATGCTATATTGTTTGCAACCACTTCTATATCGTTAACGTACTGGTTAAAATATTTGTACAATTTTGTGTTACTGTTATATGAATATTTGGAAAAACTATTTCGACCCCTTCTTGAATCTGAGAACTAAGGTGTATATAATGCTTATCTTAACAATGAGTGCATAGACCAAGTTGTCAGATCCGTGGATCGGATATTGCCAGTTGCACCTTGCACTTGCAGTACCCCCATACTAATTATATTGGCCATTCTGTCTGTTACTTAGGTTTGTAAAACTTTTGTATGCATAAAAATATTTTTAGTTATATTAATTTATCAACCAAAATAATCCTGTTTTGGTTAATCATATATCGTTGTTGACAAAAGTATACGTAGTACTTAGTAATATTTGCTTTATAATTTTCAATACCCATAATGAGAAAAAATCCAATGTTGAGATAAGTATTTAATGTCACGAGTTTAAGTACCGACATAATGTTGACTTATTAACATGGTATGGTCTCTTATGTGCAAAAAAAAAAAAAAAAAAGAAGAGATTCCTTCGAAATTTCTTGGTTTTCATATATAAAAACAAAGTTGTAGTAGTACTTCTCTATTGGTTTAGAGCGATTTTAACACTTTAAAAACTACGAAGATACGATCTATTTAAGTATTACTCTTAAACAAGTTTTCAAGAATTGCTTAATAAGCAGTACAAAAGTATTTATATGATTGGTGTCAACCACGTCTAACCGTGACCACCCATAATGTTTGCGAGAAAAACCAAGATAGCGTTATGTGAAAAATGAAACATTGAGAATTCGTCTATAATGTTTCAATTTTTTAAGTGTAGAAATTTCTATAAATAAATAAGAGGACATTGCTTTGACTAGAAGGCCTTGCGCTGCCACAACTACGAGCAATAATTATTAAAGGGTTAGGTACTGAGGTTCGTCCATGAGGTAATCCTGATTTGTAAGTTACAGAACTAGCCTCGCTAATCGCTATATAGCCTTCTCTACTCGGACTTTTACTCCACTTTTTCAGGTGATGCTTTCAACTGTTTTCACGATAAAGTTGTGTCCTTAAATTTTTCGGTTTCTTTTATCTTAGAGAAAAAAAAAAAAGACATATAACACGAAAATATGTTCAATAGGATGATCTAAAAGTGTCTCACCCAAGGCAACAATCTCGTGTTTTAGGGATGACTAGGATTAGTTGGTTCTTGATATTTTCATTTTGTTCTTTTATATTTTTATTTTCTCTCTGAGTGAATTGGTTATATAATGATTCTTTAAGTTTTATATATAAACTTTGGAAAGCATGCCTCACTGACTTTTGAGTTTTGACCAACATTTCTAGTTACATACTGTAGTAACTGGACTACAAATTATTCACTATCTAACTAGACACTGTCTAACTACATTTCTATAATATTATGGTTAAAATTATTAGTATAAATCTTGATCGTTCGAGTTCCAAACTAATATAGACGTTGACCAATTAGACAAGGCCTTTAAGATCTAGAAATTGTTTATGAAGATTTTGGTTCGAAGTTACTAACTCATGGACGTAAAAAAACAATTAAGGTTACTACTAACTCCTGGATCGGCTTGGAAGAAGATAAGATTAGGTAACATATTTAATTTACAACAACTACAACAACGAGAAAGTACATTAATAACATAAATGGTGATGTGGACATAACTAACGTAATTTTTGTAGTATTACATTTTTATTTTTAAGGTTAAACTTATAATATTGTAAAATAGGTTGGGTTGATTAGGAGTGTAACAACTAATAAGTGTGTTAAAATGAGTTACCCCCATCCCATTTAATCCATTTTGTAAACGATGTGAGCAAACTGTAACTCGCTAGCTTACCAATGTTTGTGGTTTTAGCAAAGTTTGAGGACCTTAATTAATTAACATTTGTTTCTAAAATAGTTTTAGATAGTAGACTTTTTACACATACAAACCTATAAAAACAAAATGTAAATTTTTTAATATCTAGTTTAACTTTATAGAAGAAACCGGGTGTTAAATTATTGATATTACGTCGTCCATGTGATCAAAACTCGTTTTAAGGACATTCCCTCAAAGTTCAAGAAAAAGCCTTGCAAGCCGAAACTTTGGACTCAACTTTTTATATGAAATTGATATCGAAAACATCTTTTCTAATCTGTTTCCCGAGAATGAGCCAAATAATGTACTAACTAACAGAAACATTAATCATGTGGATTGTCACCACTATTAACAGTTCACTGGGGTTTAAAAGTTAGTAATTCATAAGTAGAGAGGTACACAACATAGAAGTTAGAAAAAGTACTCAAAGATAAAATCGAATAAAAATATAGAATCATTATATTGTTTCTATAGTAACTATAACTCTATAAGTATAATCATTCTTTGTTTTTAAAAAAAAAATCTCTTTAAAGTGTTGCAAATGGCAAGCCTTCCATAGATTCATAAATATGTGTATGTTCAGACATATGGAAATTAAATTCTCTTTGTGTCCTAATGCTCCTCAATCTAAGGACAGATGTTTGTGGAGATTATGTTATTTTCTTACTTTCAAGAAATTAAGGTTTCTTTGACAAATAAGTGTAATGGCGACGTATACATCTTAAAGAGGAGTATTACAATATAATAGTATCCTCGTGTCGACGACGTATCATATCGATGTGTTGCTTTAAGATTTTAGTCTGATTTTATTCGGTTTGAGCTTTATATTTTTTCGTACTGTCTCTATATATTTATTAATTTGAGTTTTGCATATAATTTCAAATAGTTTGAGAGAGTGTTTTAATATGCATCCACTTATGAAATTCCTTATATATATCATTACACAAGTATAAGTTACGTTGTACAAAATATCACATATAAAAAACAATATATATCGTATTTTTGACAACGTAACAACTAAAAAATCCGTAATTTTCTAATGGAACAATAAATTTGACTTGGCTTTTGCTTTTTGGTTGATTTATTTAGTTTTGTTTTTATTAGGACTATAATAGAATATGTTTGAAAGTGTGAACCAATTTCATCACTATACGTCTTTCCTTTTCCTCCTTCATTTAAGGCTTTGATTAGTGATATGCTTTTCTATGTGATTAATTTATTCACGCATCTTAATTCTACTCGGAAATATTTTGATTAGCTTCATGTAAACTTTTTGTTTTCCAATGGAATATAATAATAATATAATAATATTAACCTCTCATGTTTAGCTATATAATACATACATTACATATATATAGCGTGATCAAGCCACATACAAAACATATTGGATTAGTTTAGTGGTGGCTCAGGTTGATGACACTTAATTATGAACTCAATTACTAGTATACAAACAAGGTTTTAGAGGTTTTTTTTTTTTTTTTTTTTTTTTTTTTTTTATATATATATATACATCTTTTATAATAAGATACTTCATACTCACGCACACGTTGTTTACGTAACTTGAGAACAAGTTGTGACTAAACTCATAAACCCTAGAAAATAGAATTTAGCACCTGAGTCATTTGCCATATGATCTATCATTGATACAGTAATTTACACGTTATATGACTTGACGACTTCAATCAATCAGTTCGTAATTTTGGCTTCGAAGAAGCTAATACAAATACCCTAAAACCTCTGTTCTAAACACATTATCATATATGTTTGTCAAAAAAAAAAAAAAAAAAACACATTATCACATACTAGTACGGTAGTACCTATAAGTCTATAACTCCTCGATCAACTCTCACCAACGCAGATTTGTCACACTGAGTTAACTGTATGATATATAAAGTTACAGCTCATTTAATGAACAAGTACAAAAAATAATCTGAATTCCAATTACAAAAGGAGCTTTCTATAATACAAGACAACAAAACCCAGATAGGTTTTATGATACACTTGGGAACCGTCACTGCACATTCCCCAAAACTGTGACAATTGTTCATCATATCTCATGAAAAGGACAAAACCCGTTTTCAGATTCTCTTTGCGTAGAATGTGACAAGTTTCACATATGTAGAACCCCTTGTATGATAGAGAACAGTTTGTATAGTTTCAGGTAAATAACATCTTGAGTTCCTCTATACGCGCACTTCGTACTTCTTGATCTGTTAAAGCCCCAGAGATCATTCTCTGCTTCCTCGCCTGAACCGCCTCCATTCTCTCTTCAACTGTTCCCTGGGATTCACAAAGGCAAGACAAACATATCCCAAGGTTTCTAATTGATCAATACTCAGCAACAACAATTGATGATTTGTATAGGCAAATGAGGATCAACCGCTGGATTTGAAGAGGGTACCTTAATGATGAATCTTCTGATTTTGACTTCCTTAGTCTGTCCTATACGATGGATACGCATGACAGCCTGTTCCTCTACCGCTGGGTTCCACCATGGATCCTATTGGACACAATTCGGTTTTATTTCAAAATTTATTTAGTATTTGTGCAGTGATCATTTACAAAGATCTTGAAACCCAAGGTGGCATGAACTACAACATTTTTCGTATTTTGAATAAGTCTTTTATAACTGATATGATCTCTAAGGAACACAAATAGATATCCTTACCATGACAAAAGCATTGGACGCAGCTGTTAGATTTATGCCAACACCACCAGCTTTTAGAGACATCAACAATACCTATCCAACAATTAAAGAAGAGTGTTGACGTCAATTTAAAAAAACTAGGAAAAGTATAAGTTTGCACATTTCAATGTAATGACTAATGGGAGTACACCAACCATTATACTGGCATCCTCGGAAAATTCTTTAAGGACTTTCTCTCGTTGCTGCTGATTTAGAGTGCCATCAAGACGGACAAATGAAATGTTGTTCCTGGAGATGAAATAATTTTTTTTTCTAGTATGTTTTTGAAAACAATTTTTTATTTTCTCATAATTGCCATGGCAAGTGAACGTAAGCAAGACATGTAAATGCTATACCGAGAGAGGGGAATTTGGAGGAGATCGAGGAAAGCGGTCCATTGGCTAAAGAGAATGCTCTTAGAGCCTGAAGAACGAAGACTTTCAAGCTCTTCCAGAAGAGCAGTGATTTTGGATGATTCTACCCAGTTCTTTTCCACGTCAACCTGGAATCTACTCTCGGTTGGTGCTGTGATGAGTTCTTGTTTGCTTACAGTTTTCCTGTAGAATAGAGATTAACCATTATTGGCCAACCTTGGCCTAACTAAAACATTTGGTGGAATCAGCAGCAACTACATCACACAGAAACTAGTGATAGCAGGAAGAACTTCAAGATACCTACACACAGGACATAACCCAGAAGCAGAATTTCGCCAACTTGCCAAGAGACACTCACGACATAATCTATGAGCACATGGTGTTAATACGGCATCTTCAAATGCTTCAAGGCATATTGGACACTCTCCTTGTTCTCCTTTGCGCAGTTCCTCTACCACCTCCTGAACAAAAGCCACTGATGGTGCATCTTTTCCATCCCTTTCTAGACCAGAAGACTTTCCACTAAGGAAACGTTTAGAGAGCTTATTCAGATCAGAGTAATCCGCTGTATCACCTCGACTGGATGCATAAAAAACAAGAGACTGTTATAAGTAATATAGAAATTGTGTCAGCAAAATGTCAAACAGAAAAGGGCTACAGTTGCATGTTTCTTATAACAAATTGCCCATATTGTCTATGATATGTTCTTGGATATTTCAGACAAGGTCGTGCAACAGATTAAGTAGATTGAATGTGAGAATATACTTGATATGGAACCCATGGAAGTTACAACCAGCACTATGTGTCTCTACTTAATTACAAAGCAAGGGGAGACAAGACACACCTCATCACTAAAAATGGGTGATCACAACACTGTCGAAGACGCAAAAGAAGTTCCAGGATCGAAGCATAATTATGAAGAACTTTGCCTTGTGCAACGAATTGATCAAATTTGACCTGAAAAAATTCGTCAGTATAGGCATCTTAAAGTCCGAGTAAAAAATACTAAATAATCTCGAGGACAAATAATACCTTGGATCTTTTAAATAGCGCATCATAGAAATCCCTCTCAGACTCCGAGAGTTCACAGTAAATGACCCGTGCATCAGCAGGGGGTAAAACAAGAATCGGCCTAATATAAACAAACATGCTTCACGTCAACCGAGGAAATTCAAAGGAAAATAATATGTTTTATAAGTATCAGGAAGTTACAGATGACAGATCTTTTACTTGTAGTATTCCTACCTTCCTTCTCGATCTGTGCTAGACTTGGTTCTCCTAAGCATGATGGGTTTTAAGATTGACTGCACTAGCTTTAGGCCTCTCTCATCGCCCTCTTCAAATGGCTTTTGGACAAGTTTATTCCACCTAAGAATCGATATGTTCCAAACTAACAAGCTTCGGTCATTCCATACCAAATGTACTGTGTTTTCAACCAAAGAGAGATAAGGACCCTTACCATGCCCAAGTTCCCCATGGCTCAATTCTCAAAAACCGTAGAAGGCTGTACAAATCCTCCAGATTGTTCTGTTAATAAGATAACATGTGGAATGGTCACAAAGTCCCAGATTTGATAAACAAATCATTATTCATCATCCATTTGAATGAGCCAATATTATTATGCCAGTAAACTACAAGCCGTTACAGAACACATCCTTAAAAACAAGTTTTGAGGTAGAAGACTTCTGTACATTAAAAACATGCACAAGAAGTTGATATCCTTCTGGTAGAGATTTAGACTATTCACATATCAGCTGAATATGAAATGTCCAACTACTAAAATTATTTCACAAATAGAATGGCAATGTCCTAAGAAAGTTTGGCCTAGGACCCAGAAACAAAGATTTCTTTCTAAATCCTCGACAAAAAGATCAATCACCTGAATAGGAGTACCCGTAAGACACCAACGCCGATCAGCAACCAGAGCTGCAGCAGCCACGGAAATTTGGCTTTTTGAGTTTTTGATGGTATGTGCCTCATCAAGAACAATCCTAAACCATCGAACAGCATAAAGTCCTTCATTGTCTGCTGAGTTCTAAGAAGAAGAATAAAAAGCAGAAAAGATAAGAATATGTTCATGTGATGCATTTCTAAACTATATACATAGACTAATAATGACCCGAAATAAGACTACGAAAACCACCTCTGCCGAAAATTCGGATGTCAGAACTCCATATGTGGTGATTACCACATCACTCTGGGAAAGAAGTTTTGTATCCTTTGGCCTGCTTTGCCCATAATGAACATAGACAGATAGAGACCCCGGCTTTGTATGCATTTCAATCTCTGACTGATCATAAAGCAGGTGCAAGAAAAAGATCAGTATAACCACTGACAGAAAAAACAACTTGGATGTATAACCAAACTAAGTTTGCATGTGCATCAAGAATGGAAATAAATTGTTAGCATTAGATTTCTAGAATACCTTCCACTGTCCTAAAAGTGTCATCGGACATACAATCAGGTTACCACCATTTTCATGTACAATTTTCTGTTCAAGAAGCTTCTTATCAAAGCCTGGAAATTTGGTTGCCTTTGGGAGAATAGTGAACTCATCTAAAGAACTGCTGATCACTTTCTCTCCTTCAGCTTTCCAAGGATGGGAAAGCATAAGGGATATGGTCATTACGGTCTTTCCAAGACCCATTGCGTCTGCCAAAATCTGCAAAAGTGTTATCACAAAGATATTACAAAACAGCTATATAACAAAGTGGCAAAATGTAGATGATAAATAAAAAAATTGTTTGTATGTGGGTTATTGAGATCATACTCCTCCTCTTGCCATTTGAAGGGTGCTAGGAAAGTGTATTGTAGCATCACCAGTAAAAGAATTCAGGTAGACAACAAGTTCCCTCCTATTGACATAAATCAGATCGTAAATATCTCATCTGACTCGCTTTAAAGTTGGCAGGTAATAAAAACATCGCTTACTTGTCTGCTAAACAGTACGCTTCCCAACATGGGTGAAGCATTGTTGCTGCCTCATCAGTGCAATTTCCTTTCTCCAATTGGGTCATCCAATGAAGTGCCTGCTTTTGATATGGACGAAGCTCACACAGAAGTTTATGTGGAGTTTCCATTTCCTGTTGCAAAATATTTCACGTCATTTGCCAAATGAATTTCTAATGCCGAATATAAGTAAGCAAATATTCCTGGGAATGAGGATACCTTTAATCCAGAACTGTCCCCAACACCAACAATATTATCAAGATCACCATCACTGATACACGGCTCATTTTCCTCTCTGTTTTCATCTTGATTCAGAGTCTTGACCTTGTTTAACTGAAGCAACGGAGCTGAAACAGCAGAACCATCCTATTTCCAAAGGAGCAGACAACAGATGTAAAACTAGCAAGAAAGGCGTCGAAGTTCAAATTGCTGATATAAGAAGCAATATTTACCCTGGAACTCGAAGGTCGCTTCCTAGTGGACAAGTCCTCAGGAGTAAACTCTGCCTAAATATGAAGAAGAACGATGAAACATTTTCACAGATAACTGGCCAACAAATAAAATCAAAGAACGAAAAATATTCCTTTGCCATCTCATGAACTCGCAGTCACATCATATGGGAACTGCAAACTACGATCTATAAAACAGTCAGCAATTTAAAGTATCATAGGCAAGGAAAAACCAGTACCTTCTTAAAGGGGATCAAACCGAGTAACCGAAAGAGATTTGGGAGAGGATGGAAGATTGATTCCTCTGCCGTATAACTGGCTGCCCTAAATGATGTTGCACTATGGTTTTGAAACATGGAACTATTGATGTACACGCTGTTTCAAATACAAAACACACCACTTCAAAAACCAATGCATCTATATCCTAGCGTTGTCAATTGGAACACAACATTTTGTATGCATACCTTACAAAAAGAAGAATTGTGTCCATGATACTCAATGTTTTAGGCGCCAACTTGCAGCTCCCTTCTATCCTAATTTTCTTGTCTCTTACAAGCGGTAGAAGACACCGTGCCCACTCATTTGGTATTCTACCAATCTACCACAATATATAATTCGTTAACAATTTTTCATCCAGTAATCATGAAAGCATAACAGATTAAAAAGTGAGAATCGGCAACCAAATAATAAAAAGCACCTCTCCTGAATCCTTTGTAGAGAACCTAACAATATCAGAAGCACCACCACGCAAAGCTGGCCTTCCCCGTCCAGAGCCGCGCTTCCCAGGCGTAGTCTCAGACTTTAATCCATTACTATGCGGAAACGTGAACACCAATTCGTCACCGGACTTCAATTTCCTTCCTTTACATGTCGACAACCCCGCCAATTCAGAACAACCCACAAACCACCACTCATTCCCTGAAACACTCTCTTCTCCACCACCGACACTTTCATCTTCTTCCTCCACGCGATGATTCGCTCCAACACTTGCGAAAGCACATCCCTTTATTCCATTTTCGACCTTCTTCCCTCCATTAGAGCCGCCGCTTGGGCTAGGAGTGGCGGCTACAACATCAGGTGGTTTGCTGAAACTTGGAGTGTCAAAGATGATATTGATGGCTGCCGTTGGGTCATGATTGGCCATGTGTAAAGCCCGTCTTATGTCCATATCTGAGTAATCAGAGCCCACGACTGATCTAACTGTGGAAACCACATCGTCTGAAACTTTCGTCCCCATTTCAAAACCCTAACCCTAAAATTTCAGGGAGGAAATGTTGAAACTTTCTTGAAATTTCAGACCGATTGTGGCTAGAGAACACCGAAACAAGAAAACCCAATTTAGAAATTGGAGGCGATCGCCGACGGCGTACTAAATCTGCCGGACCCGACAAACCCGCGTAAATTAGCGACGAGTCTCCCTCTCAGTATCCAAACTCCCGCCTTTATTTTATTTTTTATTTTAATTGACAATAATGAAAAAGATTAAAACTAAAACGACAGCGTTTTTGATGTATTCAGCGGGTCTAGATCCGAGTAACCCGATTCCTGAGTTGTACTCACAATTTAAAGGGCTTTTTTTTTATAAAAACATTACGGGCTTAAATAGGGCCCAGCCCACTTACTACAATATTTTTTTGCTTCGTTCTTCAATTTTTTCTTTTCTTCTTCGTTCTTCAATCAAATCCCTAACGCTCTTCTTCTTCAATCCTGAACGATTAGTGATTAAAGGGTTTGGAGAAAAATCACTCCCTTGTGTACGCGTCGCCGTCTTCAGTAGATCCCCAACGTCGCTAGGTTTGGCATTTCGGGCTTTTATCAAAATCTAGAAGGTTTGGGGTATCAATTCTATCCGTTTCCAAGTTCAGAAGTTAAACGATTTCAGATTTATCGGTAGGGAGTGTTGTTTTTATTGTTGGATCATGGTTCTGATTTATTTTGCTTCAGCTTCAATTTATACGAGTTTCGTGGATCTTAGATTTTGATGTGGTTCGATTTATGGGAAAAAAAGGAGTGATTATTTTGGAATCATAGGAGTTGTTTGGAAATGGATTAACGGTTTTTTGAAATCTGGGGACTGATTTCGGATCTGATTTTAGATGGAAATGGTGGAAGGAAAGGTGGCCAGACCTAGAGGTAGACCGAGGAAACGCCCGAGACCAGAGGATCAAAATGGAGTGTCGTCTAATCGAGGGAAGAGGCCGGTTTTGGAGACTTTGAAAGTGACTGTACCTAGATCTCTTCTTGGTCGTTATGTGTTGAAAGATTTTGATGACTGTAGAGTTTCTCTTGGGAAGATAGTTTCGTATAATAGTGGCTTGTACAGAGTTGAATATGAGGATGGTGAGTTTGAGGATCTGGAATCTTGTTCTCTTCGTCAGTTAATTATTGGGGATAATTACTTTGATGATGAATTACGTGTTAGAAGAAGTAAATTAGATGACTTTATTGTGAAAAAGGATGAAAAGAAGAAAAAAGATTACATGAAGAAGAAGGGAGTTGAGCTGCAAAATCGAGTAAATGAAGTTGAGGTGCCCACATCCACTAGCCCAAGTTCTGTGGCAGAAGTTGAAAGTGGTTATTCATCTTGTGGTTTACCTGGCTGTGAAGATAACAGAGATCCAGATTTAGAAACTATGTCGCCTCTGGTCCCAGTTCCACCAGTGGATTTGCCTTCTTCATCAGGAACGATTTGTATCCCTGAGGAGGCTGTGGTGCATCTTTTATCTGTATACGGTTTCTTAAGATCATTCAGTGTTCAGTTATATATCCTCCCATTTGGATTGGATGATTTTGTGGGAGCATTGAATTTCGGAGGACCAAATTCGTTGCTGGATGCCATTCATGTTGCCCTAATGCGGGCACTGAAGGGTCATCTTGAGAGACTCTCTTCGGAAGGGTCTGAAGTGCCTTTAAAGTGCCTGAGGTAAGCGCAGACAACTTTTGTTGTTTACAGATGTCTTTGTTTAACTTATTTTCTTGATTTTGTGTTGCTTTCCGGAGATGTTTTAAGTTAACTTTCCCGTATCCTTATTTTTTTTTAGTTTGTTGGTTATATGTACTTCAAGGAAGCAGACTAGCTGACGTTGATCTTAAAGCTCATGAATTCTGTTCTTTTTATAGCTGGGAGAGAAAGGCATATGGCTGTAGAGAGACTGTAAAATAAATATCTTATTTATAGTTTAGGTGAAGCTTGTTTTAGGATCTCCAATATCTTAGTGGATAACAATTCAGGGATTTTGTTGCATTGCCATCTGCAGGTGCATTGATTGGAGCTTGCTCGATGCGCTAACTTGGCCTGTTTATTTGGTTCACTACTTCGCTGCCATGGGACATGCAACTGGGCCTCTCTGGAGAGTTTTTAATGAATACGTTGTGGAGAAAGATTATTATTCCTCACCTGTAGTGATGAAGTTGAAGATCCTGCAAATTCTGTGTGATGACGTCTTTGATGTAGCAGATGTAAGAGCTGAAATTGATTCTCGAGAAGAATCTGAAGTTGGACTTGATCCTGATGGCGTTACTGCTGACCTTCCTGAAAATGGACCTAGAAGGGTCCATCCCAGATTTGCTAAAACCTCAGCTTGCAAGGAGAAAGAGCTTAGTGAATATGTTGCAGTGAATCATGGGATAAGCTCAATGAGCGAGTCAAAAACTTTGAGCTCAAGATATACAGATGGTGGTCATGGAGATAGCTCAGATCTGGATGGGAACAGTGATGAATGTAGGCTCTGCGGCATGGATGGGACGTTGCTTTGCTGTGATGGATGCCCTTTAGCATATCACTCGAGATGCATTGGTGTGGTCAAAATGTACATACCAGATGGGCCGTGGTATTGTCCAGAATGCACTATCAACAAAATGGGGCCAACGATTGCTCATAAAACGTCACTCAGGGGAGCAGTGTATTTTGGAGTGGATCCACATGGGCGACTCTTCTTGGGTACATGCAATCACTTACTGGTGTATGTTTTCGACGCCTTATTTCAGATACTTTGTCTTTCAAGCTGATCTTTCAATTCTATATTTCTCCATCATTTTAGATTCTTGAAAAGTTGGTTTTGTAGTTAAAACTTATTATCTTGTCTAGATTTTGCTTAAAGTTGGAAAACCCATATCACTTGACGCTGATGAATATTTCGCTTATATCACAGGCTTAAAATTTCTGTCCACGCGGATTCAGATATCAAATACTACAATGCCACCGACATTCCAAAAGTTGTCCTGGTACTTTTGTCTGCAACGAACCATAGAATGGAATATCTGTATATATGCAAAGCGATCTCACAATATTGGGATCTGCCTGGAGGTTTGATCTCTTATCTGAGGGAAGTGGAGGTTGATTTAGCACACATGCAAAAAGAAGGGTGCGACGAGGCGTCAGACGTAGTTAGACCTGATAGTGCAAGTTGTTCCAGTGGAAATAATATTCAGAATGTGGGTTGCCTCCACGCATCTGCTTCTGGCAGTCCTGTATTAGGAAGATCAACTGGAGTGCAAGAGAAGAATTTGGTTGCTGGTATTACACAGAAGGGTTTATCATTTAAACCTAATACTTACATTAATCATTACACAAATGGAGAATTGGCTGCATCAGCTGCTGCTACTTTGGCTGTCCTTTCGTCAGAGGAAACCCATGAACCTGATCTACAAAAGTTTAGTAATGCCAAGAAAGCTGCAGCAAGTACCATCTTGCTACAGGTGAAAGCATTTTCGTTAGTAGCCTTAAGTTTCTTCTGGCCAAGTCCTGATAAAAAGGATATTACCAGGGAAAGGTGTGGATGGTGTCATTCTTGCAAACTCACTTCTGCAAGTAGGAGAGGATGCATGTTAAATGCAGCTGTAACAGGGGCCACCAAAAGTGCCATGAAAGTCTGCAGTGGCCTTTTTCCACTAAAAAATGGGGATGGAGTACTGTCTAGTATTGCAGCATATCTCCTATATCTCGAGGAAAGCTTACGTGGTCTCATTGCGGGGCCATTTCTTAGTGAGAGTCTTAGGTATCAGTGGCGTAAGAAGTTAGTGGAAGCTTCAACATGCAAAGCGATGAAAGCCCTCCTGCTTGAAGTAAGTATATGTATATTTTTTCTTTCCAAAAATTATTTTGTTCTTATTCACTTTCTTTTCCTATTAACAAATAATTGTACTTTTTTTTTTTTTTTTTTGTCATTTACACCTGTTCGGATTTGATGTCGTTACTTGTCAACAATATAGTGATATGTCAACAGTCCTTGGTTTGTCAATATATTTATGGTGTTTTCATTGGCATGATATGGTTCATTTTACTTGTTCGCAGCTTGAGGAAGACATTTGCAGTATTGCGCTGTCAAGTGACTGGCTCAAACTAGTGGATGACTGGTTAATAGAACATTCTTTTTTTCAAAGCGCTCCATTTACTGTTGCGGACACACAGAAACGTAGACCTGGTAAGAGGCAGAGGAACCAAGCTGAAATTACAGCCCAAGGTTCTGATGATGATAGCTTTACTTGGTGGCGAGGGGGGAAGTTATCAGAAGTTATACTCCTGAAGGCAGTCTTGTTGAAGCCTCAGAGAAGGAAAGCAGCTTGGCAAGGTAATAACATTAAGATTATGTTTTTGGTGCTTGTCAACAAATCTCACGCAAACATACAATGTTTTCCTATAGATTTTGTTTTTTTGGATACTTCTAACGGAGATATCCTGTTTAATTTTACTCTCAAGATAGTGCTAATTTGTTTTCCTTTTTTTTTTTTCACATTAGGTGGTATTAAAAAGTTCCCTGAATTTAGTTATGGTGATGGTTCTTACATTCCTAAGAGAAGCAGGCGGTCTGTTTGGAAAGCAGCAGTTGAAAGTAGTAAAAACATATCTCAGCTTGCTCTTCAGGTTTGTCTTCTATCATCAATGCTTATTCAAATGATTGTATGTCTATGATTATATATTGATGATCCCCTGAAATTTAACTGAATCTGGGCCAGGTTAGATACCTGGATATGAATATAAGATGGAGTGAACTTGTACGCCCAGAGCAAAACGTGCAAGATGTTAAAGGACCAGAGACAGATGCCACTGTTTTTAGGAACGCTAGTATTTGTGACAAGAAGATTATAGATAACAAGGTTAGATATGGAGTTGTCTTTGGGAATCAAAAGCATCTGCCATCCCGTGTCATGAAGAAGATCACTGAAGTCGAGAAAACTGAAGATGGAAAGGAAAAGTATTGGTTTCATGAAGCACGCGTTCCCTTATATTTGATCAAAGAATATGAAGAAAGTCTGCCTAGGGTACACATACCTTTCATCAAGAAGCCATTACGAAAAATATCAAAGCTCCAGAAAATGCAACTTAAAACTTCTCGAGCGAACATATTTGCTTACCTAGCCTCTCGGAGGGACAACACAGAGAAGTGTTCTTGTGCATCATGCCATCTTGATGTTTTTCTGAGGTACTTTCTTTAGCTTTCTTCACCTTTTAGGCTGCTTAATAAAAAATCTTATGTACCTCACTATTTTTTGTTCCCGTTCTCCACATGTCTACAGGGATGCAACAACATGCAGTACTTGCCAAGGTACAATACACCTGCTTGCTGTTTTAATTTTGCATTTTAGGATTGAGACTTTTGCAAGTTATTGGTATCTATATGCATTTGACAAGAGATGTCAATATTTCCTATGCCTGTTTCTTTGTTTTTACTTGTTAAAGTCACAGTATCTGTTTCCTTATCTCAAGAACAAGTAGAAAGATTCCAGCATACACCTGAAAATCATTTGTATTTCTTGATGCATTTCTAGTTTTTATTTTTATTTCTTGTTTGTTTCATAATTTCCGAGGATAGTGTCCTGTGCTTATATTTGATTACTTTGCTTGGTTAAATTCCCATGAATCCCACTCATATTTTTTTTTTTTTATCGTTTATATGAAAATTGGCAAGATTAGTGCTACGTGTTCTGTATTATCCATTGGGTATCTTTCTGAAGGAAAAGTAGCGATATAATCATGGATTTTCTTTTTCCCTCTCAGGTTTCTGTCACAAGGAATGTACTATGAGTACACAACATACAGTTGGGAAAGTTGAACTTTTGGTAACCTGCAAACGGTGCTACCTTGCAAGAGCCCGTTCACTAATCAATATCAATCACAGACATCCAACAACAGCCGCTGTCCTGATCGACAGACCATTTCAAAATGCAGTCACACCAGTCACCAAGACACAGATTAAGCCTCCTAATCAACAGTTACCATCTTCCAACATACGCAGCACCACTTCAGGAGTTAAACAAATCACTCCTGATTCCAATTTGGCACCTAAAAGTAAACACAAAACATTGTCTTGGGGGATTATATGGAGGAAAAAGAACGTGGAAGACACAGGTGTTAGCTTCAGACATCAACATGTTCTGTTGGCTGAACGCTCTGATCAGCCGAATCCGGAACCGGTTTGCTGTCTTTGCAAACTGCCGTATAATCCTGGTCTAACATATATTCACTGTACAAATTGCGACAGTAAGAAAATTTTACTCTATAATTCGAACTTTCGTCAATGCCACCAGTTTCCTCTTATACATCTAATCCTAGCATTTGTATGCAGAGTGGTACCACATTGAAGCGATTAAGCTCGAGGAATCGAAAATTCCTGAAGTTGTTGGGTTCAAGTGTTGCAAATGCCGTCGTATACGATCACCAGATTGCCCTTACATGGATCCCATACTGAAGGAACAGAAGCAGATGAAACCAGTAGTCTTCAGGAGGCAAAAACATGGGAAAGGAAGTATCGGAATGGATTCTACTTCTGAAAGAATGTCTGAACAAGAAGACTCCATGCCCTCTACTCCCTCATTCCCCTTTGAAGATACGTTTGTTCCAAATGATGATCCTCTCTTAATGTCAGTCTCAAAAATCGAACAAATTACACCTAACAATTTGGATGTCGAATGGAACGGGGATGGTTCTGTGCCGGGACCCCAGAAGCTACAAGTTAGGAGACAAGTGAAACGTGAAGACACAGACGGGAACAATAACCTTTCTTATACCGAGTTTTCAATGCAACCCGAATCAATGCCTATTGTGAAACCAGAAATGGAGGCAACATTGCCTGTCACGGAATGGGATGCACCTGGCAACAGTGACATGGTTGAAGGCGAGCTAATGTTTGACTACGAAGACATGGAATTCGAACCCCAAACATATTTCTCACTTACCGAGTTACTCACAACAGATGATAGTGGACAGTGCGATGGATATGGAGATGTCAAGGATGCTTCGGGAAACACGGATAACCCAAACCCCCAGGTTGAGACAACAGTGGAACAGTGTAGAGCATTTCTCTATGACAACACAATTCCATGCCAGATATGTATGCATGTGGATCCTGGACCTGATCTCACATGCAAGACTTGTACTATGACTATTCATTCCCACTGTTCTCCATGGGAGGAGGAATCTACTTGCACGGGAGGTAGCTGGAGATGTGGTCGCTGCCGTGAGTGGCTATAGCTTGCATTCTTTTTTGTTTTTCATTCTTTTTTGTTCTCGTAGTGACGTAATGCCAATATTTTTTTGGGTACTAGAATTCTTGTAATTTTGAGACGAAATGATTTTAGGATGTGCCCAATTCTATTCTGTATTTACTAGTTTAAAAAACCCTCTCAATTGAGACATAAAATGAGACCAAACAAGGCTTGTGCGAAATATAGACATTCACTCAGATAATATCGTTGGCGAAACAGATTGAACAAACTGATACAACCACCTGACCTCACAATACAAATGTGCAGAATGAATGCAAAAATTTCGTAGCTAACTCAACTCGCCCGCTTCGGATAACAGGCACAAATATGATCAAAACTATATTTTCTATTCAACCCTCCCTCACTCCCCATCGGTCCTACATTTACTCTCCCATCATTCCCAATTTTCGCCATTACATTCTACAATCACGAAAAAAAAAATCTTTTTCCACATCTGCAAGTATTCTCTTACCCCAATGAAGTTAAAGTAAGCCAGCAAGCAGAGCTCCTGGATCATCAGCTAAAGCGGCTGGGCTAGGTGGTTGAGCTACAGGTGGTGCAGGTGCTGGTCCTGGCCCTGCTGCTGGAACTAGAGCTCGAGATCCCATTGGTATAGTAATTAATTGTTCCTTGATGAATTCTTTTAACCTGCGGATAAAGAGGTCAACAAATGCAGAGGAATAAAAGCTGTGTTTGAAGTTGAGTGCCTGTTAAGAGGCAGAGATATCATACTCAAATGTAAGAGCCGGATCTCCCGAGCCTACTGTCATTCGCAGTTGGGTTCTGTCTGCTGGGTCTGTTTCAATTCTTGCCTGCAAAGATAAAAACACAGACAATGTCATACAACAGACTTTTTGAGAGTATCACGCCTGTACGCATAAAAGTTGTAGGACAAGTGCCAAAACCAGTATGAGATACTTGGTTAAAATCTCACCAAACAGAGCATGGCTCCTGTACTTTCAGAGTAGAAGGTTGTGCTTGCCACTAGATTATTAGGGTTTGGATCCTGCAACAGAAAACAATGCAAGTTAATTTAAAGGGTTTGCAACAAGCATGTTGAGGAACTGAGATCGTAAACAATTACTTACAAGCCCCGGGCATATTGTCACATGGAAACTGTTGAATAAATTTGCCATTTCTGGAAGAGCGAGAGGTCTTACACCTCTAACCTGAAAGAAGTTGTAGATTCAGATTATATAACAGATTATAGTAATGCTGCATTAACAAGCATATGTAAACATGTTGGAAGTTCTCTATGAGCGTTTTCAGTAAGCTTAAACGATCATCAGTAGATATTGAAATTATCTATAAGCGTTGTGATTAAACTCAATCAATCATAAGTCGAAAAAGGATTTTACGGCGAAGCTAGTTCACTAATTTCTTTGAAAAGAAAATTTTCAGGACCATTTGACTTCTTTCCTGCACTACTCAAATACTTTATTTGTTATTTGGTCAGAGAAGCTGTGGAGATACATACTACTTCCTGGAGTTTCAAGGGTGGCCCTGAAAGTGCTCTCCACTGCGGGAAGAACTCTTCAGATGTCAACTGTAGAGGTTGAAGAAACTTATTCAAGGTTGCTGGGATGCGTAATTTGGCATTGACCTATAAATATCCAGCATATCAGAAAGAGTCATAGAAATTATTATACTAAAACCATTCATCAAAAAGGACGGTTGCAGTAAGTACCATGTTTGTACCAAACTTGTAAGAGAAATCCAAAACCGCAACATCCCTACTAGGGCGGATGTTCATCACTTCAAGTGGAGATTGTACCTATAACCACGAAAGAAATTGCAACACATAGTAGAGTACGCATAAATGAGTAGTAATTGACGGAGTAGTAAACTGAAAAAAAAAATCAACAAACAAAAGTACCTGTGCTCGAGGAGGAATTGTATCAGGTACTGGAGACAGATCTAGTTTTAAATGGGCAGGGGGTAGTATTAGAGCTTGGACTGATGTAAGTGGAGAAGTATTCTTGTTTCCCATGAAGAGAACAAGTCTCCCATGGTGTCCTCTCCATTCAGCTTTGATGCCAATCTGAGGAATACCAACAATCAACATACTGAGGAACATTAGAAAGCTCAAAAAGTAGGAGCCTTGCTTTTCTGCAATCTGCGTACTTGAATAGATAAAAGAAGGGAGAAAAAAAAAACTGAGATAAGAAAAACAAACCTGAATATGAGGATCCTCGTATAAGACACCACTGTCTTTCAAACATAAAGCATGAAATCTCTCGGCAATATTTCCGATCAGCTGTTAAAGAAAAAAAAAGTGTATAAGAAAACAATTCTTGCATGCCAACAGTATGATGGAGTACAAAAGTGGTTTAGTTTCTTGTATTCACATCGACTGTTAGTGTATACAATGTTAATTACGACAAGTCCACCAAGTCCGTTAATATGTAAAAGAACTCCTCAGAGAGTAGAACTGTGACATAGAATCTTCCAGGTAGGATTCCATCTAATCGCAATACCATTTTCAAGTAATAAACACAAAAAGAGGAAACAGCAAGAAAATGGCCGATAGTTAAAAAACCTAGGGATATAATGACCTAGAAGATATTAGAAGTATAACTTTATCCATGCCAAATAAAGAAAAGGAAGAGAAAAGAATACCTCCACTGAATTTGTTTGCTCTTCCACAGGTACAATGGCGGAACCATCAACTTCTTCTGGAACTCCTTCTGCCCCTATGGGACCATGTTGTTCACTTGGGACAGCACCAGGTGCAGCCTCTATTGCAAGAGGACCGAGCAGGTCACTTAGGAGATCAGGTGATGGAGTTTGTACATCTATACTACTTGAAGTTCCATAGGCCTGAGGGAGAGATCCAGCCACTGACTCGGGGTTCTGCTAGACATGGATGGAAAAATAGACAATCAGAGATAATAAGATAAAGGTATGTGCTATATAAAGAGAAAGCACAAGAAAAATGTCTCGTCAATTGGGGCCTACAAATAAGTACTTACCGTGCTTCCACTTACAATTGGAACCTTCAAAGGTGGGGGTGCCCCATCAACAGGCTGTGGGTCAGCCAAAACCAAAGCATTTGAAGGCTGTTGTTGTGCTCTAAGCTTGATGGCACTCTGGTCTGCGGTATCTTCAACATCTTCTGCCTTTTTTATCAATGAAGACTATGGAAGAGACATGGAAAAAAATCCAGCATCAGATCTATCAGCACAAACGTCCTATAAAAATAACTTCTATAGAATCATAAAATAGTTACAAACCTGGCGCTCTGGAAATTTTGGCATCTCAGCCAATACATCCATAAAGGCAGCCCCTTTTTTACTCAATTCAAAATATTCAACTGCCCTCTGTTGTATCTCCACATCAATACAACTCTCGTACCTGCCAAAATAAAATTCTTAGGAAACTTGTTTTGATTACCAAAAAATAACAGAACATAAAATGACAAGCTAAACACTAGGGACGGACAACAAGGTTAGCAAGTCTCACTTCTTAAATACAGCCCAAATTTTTTTTTGCAGTTCTGGATCCGGGGGTTGAGTGTGCATAAGAAGCTTCGCATATGTGGAAAGAAGAATAGGAATGGTGGGAGTCCTGAGGAAAAAAACAGAAGAAGAGGCATTGAAGAGATACCCAAAGACAAGAAAAGCACAATGCGGAGTTCATGTGGTCCTTACGACACTGTGGGAAGCTTTTCATGTAAGATGCTAAAGAGTTCACTTGCACTGCATCCAGGTTGTCTAGCTAAAAGGTGACCATACTCTCCCAAAATATAAGCACTGACCTGAAATAGAGAAAGAAATATTATTTCTTCCATAAGAATTTTTTTTTAAACAGTTTAGATACAGACAAGATTGTTTAGAAAGGTAGTTTAATTTCCCAATTTAAAAAATACTTATAACTAATCCGCAATATGCAATATAAAGAATTTTTTATGGGAAACGAGAGTGTACAACCTTCAACATAGTCTCATGTATTGCGATTTTGTCCAAATATTCTCTTGCTTTCGATGCCGCATATGGCTGTCAGATTAAATAAATCTGTAAGCAACTTTCAAATGTCATGATTAGGATAAGCAAAATATATTTCTTCTAACAGTTTTGAAAACCTGCAGGTCTTCATTATTTGTTACGAACTGAACCACACGAAACCAAATGTCATCGCTAACAAAATCCCCAGCCTTGTCGATTAACTGAAGGATCACATCAACATACCTGAGAACATCAAAATTAACACCTTAACCAATTGCTTGTGTAAGGATCTTAAGTGTAAAATTAAGTGTCCATATGCTTTTTGTCGAGTTCTCCTTACCATGATAGATCAGGAGCAAACTTCTCAGCAAGAATAGCAGCTTTGAGCGATAATTCCTCCCGCATGGAAAACTCTGCTGTGCTAAGATACTGCAATGTATTTTCGGGTTCCATGTAAGCTTAAACACTACACATCTTAATCCTTCCTTTTTGGTAAACTTCACAAGTCACAAGGAAACTACAAATTAAGAAAATACCAATATGGAGCAATGTCAAAAACTTACTTGCAACAACTCTTCGACTATATCCTTTGCATTTGACACATCGCACATCCCATATAGCAAATCAAGAGCACGTCTACGAATACTGCAGGAAAGTTTAACCAATAGTGAATCCGATACCAACAGCAAATGAACCAAGAGAATATAAATCAAACTATTTGTTCTTGAAATAGAAGCCACCATTTGCAACGGAAATACGATTAAGTTCAAATGGACTATGGTATTCATCCAATCTAGTCATCTTGTTATGCAAAACGTCAAAGAAATAGTACTGACCCACCAGACAATAGCACAATATTTCTTATGTGACCGTAAACGAATTGCTCATAGGTACAAATAATACCTATAACTATAACTATTTTGCTTATGTGCACATTATACCTATAACTATTTCTCACAAGAAAACAAATCAACAAACAATGTTTCACTGAAAAGTACAGTATAGATACATATTCGATTGTCTAAGAGTTTCATATATACAACCCAAATTAAACGATTTCAATGTTGATTGTAATGATCTTAAATCCACATCTACTCTGGAGAAAAAGTAAAGTACTATGACCGATTCATTATTGAAAAAATTGTCGTACTGGTTCCAAATTGGAAAAGTAAAGAGATATTGATCCGGGTTCAAAAGCCATAAAAGCTGATGCCGAGATGGCAAATCTAAACATACCTGATATCAGGGTCTTTCAAAGAAGTGATTATCTGAGACTGATGCTTCTTTATGATATCTTGAACATCTGTGACCATCAGCATTCGTGTCATATTTTCCTGCAATGTTGTCAACAAATGCATCATGAGAAGCCACATAATACATCACCACTAACTTAACAATTTACTGCTCTAGCTAGGCTTAGATGCAGAAAGTGAATATGCGAGATCTCACCAAGCCTAAATATCTGATGTTGGGTTCACGGACAGAAATAAACTTGCCAAGAAGAGCAACACACTGTGACATCATTTCCTTCTCAGCATCAAGATGCATGACCTATATTGAAACACATTAACAAGTTAAGAGGTTGCATACTACAGTTCAGCAACTCAACAAGTCAACGAAAATTAATGGCATCAATTTTTTCCTCAGCTGTCTCACGAACTTACCAGGGATAGAGCTTCAAACAGCACAGCATGAGACGCATTATTCTTATTTACATTTTTCACAACATCTGTCCCCATCAATATTCGCTGAAGGACCTGAAATTTCCATGAAATGCCATGAGACAGAATTCGAAGACATGTATTAGAGTTTTACACAAGAAAAACTGAACCTCAAAGAGGGCTTTTCTGGTACTGGGATCTTCGATGGTTGGGAAATATTGAAGAGCCCTCATTGCCTTAACCTGTACTAACCAAAGATATATTAGTATCCAATATACCTTTAACTGAGCAAGAAAGATACACCAAAGACGGGTCAACCCTGTATTCCTATAAGCTAATTTAACATAAAATGTTTAAAATGCATGGGATTGGAAAAAGGATGTGATAATCAAATATTAAAGCTACGTTAAACAAGAGTAAGTAAGCCGATTTAAGACAAACCTGCAGCCAAGGAGATGGAATGCCATAGTATGTATACTCCTGAGGAACGTCCTGGTTCCTAGCAAGGCGTTCCAATATTTTGACACATTTAGGCAGACAACTTGAGTACGCCTCATGATTATTAGATACCAGAGCTACAAGAAGACTTGTCGAAGATGTCAAGACACCAAGATCTCGTTCATCCAAAAGTTGTGCCATACGATCCGCCCTGAAAGTATACGACAATGAGAGTGTATAAAATAAAAGGCGCAGGAGTAAAATCAAACAACCAGTAACCCAGAGTGCTAATACGTACCAGCCATCCACGTTGACAGCATCAGGATTTTTTCGGAACAGGCGCAGTAGGCACAATGCTGCTTTTTTCCTTACAAGAGGTCTGCAACTACTGGAAATCTGCAGCACACAAGCCCCATATCATAAATATGTTTACTCATACTGAAAAAAACCATATAACCTATCGTCTTTAGGAGTCACTTACAAGTAGCTTTTGGACATCAGGTGCCAATGACTCAGAAAAATCTCTTCCACCAATATTTCCAACCTACAGGACAAAGTAAGCACCAGTATTGTTGAAGTAAATGGATTTGAATAGCGAAATGATAGAGCACAAAAGACATAATGTTTTCAAGACTTCCACTAAAACAGTCATTTAACTACATCTCTCAATCAGAAAGACCTCACTGTACTGTAAGATCTCAACGCAGTATGGAAAAAACATACCAAGGTTAGTGCTAGGCATTGGAAAGTCTCATTCCGACCAATAATATCGTTCCGCACTGTATTTATTGCCAACCTCAAAAAGTCATGGTTCTCATTGAGCAAGCAAGAGGTAACAATATAGCCAACCTGTAATCATTGATAAAAATTTTAATACCTGCAAATTACGTAGGGGGCAGAAAATAATATAAATGGAAACGCAAAGCCTTGGGATACAAACATGGTTTCTGGTTAAGAGTTGCTAAGATGTTACTACGTAACTAATGCATTGTGTATAAGTAAATGTCTCCCGTACTTTACCAGGTCGCCAAACTGAGTAAGTTGCAAGCGCGTGAAAATGTATCTACATCTAGCTTTTTCCCACCTATTCTTTTTAGAGAAATTTTTTTTTTTTTTCAGAGAATTGATAACTAGACTTAAAATCTTGAATCAGACAAATACCCCCACCTATTTTGTTCTCCTAGCCTTAGAAAGCAATATTTCATTTCTTGAGCAAACAAAACGTTTGCTTACCTGCTTTTCTGGATACTTTGGCGCAGATATAAGAGAAACCGCCTCCATATGACCAAAATCCACATCGTAGCCTAGCATATGTATATAAAGCATTTTCCATACATATTTCTTCTTTTTATATGGTGTCAAAACCTGTAAAATTCAAAACAACATAGAGAAAATAATCAAAGAGTGCATGAATGATTCATTTGTACAATGAAACTCAAAAAAAGGATAAAATCTGGTGTTGGTCCAATTGGCCACAGATACACACTACAGGCCGGCTACAGATCTGCTACTTATGGTGTGGAACAAGAATTTCCCCCAAAACATCTTACATCAACACAGCTTACTCTACTTCGTAATCAGCTATTCAAATCTTTGATTAGCCTTGATTTCTTTTCTTAGACCATTACTACATAACCGGGTTTACTGTCTGGGCCATTCCTTCCTTCTAGTTCCTAAATATCCTCAGAAAATTCAATGATCTTATATATCTTGATTGATCACTAGGAAAAAGAATTAACAAATAGTAGTTTATTGTTTCCCATCTATCACCCTGAATGACATTCCACGTACAAAGCAGTAGTAGTGATGTTTCAAAAGGCAGGTTAATGGCTCATCTCCAAGGTACAAAATTCGTGATAAATCAAAAACTATGGTCTCCAAAACTCTTGTTTCTCCAGATTAAAATAATTCAGGTTGTTTCCACTACATTCTTTTCTAACCCCATTATCAACCTAATAGCTCTTAAGTGAAACAATCTCGGAGGAATACAAAACCTCAGAGGATACTTGGACACTGAATTACCTCTCAATTGAGAAGAAAACGTAGAAAGGACAAAAAAAAAATGGAGGAAATTGACACAAACCTTCTCATTCTTAAAGCATGTACGTATGTTTCCGAGCTCCTTATCAACTCGGAGTCTCTCGGCTTCCTTGTTCTGGCAATTACGAATGTCACTGATAAATACGGAGAGACCTCTCATTCCGCTCATGGTGGAACCGAATCCTCAGATCTCCACCGTCCTCCGACCGCCGCCTCACACGGCGCAGATCCAAAACTCGAGTTACCAGATCTAACTACGACGTAAACCCGTAGATTACAGATGAAACATAAGAAAATTCGCGGGAGCTGAGATCGAAACCCTAATCTAGAAACGGGAAAATGGCACCTCCAATGGAGAAGAAAATTCAAAAAGCTGAGTGATCTGCAGACGACGATGATCTCAGAAACGGAGAGAGACGACTTTTATTTTTCTTTATTTACAACTCTGACCTTTCAATTTTTGTTTAATTTAGTTTTAAGTCAAATGATCGAAAATGTATGCGTCTAAGCATTTGGACTGAATTTTAGAATTTATAAGTTTGCATACTATTTTGTAAAAACTCTTTATTTACTTCTGTTTCTGTATTCACTTTTTCATTTATTTAATTATTTACCGTTTTCGGTCGCGGTCAACGCAACAACATTGGTTTATTTCAGTCTACCGTGGGAAAACCGGGTTGTGAATTCGGGTCGGGTCATGCCGTTTCATGTTTTATCCAAATTTGACGCAAGTTTAGGAAGCTAGTGAAACGTGAAGACAAGACGCAGTATGCATCCCGAATCAATGCCTATTGTGAAACCAGAAACGAAGACAACATTGCCTGTCATGCTGGCAACAACAAGGTTAAAGGCGAGCTAATGTTTTAACTACAAAGACATGGAAACCCATATTCTCACATAGACTTGTAATATGACAATAAAATCTCAGTGTTCTGTGTTCTCCATGAGAGGGTGTGGAGGAATCTACTTGCATCGTAAGCAGCTGGAGTAAATTACATTTGTATGAAATAAGTTGGAAGTTCTCCTTGCCACAATTTGTTGTTGCCTCAAAATGGGAGTGACTCAATTCATATGCTATTCGTGCTTGGTATTGAGACGATATTGTACGCTTCTTTATGAAGTACATCTTTTTTAAACCTATAGTAATATAATACTACTATACAATACAATATGATAGTTGTAAAAATGTAGATGAGACGATTAGTAGTGGTAATTTTTGGTATAGTAACTATATATTTGGATGTTCTGGTAGCAGTTATGCAAAAAATAGACCTTCACTAGGATAAAATCAAGAAGAAAGTTATTGAAAATATATAGGAACAAGAACAAGCTGATACCACCACTGACCTCACAATACAAATGTGCAAGAATGAATGCAAAATTTCGTAGCTAACTCAACTCACCCGCTTTGGATACCAGGCACAAATATAATCAAAAACTAGCTTTTCTATTAAACCCTCTATGAAACCCTCCCCCTCCCCTCTCTTCCCTTTTCTCTACATTTACTCTCCCATCATTCCATATTTTCGACATTACATTCTACAATAACGGGAAAAAAGAAAAAAAAAATTCGCCATGTGCAAGTAATATCTTACCCCAATCAACATTTAAAGTAAGCCAGCAAGTAGAGCTCCAGGATCATCTGCCAAAGTTGCTGGGCTAGGCGGTTGAGCTACAGGTTGGGCTGGTCCTGATCCTGCTGCTGGAACTATAGCTCGAGATCCCATTGGAATAGTAATAAGTTGTTCCTTGATGAATTCTTTCAACCTATACATAAAAGAGGTCGGTCAAAAAATGCAGATGAAAACAAGTTGTGTCTGAAGTTGAGTTTGTGCTAAGAGGCAGAGATTATCATACTCAAATGTAAGGGAAGGATCTCCGGAGCCTACTGTCATTCTCAATTGGGTTCTGTCCGCTGGGTCTGTTTCGATTCTTGCCTGAAAATCACAAAACACGAACAATGTCATACAACATACTTTTGAGAGTGCCGTATCACGTGTGTACGTATAAGCAATTTAGGACAAGTGCCAAAACCAGTAAGAGAAACTTGGTTGAAATCTCACCAAACAGAGCATGGCTCCTGTACTTTCTGAGTAGAAGGTTGTGCTTGCCACTAGATTATTAGGGTTTGGATCCTATAACAGAAAACCATACAAGTTAGCACACAAGCATGAGGAATGAGGAACAGAGATCGAAAACAAATACTTACAAGCCCAGGACATATCGTCACATGAAAACTGTTGAACAGATTTGCCATTTCCGGAAGAGCTAGAGGTCTTACACCTCTAACCTGCAAGAAGTTGCAGATTCAGATTATGTTAAGTTATACCGCAGTAACAAGCATATGTAGAAGTGTTGGAAATAATCTATCAGTGGATATAGGATGTTATTTATTAGTGTTGTGATTTAGCTAGAACAATCATTAGTTGTTACAAGGGTTTTATGGAGAAAGCTAATTCACTAATTCACTAAATTCTTTTAAAATAAACGTCAGGAGCATTTTACTTCTTTCCTGGACTACCCAAATACTTTTATTTGATATTTGGTCAGAGAAGCTGTGGAGATACATACAACTTCTTGAAGTTTCAAGGGTGGCCCTGAAAGTGCTCTCCACTGCGGGAAGAACTCTTCAGATGTCAATTGTAGAGGTTGAAGAAACTTATTCAAGGTTGCTGGGATTCGTAATTTGGCATTGACCTATAAATATCCAGCATATCAGAAAGACTCACAGAAACTATTATACTAAACCATTCATCAAAAAGGACGGCTGCAGTAAGTACCATGTTTGTACCAAACTTGTAGGAGAAATCCAAAACCGCAAAATCCCTACTAGGGCGGATGTTCATCACTTCAAGTGGAGATTGTACCTATAACCATGAAAGAAATTGCAACAGTTAGTAGAGTACGCAGAAATGAGTAGGAATTGACAGATTGAGTAGTAAATTGAAATAAAAAAAAAATCAACAAACAAAAGTACCTGTGCTCGAGGAGGAATTGTATCAGGTACTGGAGACAGATCTAGTTTTAAATGGGCAGGGGGTAGTATTAGAGCTTGGACTGATGTAAGTGGAGAAGTATTCTTATTTCCCATGAAGAGAACAAGTCTCCCATGGTGTCCTCTCCATTCAGCTTTGATGCCAATCTGAGGAATACCAAGAATCAACATAATGAGCACCATAAGAAAGCTCAAAAAGTAGGAGCCTTACCTGTCTGCAATCTGCGTACTGGAATAGATAAAAGCAGGGAGAAACAAACTGAGATAAGAAAAACAAACCTGAATATGAGGATCCTCGTATAAGACACCACTGTCTTTCAAACATAAAGCATGGAATCTCTCGGCAATATTTCCGATCAGCTGTTGAAGAAAACAAAAGTGTATAAGAAAACAATTCTAGCATGCGATAGTATTATGGAGTACAAAAGTGGTTTGGTTTCTTTTTATTGACATCGACTGTAAATGTATACACTATCAATTTCGACAAGTCCACCAAGTTGAGCAGCTGCAACAATATCTAGAAAACTCCTCAGAGAGAATTATCTGAGATAGAACATCTCAGGATTCCATCTAAGTAAACATTATACAAAAGAGGAATCATAATGGAAAATGGCGGATAGTTAAAAAAACATAGGGAAATAATGAGCTAGAAGAAATTAGAAGTCTAATTCCATGCATGCTAAAATCTACTATGTCAAAGAAAGCAAAGGAAGAAGAAAAGAATACCTCTGCTGAATTTGTTTGCTCTTCAACAGGTACAATGGCGGAACCATCAACTTCTTCTGGAACGCCTTCCGCCCCTATGGGACCATGTTGTTCAGTTGAGACAGCTCCGGGTGCAGCCTCTATTGCCAGAGGACCGAGCAAGTCGCTAAGGAGATCGGGTGATGGAGTTTGTGGATCTATATTACTTATAGTTCCATTAGGCTGAGAGAGAGATCGAGCAACTGAATCGGGGTCCTGCTAGAAATGCAAGGAAAAACAGACTGTCAGAGATAATATTAATAAGATAAAAGTACAGTAAGTGCTATATAAGACAAAGCACACAAAAAATGTCTCAATCTGGGCCTACAAAGAGAAGTACTCACCGTGCTTCCACTAACAATCGGAACCTTTAAAGGCGGGGGTGCCCCGTTAACATGCTGTGGGTCAGCCAAAACTAAAGCATTCGAAGGCTGTTGTTGTGCTCTAAGCTTGATGGCACTCTGGTCTGCGGTATCTTCAACATCTTCTGCCTTTTTTATCAGTGAAGACTATGGACGAGACACAAAAAATCCAGCATTAAATCTTATAGCACAAAAGTCCCCTCACAGTAACTTCTCATAGAATCATATAATAATTTAGAGACCTGGCGCTCTGGAAATTTTGGCATCTCAGCTAATACATCCATAAAGGCAGGCCCTTTTTTACTCAATTCAAAGTATTCAACTGCCCTCTGTTGTATCTCTACATCAATACAACTCTCATACCTGCCAAAACAAAACAAAACAAAATAAATCAGGAAACTTGATTTGATTACCAGAAAATAACAGAGCATAAAATAAGCAAAACATTGGGGAAGGACAACAAGGTTTAGCAACTCTCACTTCTTAAATACAGCCCAAATTCTTTTTTGTAGTTCTGGATCCGGGGGTTGAGTGTGCATAAGAAGCTTTGCATATGTGGAAAGAAGAATAGAAATGGTGGGAGTCCTGAGCAAAAAAAAAAAAAAAGAGGAAGCAATTAAGACATACCCAGACACACCAAGAGCACAATGCAGCGTTTGTGTTGTCCTTACGATACTGTGGGAAGCTTTTCATGCAAGATGTTAAAGAGTTCACTTGCACTACATCCAGGTTGTCTAGCTAAAAGGTGACCATACTCCCCCAAAATATAAGCACTGACCTGAAAAATTAGAAGATAACCAATATTTCTGTATTAAGCATTGTTATTTTCTACTTTGCCAACAATTTCGATACAGATACGACTGTATCAGAATGTGTAGCAAGGTAGTAGCTCTAATTCCAATTTAAATGATACTATAACTTATTTGGAGTATGCAATATAGAGAATTTGTTTATGGGAAGCAAGAATGTACAACCTTCACCATGGTCTCATGTATTGCGATTTTGTCCAAATATTCTCTTGCTTTTGATGCGGCGTATGGCTGTCAGGTCAAAGAAATTTGTAAGCTTTTGAATTTCATGGATAGGATAAACGATATATTTATCCTAACAATTGTAAAAACCTGCAGGTCTTCATTATTTGTTACGAACTGAACAACACGAAACCAAATGTCATCGCTAACAAAATCCCCAGCCTTGTCGATCAACTGAAGGATCACATCTACATACCTGAGAACATCAAAATTAACATCTTTAACCAATTGATTGTGTAAGGATCTAAAGGTCACACCAAATGGTCAATCGCCAATGCGTGCCACTGTAACCGAAATTGTGTGCATGAAAAACGTGTACATATACTTTTTGTCGAGTTCTCCTTACCACGATAGATCAGGAGCAAACTTCTCAGCAAGGATAGCAGCTTTAAGTGATAATTCCTCCCGCATCGAAAACTCTGCTGTACTAAGATACTGCAATGTATTTTTGGGTTCCATGTAAGCTTAAACACTACACAACTTAATCCTTCCTTTCTGTTAAACTTCACAGGTCAAGAAAATATCAATATGAAGCAAGGTCAAAGACTTACCTGCAACAGCTCTTCAACTATATCCTTTGCATTTGACACATCGCACATCCCATATAGCAAATCAAGAGCACGTCTACGAATACTGCAGGAAAGTTCAACCAACAGTGAATATGATACTGATACCAATAGCATAAGAACCAAGAGAATATATATCAAACTATTTGCTCTTGAAACAGAAGCCACAATTTGCAACGTAACGAGGATTAAGTTCAAATGGACAGTGACATTCATCCAAGCTAGTCATCTTTTCTGGATTAGAAAAATAGAGCTATTACCGATTTCATGATTGAAAAAATTGTTGTACTGGTTCCAAAGTAGATTATTAAAGAGGTTCGCAAGCCATAAAAGCTGATGCTGAGATGGCAAATCTAAACATACCTGATATCAGGGTCTTTCAAAGAAGTGATTATCTGAGACTGATGCTTCTTTATGATATCTTGAACATCTGTGACCATCAGCATTCGTGTCATATTTTCCTGCAATGTCCTCGACAAATGGATCATGAGAAGCCACACAGTGCACCACCAAACACTTTACAAATTACTGTTCTAGCTAGGCTTAGATGCAGGAAGTGGGTACGTGAGATCTCACCAAGCCTAGATATCTGATGTTGGGTTCACGGACAGAAATAAACTTGCCAAGAAGAGCAACACATTGTGACATCATTTCCTTCTCAGCATCAAGATGCATGACCTATATTGAAACACATTAACAATTTAGAAGGTTGCACACTAAGCCAGAGAATTGTTGAGAAAACTCAAGTCAACTATCCATGATAAACCTCTCAGAAATTGTGTCGCAACCTTCTAGCAGAGCATGTAATATTATTTACGTTCAAACAAGAATAAGAACAGAAAAATAATTTTGTACACGTAGCTGCAAGCAATTCAACACTCGAAGTTTCTCCAGCGAAGCCAAAAACATATTTTAAAACATCCAAAAATACACTAGTATCCACCTTTGAGTAACTGTGATTTAACCGGAAATTGAGGAAGTGTGAAGGAGAAGGGAATAGATACTAGTGCACTAGTAAAATTCATGGCATCAATTTTTTCTCAGCTGTCTCACGAACTTACCAGGGATAGAGCTTCAAACAGCACAGCATGAGACGCATTATTCTTATTTACATTTTTCACAACATCTGTCCCCATCAATATTCGCTGAAGGACCTGAAATTTCCATGAAATGCCATGAGAGAGAATTCGAAGACATATATTAGAGATTTACACAAGAAAAACTGAACCTCAAAGAGAGCTTTTCTGGTACTGGGATCTTCGATGGTTGGGAAATACTGAAGAGCCCTCATTGCCTTAACCTGTACTAACCAAAGATATATAAGTAACTAAGATACCTTTAACTGAGCAACAAAGATACACCAAACATGGGTCAAGCCTCTATTTCTATAAGTTAAATTCACATAAAATGCACGGAAATTAAAAAGAAGTGATTAAAAAAATTTAAGCTATCAAAACAAGAGTGAATAAGCCTTGTTAAGACAAACCTGGAGCCACGGAGATGGAATCCCATAGTATGTGTACTCCTGAGGAACGTCCTGGTTCCTAGCAAGGCGTTCCAAAATTTTGACACATTTAGGTAGACAACTTGAGTACGCCTCATGATTATTAGATACCAGAGCTACAAGAAGACTTGTTGAAGACGTCAAGACACCAATATCTCGTTCATCCAAAAGTTGTGCCATACGATCCGCCCTGAATATATACAACAATGAGGACATATGAAAGGTGCAGTAGTAAAATCAAACAACCAGTAACCCAGAGTGCTAATACGTACCAGCCATCCACGTTAACAGCATCAGGATTTTTTCGGAATAAGCGCAGCAGGCACAATGCTGCTTTTTTTCTTACAAGAGGTCTGCAACTACTAGAAATCTGCAGCAGAGAAGCCCCATAACATTAACATTTTTTACTTATATTGAAAATAACCCATAACCGGTCCTCCCTTGGAGTCACTTACAAGTAGTTTTTGAACATCAGGAGCCAATGACTCAGAAAAATCTCTTCCACCAATATTTCCAACCTACAGGACAAAGGACGCATGGCAATGTAAGAAAGCTACAAAAAAGTAATACCATTTTATGCAGTAAAATGACTTCGAATCATGAAATAATAGAGCACAAAAGACATAATGTATTCAAAGACTACCACAAGGTAGTCATTTAACTACATCTCTCAATCAGAAAGAGCTCGCTATGCTGTAAGTAAAGATCTCAACGTAGTATGGACAAAAGACCACATACCAAGGTTAGTGCTAGGCATTGGAAAGTCTCATTCCGACCAATAATATCGTTCCGCACTGTATTTATTGCCAACCTCAAAAAATCATTGTTCTCATTGAGCAAACAAGATGTAACAATGTAGCCAACCTGTAATCATGGATGAAAAGTTCAATACCTGCAAATTAGGTAGGGAGCATAAACTAATATAAATTGGAAATGCAAACCCTTGGGAAAACAATAACTGGTTCCTGGTTAAGAGTTGCTAAGATGTTACTAAGTAACTCATGCGTCTAAATAAATATCTCCAATACTTAACCAGATCCAGTCAAACTGAATACGTTCCAAGCACGTGAAATAGTCTCTAAAACTAGCTTTCCACTATCTTCAGAGATTTTTTGTCCGTTTCAGCTTGATCACTAGACTTCAGTCAAACAAATAACCCCGACTATTCTCTTCTCCTAGCCTTAGAAAGCAATATTTCATGTCTTGAGCAAACAAAACGTTGGCTTACCTGTTTTTCTGGATACTTTGGCGCAGATATAAGAGAAACCGCCTCCATATGGCCAAAATCTACATCGTAGCCTAGCATATGTATATAAAGCATTTTCCAGACATATTTCTTCTTTTTATATGGTGTTAAAACCTGTAAAATTTAAAACAACATGGAGAGTAATCAAAAAGTGCATGAATAATTCATTCCTACAATGAAATTAAAAAAAGAATAGATCTGGTGTTGGTCCAATTGGCCACACATGGACACTACAGGCCAGGTACAGATCTGCTACTTATGGCATGGAACCAAAATTCAACCCAAAACATCTTACTCTACTTCGTAATTTGCTATTCCAATCTTTCAGTAACCTTGATTTCTTTCCTTAGACCATCACTACATAACCGATTTTACTGTCTGGACGTTCTTTCCTTATAGCTCCTAAATATCTTCAGACATTCTTTGTTCTTATATATCTTGATTGATCACAAGATATAAAGTAGTTTAAACATAAAGTAGTCTTCCATCTATGAACTTGATATACACTCACGACATTCCAAGTAGACAGCAGTAATAAGGGTAATTGATGGCTAATCCCAAAGCATATGAGCTAGCTATACAATGGAAACACTATAAACCCTGTCAAAGCTAGCCTATTTGTCAATTGTGGGTTTTTCCGTTAAAAGATTCTCCCAGTGACTGCGACTTCTTTTCAACTACATTCTTCTCTAACACCCTAATCAACCTATTATCACCTCTAACATTAGGCATTCCAATTGAGTTTTAAGTTAAACAATCTTAGAGAAATAGGTAACTGCAAAGGAGAAACATCTCCAATATCTTTAAATCAATACAGAATCTCAACGGGTACTTAGACACTGAACTACCACTCTCAATAGATAAAAACAAAAACGAAGATTAATGGAGTAACCACAGAGAAGCCTCAAACCTTCTCATTTTTGAAGCATGTACGTATGTTCCCGAGCTCCTTATCAACTCTGAGTCGCTCGGCTTCCTTGTTCTGGCAATTACGTATGTCGCTAATGAAGACTGAGAGACCTCTCATTCCGGTCATGGTGAAACGTAGTCCCTCAGATCCACCGTCCTCCGCCGCCTCACACGGAGCAGATCGAAACCGGATCTACCAACGAAGTAAGACCGCAAACTACAGCTGAAGCATACGCAAATTCGCGGGAGGTGAGATCGAAACCCTAATCTAGAAACGTAAAAATGACACCTCCGTCCGATGGAGAAGAAAATTCAAAAAAAGGAGAGAGTGATCTGTACACACAAGGAGAGAGAAGCCTGCGGGAGAGAGACTCAGACGACTTATATTTTATTATTATTTACAACTAATGACTGTTCCAATTTCGTAGTATAATTTTGGAAAATCCGAAATAAACAAATTTACGCGTCTTAGTCATTTGGACTTAATTGGAGAAGTTATAAATTTGCGGACTATTTTGTCAAATATCGTGTCCTTCTACCTTTTTGGGTAAATATTTTATTTACTGCAGCTCTTATTTTGTGTTATCTTTTTCATTTATTTTTTGGTCGCGGTCAGTGCATTCAACCGGGTCGGCTCGGGTCATGCCGTTAGTGTTTGGGCTAGCTTGTCCCACCATAATATTTAAGGGACCCGGGATCGAGTAGGCATGAAGTTGTTCGTCTAGAGAAAAAGTATTACATTCAATACTTTAACTATTTCAGATTATTGAATGGGAATGGGTTAAAAAAATTTCAAATTTATTATTTAGTTACTACAGTTGAAGAAATGGAATAGTAGCATGAATTATTAAAGTTAATTAAAGGAGTATAAATATTATTAAGGGGCACAAAACAGAGACAAGAGAACAAAAAAGATGAGGAGGATCATGAAGCACTTGGATGACAGTGGTGACCAAGCTGTCACTAAGAAGATCCCTCCATCTCTATCAAAATGATGCTTGCCATCAAAGTATCTTAAGAATATTTTGATTCTTTTTTTTTTTTTTGCAAACATATCATAAATATTTTATTTTTCTTTGCTAAAAATATTTTATATATTTATTGATCTTTTACCCTCTTCATTCTTCACCTACCAACAATTCTCATTTTTACCTTTTTAATAGGGAAAAAGGTGAAAAAAGAAATAGAAAAAGACCAGGTTTGGTGTAGGAGTCAACCTTAATTGGCAATTAGCAAGTAAACAAATCAAATGCTCTCTCTAGTTCCAGACATTTTCTCTTTGTGAAAAGCAAAGAACTAAATGTTTTCACATCAAAACATAAAGGATGTCTTGTTAAACTTATTAAATAAAATTGAACCATATATCTCAACCAAGCAAGGATATCTGAGCATCTGATTGACTCATTCCAAATCAATTTAGAAGTACACTCCAAATCAATCTATTTCCCTTTCTTACCTTACGAAAGTATGCGCTGCACTTGTAAACCTATCGAGATGGCTTAGCTGAACATGAGTCTTGTCTACAATTCTGACATGTAAGGAAACCATGCAACTAATATGATTGGACTCAAAATGAGGACTCCCAACAAACATGAACGTTTTTGCTTTAAATGTTCAAATTTTCTAAATTTCAGTATTTTTGTGTTAACTCTCACATTTCCTCTTGGTTCATCTCAGATCAAGGAACAAGAGGAGATGATATATACAGCTGGATCTGACATAAGTAGATTGCAAAAGATTCTTCATCAGACTATCAGAGTACATTTGCAACTCTATTTACATATGTTCTATCTCATACTTGATATATCCACTCTATTTACATATGTTCTATATCAACTCTATTGATATATCCAACCTAACGCTCCACAACATTATCTTCAGCCTCCATTCACGGTTCCTCTCAAGTTCGCATTCCCTCCTCTTTAAGCGCAAGGAGCTTTATACTATCATTCTATCAAGCACACCGTGCAGTGTGTGGCTGTTTGTGGGATTTATTTTAGTCGGGAATTGATGAAGAGTGTGTCTGATAACCCACAGTTTGAGTTTGTGAAGCCAACTGACAGCAAGTACCTTTTTTACATGCGGCTTGTTGTTGGGTATTCGAGAGTGTAAAGGCGTTCCCAAAACCTGACCAGGACGAATGGTTCTAGTACGGGGCCGTTCTATATGGTTTCTTCAAACTTCTTTATCAAGTGCTTGGAAATCGAGAGAATGCTATGACTGATTCGCTTGCTTTCGAGTATTTTGTTAACATGGAGGATAACGTGTTACCCACCACCACCAGGGCCCGAAGATAAACTCTTATTTTTTAATACTTATGAGGCTATATATATAGTTTCTTCTAATTTACTGGATTGGTTCTAACCATTTGTAATAGCGGATCAACCACCAAACACTATTGACTTAAGTAATTACATATCTCACAAATAGTACTGCTTACATGAAACACCCAAACCTAAAGGAAATGATGAAAGCTTTCTGAATAAAGTTGTATACATAAACAAGTCCTCACTCACAGGAACCTAATGTTCTCAACATAACCTGGAAAACAGAAAAAATTCTCACGACAGTTAACACCATATCCTTGAACACGTCTAAATTCATCATCCGCAATTCCTTCGACCTCCACCCTTCTTATACTCTCTCTATTAAAATCGTAATAGTAAACACTAAACGGTTTAGATGACAATAACCGTGGATCAGTCATAATAATCTCACCGGTATGTATCTCTCCCTCAGATCTACGGTAATAACCAAGTAAATCATACCAATGACAAGATAGGGCACGCCTAGTTTCCGACCATTCTTGTTTCTCATCATCTTCTAAAATCCACAACACCATCTCATCCCTGTAGTTATAATCTACACCGCCCAATTTTCCATTGTAGTTTAAAAGAGTGGAATAGTTAGTTGTCGTGATATGTGATTTTTCGGGTGCTTGAATTAGCTCCAGCTTCTCAGATCTAACCTCGAACCTAACTATTCCTGAGTCTCCAACACCATAGTATACAGCACCATTGATGCATATCCCTCTATATACCATGTTATAAGTGACATCTTGAGGGATTTCAATCTTTCTCCACTCTTTTTGTGGAGAGCTTAGCGTAAAAACGAAATGTTCCTGTTTTATATATCTTCCATCGTTGAGAAGAGCATTGAACATCATCACACACAACACTTTGTATTGGTCTTGAACCGGATCGTACCCGAGATGTGCGTTCACGTATCTTCCGTTGGATACAACATCAGGCAATTTAACTATTTGTCTAGTGGTGGGATTACAAATCGCGATCGAATCACCATCGTGGCAGCAGACGAAACCGTTCACGGGGCGAGATGTGATGTAGTAGACGGGATCGCCAGAGATCGTCATGTCGTGTCTGCCGACCACCCTGGAGGCTTTATCGTCGTCATCCTTGTTGTTGTGTTCAGGAGCTGAGAAGATGAAACGTTCCCGAAACTTTAAGTGCCTGATGCTGAAAAGGAGACGAGGCTGAGTCTTTGAACGCGTCAGGAACGATTCGGTGAATTCTTTACTGCGGATGATTGAGAACCACAGTTTCGACACACATTGAAATCGGATGAGAGATTTTGGCGGAAGTTTAGAGAGTATCTCGATGGTGAGATCAAAGGGAATGTTTGTTGTTGAGTTCCTGGCGTGACCAATGTTACTTGAAGGAGAAGGTTGTGAATCTTCCATGGCGGATGGTGGTAAATCGCGTGATGATGATCCACAACCCTAGAACCTAAAGATGATGATGTTATTTCCTCAACTCAAATAAAGATATTTTACAAATTTTAATTAGGTTTCTCAAGTAATTAGTAGTAATCCACTTAAACACACGGATAAATCTTATGCTATTTAATTTATAAATAGTTATTTTTATAATATGTAATCTTATAAATATATTTCATTATATAAAGTTGAGTTTTCAAAATTAGTCATTAACAGGATCATGACATTTGTAAAATATACCGATGAGATATTGACATGTGTCAAAAATTATTATTTTTCAAAACAGATAATTAAAATAATAAACGGATAGGGAGGAATTTTTCTCTTTCTCTTTATCTTTAATTCCTAGAAATGCTAATGTAAGGGCGGATTCTTTAGCACGCCAAGCGCGTACATCTCCGCACCAAGTATTGTTTGTTCACGATTTCCCTTCCAATTGGCTCGTCTGAGCTGATCTTTTGTTGACAAAAAAAAAAATTAAAATAATAACATAAAAAACTATTATTTATTAAAAAAAGCTAATTAAAATAATAACATTAAATCTACATAAAATTTACATCTTTATATCTTAAAAAAATTTCCTAAATCAAAAAGAAAAATTGACAAAACTAATATATTTTCCATTGTACGTTAATTATATTATATGTGTTTTCTCAATTAAATTTTGACATGTATAAACAAAAAAAAATAATTTATTAAACATGTATATTATTATTAATAAAAAATAGTGAATAACAAATCTTCAAAAAATAACATAAGTTATGTCAAAGAATTATTATTTTTGAAACATAATAGGAACAACTAATTAAGAAAATAACAGTATATCTACATAAAATTTACATATTTATATCAAAAGCTTTAATATTTGATTTTTTTTTCTGATATAATTTTGTTGATCTATTTTAGGTCTTTTATTTGGGCGGATTCTTCAATGGAAGCTATCAGATTCAGATGCAATGAAATGGAATCAAAGTATATAAAGCCCGCTAAATTAATCGAGGATTGAAACACTGATGGAGGTTCCAAAAGTAATTCTACAGTTAGTAGCGTTATAAGTTTCGAAGATTAGTTGATTATATACAATTGTTTTAGGTTTGAATTTTTGAATTTAATTTCTGTGTCTGAAACTTATATAATCTTCACAGGTACAAATGGAATCAAATATAAAAATTATATAATTGTATTTATAAAATTTAAAACAAGAAAAATAAATGGAAAATGAAATTTAGTTTATAACATGATCAGAAAGGATAACAAATATGATATTTTATAAATTGAATTAAATGCTTTTAATCTAAAGTTTATAACCACAAGTTCGACACAGCTTGGAATCAGATGAGAGATTTTTCCGGAAGTCTTGTGACTTAATGTCTTAAGTGTGTCACTGTGTTGTCTTAGGGCTTGCTTCCAGTTTCATGTCCTTGATTTGCTGCATGTCTGGGTATAATAAAACTTTTGAAGTCTTACAGTATAAAATTATGGAGAAAATATTATCAAATAGATAATATAAACCAATTGACCATATCACCATGTTTGGAGCTGTTACATGTTGGAGTAAATTTTGTGTTCTCAAACTATATTACACAGCAGCATAAGTTCGATGTGTTGTAGAGTTTTACATTTCGACGTGCCTTCATGGATGCACAAGATTGGTGAATCGACACCACTCATCAATTGAAAATGCAACACGTTCAACGTGAAGTGTACATGAAGCCAGCGTAGTAAAGACTCATACGAATAAAATATTTGATTACAGAGCAAATCGACAATTCGAAGCCTATAACACTCAGAACATAAAGAAAAAGAGAATTGATTGGTCGAGTATTTACCCGATACACTTAACCGCAAGGCAGTATATGCGGGTCGAATCCACAAGGATCAATGGTACACTAAAGATTTGCGAGACTTGTAAATAGCTAAAGCGAACGAAGTTTGTTTGTTTGGTTTCAAAAATCAATACAATAAAACTTGAATGTTTCTTTTCGGATCATGACACATAGCATTATAAAACATTCTGGAGATGACACATCAATTAAAACAGATAACCAATGAAAACATTTTAATTAATTCAGCTCATCATTTTATTCAAATAATAACCATTCACTAACCTACCAAATTAAAACATTAATATAGATCAGCTTTTTTTTATCTAGGTGGACACATATTTGTTCTCTTCGATGATTCAATTTTTCTTCTTTCTAATTAGCTTTCATCGTCGGTTCTAATCCAGTCAGTAGAAAGAGAGCCATGGGATCACCAGCACTGCGGATTCAACGTTGTTTTCGCCGGTGTAATGAAAAGGGTTTGCGTGACGGTGTGTTAAATACACTTGTATCGCCGACTTTGTTCAACAAGGAGGGAGAGAAAGAGGTGGTGTTGAACCCTAACATCACCGCAAGAAGAAGAGATAAGAAGAGATGTAGCCATGAGAGAGAGTATGGGAGAACAAGAGAGATCGTAAATACATAGAGAAAAAGGAAGAAGAAAAGATGGTGCCAAGAGATGGAGGGGGGAAGCGGCGAACCATATGACAATCAACGGAGAAGGAGACGTTGCAGAGGTAGTGGATATGGTAGTAATTACTGTGACTGTGGCAGGCCATGGTGGTGGTCGAAGAGCAAAGTCGGAGTTGATCGGAGCTGGAGAAGAGAAGAACGAGAAAGAGGAATAAGATTTTAAAACAGTTTGGTGAGGTGCCTTTGGAGGCTCGTCGGCGCTGGATGTGACATCGGATTACAAAGAAAAAAACATCTGCGTGATCACCATCAAGCCATGAGCTCGTAGCAACTGATGGAAGTCCGATCAGAGTTATATTCAAGAAGTTATGTGGGTTGCTTCCTACGCAAGAAGTTACTAGAACTGCCTAAACCAGATTCGAAGTAATCAGATTCAAAGTTGTCTCCTTGGAACAGTGTTTAATAGTCCAAAACTTACCCGATCGAGCTGAGATTTGGTGGGGAGCTTCACGGTACTACTGGCTATAGATTCAGTGGTGGGATTGTAATTTTTAACAGTTAGTTGTAGTTTTATACTGGTGTGTTTTGAGACATTTGTATGGAGTAAATAGTAACATTTTAATGTTTGGTTTGACACATTTTAATGTTTGGTTTGACAAACGAGGTTGGATAGAGCTGAAGCTTTGTATGAGTGTTCTTGAATATTGGGTCGAAATGGGAAAGGAGAAATGAGTTTCAACATTTAAGTGGCAAAGGAGGAGGATAATTCTCGAGATAACGAAACACAAGAAGGTACGAAAGATGCATGAGGATATGTTTGAACCAAAGAAAATTGAGATAGATACTGAGATTAAAAAAAAAAAAGGATGAAAAAGCTGTGACGGAAGATAAAGAGTCAGATGTTTAGACAAATGGAGACAATGCTGAAACTGATAAAAACTGTGATGGAAGATAAAGAGTCAGAGGTTAACTTGTGATTGTAGGCAAGACTCATCCTTAAGAAGAAGAGATGTTAGAGTTTTACAAATACTAAACTGCAGACTAAAAGACCACTAGAGTAAACTACATATCTTTGTTTTGGAAGAAGAGATGTTAGAGTTTTACAAATACTAAACTGCAGACTAAAAGACCACAAGAGTAAAATACATATCTTTGTTCGAAATGCTTCACGATGGGGCAAAAATAATGAAGATGTTTTTTTGATGAAGAGATTGAAACTAGGAACCAATAGGTGAAACATTTTTCTTGCTCGTGGTTTTAATGCTACATAAGTATAACTATGATGTGATTTCAAATATGCCACAGTGGTGGATATTGATATATGTTTTGGTTTGGATTTGAGGCGGATTATGTTTCAGAGAATTTCATTATGAGATTTATATGGTATGGTTTTGGCCTTTTGCGATCCTAGAGTTTTTTTATTATTTAAATATTATATTTTCTTTTAATGTTTACAAATCATGTTTTTAAGGTAAATAAACAATGATAATCAATCAACATATGCTTTGATTTTTTTTAATTATTATTACAAACAATATATAAAAATTATTTTTAAAATAATAAAAATAAAAACAAAATAAAAAGATAATTTGCGGCGTAGCGCGGGTACTATCTTAGTTAGTGTAAAACATGGAATTTAATTGTAGAATTTTGTAATTTTGTTTGTTTGGTAATGCGCTGGTAATATATAATTATTATTCAATATATATATATATATATATAATAATAATAATAATAATCTAAACCTAATTTGGGAAAAACCCCATATCGAAATGGATTCGATTTTTTTTTGTTGCGAACTCTAACGAGAAAAATTCCTCCGTCTTTGCGAACTCCGACGAGAAAAACTACTCCATCGCCATCGAAGATGACGTCAACTTCTACGTTTCTGACCGGTCCGCCTGAAGATCCGGCGGCGAGAAACACACATCCTTATCGCCACGCTCAGTACGCCTCGAGGATGGACAAATCGTGTTCTCTCTACGCGTGCAACAATTTGGCATTGGAGGGAGACTGGTACTATTGCTTGCACCATGAACAACTGGCTCATGAGGAGCAAAACATGAACAAGGCGTATATCATCGTGGATGAAATTTTTCGCATCAACACTGAAAAGAACCGGGAGAAAGATCTCTGTAACGTGATAGCTTTGCTAAAGAAAGTGAACCATGGGATTGCCTAAGGCATCCGAATGATATACGCTTTGTAAAAAAATCTATCAAAATGGATGCTATAATTTTCTTTTAACGAAAAATGTAGACTTCAATATTGTATTAATACTTTCTCAAAAAAAAAATTGTATTAATTTAAAAAAATTCAGATAGTGTCGAAAAATATAGTTTACCCCATTATATTATAATGAACTATTTTTTTTTGCTTTTCTTTACTATTAATGGAACGAAAGAAATTAGTAAAACAAGTAAACAACATGGAATTTAATTAAAGATTTACATAATTTTTTTTTTTGGTCATGCACTGGTAATATATAATAATCACTATAAACCTAATTCGTGAAGTGAAAAGTAAAAACCCCAAATCGAAATCAAGATTTGATTTTTTTTGTTGGTTTGGGAACTCCGATCGCCGAGATTGATACTGCTTCTCCTATCATGAAGAACTCGCTCATGAGGCGCAAAGCATGGCATATATCATAATTGATGACTACTTTGGGATAAACTGTGAAAAGAATCACGAGAAAGATATATTAAACATCATTGCTTTCTTTAAAAAAATCGACCATGGAGTTGCCCAAAGAATCCGAATGGTTGAAGATGATGGAATTTTTGAGAGGGTTATGTGGGAATGAGTTAACCCATGATCACAAATATTGATTTAGAGATTAACAATGTAGTGGCAGCAAAATGATGTACCGCTCCTGCACACATGATAAATTGATTCATAAATTGGTGTCAAATATCCACAATTCACCATGTAGTTTATACCTTAATATTTTCATATAGATTGCAACAATTTTTCTTCCACATGATCGTTGATATTATGAACTAAAAATCATAGAGTTTTTCACATAAAAATCATATTTTCATTTGAAAAAACAAAATATTATAAAAGACTGTTTTTATTAAAAAATCATTTCTGAAGTAGTACACAATTATATACAATACTAAGTATTTCTAGCAGAAGAAATATAATTTTTTATTTAGAAATCAACAATATCAAATGAGGAAACTTAATCTTATATAGAAACTGGTTTGTCCATATATATATATATGTATATAAAGTAATTTTGCTTATACATTTTTAAACTTAATAGCATGGATTGTTTTTCACTTGAAATTTACAGTATTATTTTGTAGAACATGTTACAAAATTACATTCTATTTCTTTATTGTTTATTGTTTTGGTTTGAATAGAAACTGCTTACATTTGTCGTTTTATTAAATAAATAGCATTAAATATTTTTCATCTGACTAATCACACAAATAACTATGTAATTTGTGCACTTCAAATTAAAATCCCCACTAAACTTGTATAATCATAATTAAAAGAGGACACTAAATTCAACAATCCTCAATAATTTTATTTGATCTTAATTTTTGAATTTAATGAACGAAAGCAAAGAATATATAACAAAATGTCTTTATTAAATTTGAAAATTTGGTTTTTTTAGTCCTGCAAAAATTCTGTTTAATTCTATTAAAATCTTGAAAAAGAAATTGTCCATTTGCGTTGACAAAAAAAAAATTGTTAGAATTTAAAAAACGGTTTGAAAATCTTTTTACGTTTGTTCTTTAAAAAAGGTACTATAGCTTATTCCTCTAATTCCATTCATTTAGATTCTATTATTTCTATTCAAAATGCAGTTGCTGACTTCAATCGGTCAAACAAACAAAAATATTGGCTCTTACTGGTAACCATTAGAAGAACAAAAAGAAAAGGAATAAAAAGAACAATGCGGAACAAAATAAATAGTTTTTGAGGAATGAAAAGAAAATCTGCAGAGAAAAAACAAAATAGTAAATGGTAACCAAACAGTAAAAATACATTTTAAAATATATTAAATATTAAATAAATAAAAATTCAGTGATAATACTAATACTACTTTCAATACATATAATGAATTTTACATTTGATTTTAAAATAAAATTTTAGATATGTCATATTAAATATTAATAATTAATATTAACCTACAGTAAAATTTTAAGAGTAATTTAAAATATTTTTAGTTCTCATTTACAATATAAACATGAGTCTCTTAAATTTATCTTACTATTCATATAATTTCAAATAGAACCTTAAGATTAGTTTAACATGAAATTTATATCAAAAATATTTTTTTTATCAATATATTGTGAAAATATGAAAATTCTTATACTACAAAATTGAAATAGTATTAATAAACTTATTTTTTATTTATTTTAAAATAAAAAACGAATTTTAATATTTTTTCTTTTTTTGGTTCCATTTATTCCTCATCAATTTTGGAGAGGAATAATTTTGTTGTATTATTTTTTATTTTTTGAAAAATGTAGAGGAATGTGTAGGAAAAAAATATTACTATCAAATGGTAAAAGATTTGTGGAATAAAGAGGAATATCACATTTCTCCTCATTCTTTTTCTAAATTGTGGTTACCATTTGAAGCCTTCATATCGTATAACACACAACACCACTACGTTAGGAGTCGTTCAGATTTAATTATGATAATATAGAAACAAAACTTTGAAATATATGAAGTAAGGAAAAAAACAATTTTAAATAAAAATACACACATCATTGTAAAACAATATAAAAAGGAAAACAATAGTTAACATCGTCCATATGTAGAAAAGCATACGTTTTAGCCGGATTAAGACTTTAAACCCATGACCCTCACATATTAGCGCTAGTTGTAAATAAAAATGCAATAAATAAAACGATTTAACTTATGGGAATAAAACATTAGGCTATAGGGTATTTCAGAGATCAATGATCCAATGGGGAAATGAAGTAAGGAATTCAAAAGTTAAGAACCGTTCTAGAACATGAACACAAGATTTGACTAACCCTCTTTCAAGGTATCAATCACTAAAGTTGACTACTCAATTACTAAACTTTCATTTGTAATCTCCTAATCAAATTTGCATTATCAAACAAGTTCACTTAGTTCACAATATCCCCTAACAGCAACTTTGCAGGTTAGAGAAATATTGGTTCAGGCATTCTATTGAACACTTGTGATGCATAGAAAGAATTAGAATCTAAAACAAGGTGATCAGTCCTATTCTAGCATTAAGAGCATATGAATCAAAGAACCACAAAGAAAATAGAATTCCCAAGCAACAATTAAACCATCAAATCATTTGATACCCTACTTAGAATCCTAAAACCCAATTAGCTGACTACTCACATGAAAGCAACAACACAAAGAGAGGAAGAAGACATAATTAAATTGAGGAAAAAAGATGGCTAGCTACCCCAAGTATAAGAGAATACATGGTTACACATACCAAGTATAATATTGTATCCTCCATTACACAAAGTATATGTATTATATGACCACATGCATGAACTATATGACGTCATGTGGTTAACACCATAAACACAAAATCCAGTACACCGATCGACTGACTTCGGCGAAGACCAACATTGACTCCGGCCTTGACTAAATTTTTTTTTTAAAAAATAATTATATTAAATCATTAATGGTTTGTCATGATTAAAAAAAACATATTCAATTCAATATCTAAATATTTTTATATATCTCTAATGTATTCATTCTTAGTTAAATGAAAATCATTGACAATTATTTTCAAGATGTAATATAAAGGTATTTTCAAAAATACTCTTATTCAATACCTTTTTGCAAACATACCCTCTAATCAAATATATTGTTCTGCTAAAATCAATTTTTGTATCTTTATCCTTTATATATTAGAAGTAAATATTGTGAGTTTATTTTGTTGTTGTTTACATGTTATTAAGATTATCTAAATTTTATAGTAAAAGTATCTAAAATTTTGTACAACATTTACCATGTAAACTTTAGAGTAAATAGTCATATACTCAATCTTTTGCATATTATTTTATTAATGAAAGTATTTGAATTTGATTTTATTGATTTTGTAGTATTTAAATAATCCGATTATCAATAATTATTAATGATTTTTATTTAACCATTAATTTAACTTTAAAAATAAATTAACTAATTCTAAGAATGAATACATTAGATATATAAAAAATATTTTGGTTATTGAATTGAATATGTTTTTTAATCATGAAAAACATAAAAATGTTTACATTATAGTATTTATTATTTTTGTTTTTTTAATAGAAAAAAATAAAAATATATTTTTTTTGGTCAACGCTGGAGTCAACGTCGGTCTTCGTCGGAGTCAGTCGACCGGTGTACTGAATTTTATGTTTATGGTGTTGACCACATAACGTCATATAGTTCATGCATGTGACCATGTAATACATATACTTCATGTAGTTGAAGATACCATAGTATACTTGGTATATGTGACCATGTATTCTTCTATACTTGGTGTAGCTAGCCATTTTTTTCTTAAATTGATGAAATTAAATGAGGAAAGAGATTAGAAATCTTCTCCAATTTCTCAAAGAGGATGAATCTCTAATCTCCAGAAATGACTTACAAAAGTCTCAAGGTGCAGAAAAACTCAGAAAATATAGAATAATATTGCTAATTAGGTCATTGGGGGTATTTATACCTTTATTAAAATAAAAGAAATAAAATAAAAGTGAAAATAGAAAAATTCATGAAAAGAAAATAAGTGTCTGGAACCCAGGCAGAAAGACAGCAGACTTCACTAGACTTCAATAGATTTGTCTACAGACTTACCAGACTTCACCAGACTCCTCCAGACTTCACTAGACTTCCCCAGACTTATCTATAGACTTCACCAGGCTTCTCTAGACTTGTCCAAACTTCATGATTCAGTTCAACTTGCAGATGTCTAAAAGTCACTTCCTGCTTCTTTATTCCAATCAAGCGTGAATCCAACCAAAAGACTCCAAATCTAGAACATCGTCTCTACACCTAATCACAACTCAAGAAAAGACCAGAAAAACACAAAAGACTAAGAAAGATGCGACAAATGACTCAAAATAAATACTAAATGAAGGACGAAAGACACTAAAAACACAATACGTCAAGAATACGATTTCAAAACTAGCTAGTAGGAAGTCGAATGTTGTTTACGTTTAGCGAAGTCGATCATAAGCAATGCTAAGTGAGCTTTCTACTGTAACTAAGTGATTAAAGTGAGAACTCAACCATCAATATCTCTTTCTGTTTCCGACAGATATCCATGACTTCCCTGTTCAAATCCATGCATATTGTAAGCACATATGAACTGAAAGCTAACTTAAAAGATTTGTGTAGCTGTGTCGATTGGTTACCAGACGAGTGTGGTTTCTGTCACAGACTGCGTGGTGCATCAGCATCCCTACAGCCACTGAGACATTGAACGAATCAACCATCGGAATATTGCGACGCAGATTTTATAACTCCAATGCTTCGTCACTTCCTCATCAATCCATTAAGAAATTATAAAGCCACAAGTTTTTGAAACTGAGAGTTGATATCTACCCTCGTTTCCAACAGCTATTGCTGTTGGGCATATGACCAGTCCATATCGTCAATGGAAACCTATAAGATAATACCACCAAGAAAATGCCATGGGTATACCGTATACATATTCATTTTGCCTAATCAATAATGGTAATGACGGAAACATACAAACAAATCTTTCGAGGTTTGGTCTACCGCTCGCAACCACAACCTTCGTTTGATATGTTTATCACATGCTCTCTATAGACTTGTCTGTACATGCTGCGTGGACCAACCTTTTATAAAGGCAATCTGATCAGACTAAGGATACTTTAAATCATTGTTGGTGCAGGATTTAGCACCCCCAACATACCGAACTAAACCAGAAAAATAATTTGATTATTTAACTGGGAATCCGGTTAAATACTGTGACAACCCGTCCCGTTGACCCCACTAGCCCACCGCTAGCTTCCAAATTTAAAAGGATCGGTCGTTTTAAATACCCAATTAGGTATTATTTGAGGCTTGTTCGGAAGAGGGAAGCCCAACCTTGAAGATGAAGAACCGACTTCTCTATTTGCCTGGCGGCCGACTCAAGGAAAGAAGCAACTTTCCTTATTTTAGTTCGACGTGATAAGGAAAGTTAATATATTATGTAATCTAGAGGGATGTAAAAATAAGGGGAGACTTATCCATTGTAAACCATCCAAGAAAGAGTACAATAATTGAGTTCTCCCATTGTTCTTAGCAAAAAACCCTAGTTCGAGAGATCCAAAACCCCTTTTCTAATTTCAAAGCTTAGATCAACTTTCTAGAGAGATTACTCCTTCTAATTTGTTTCCCTCACTAAATATATTTATCGTGGAAACCTAGTTTCTAAAATTGGCACCGTTCTTTTTCGTTTTGGTTAACTTAATATTTGAATTAGGATACTTAATATTCACATATTTCGTATTGGCTCTGCGGGTTATATTGTATATATTCCTGCTAACCGTGTAATTATTATGTAATATCTTCTAATTTGGTTTATAACTTTATTATGTTTATAAAGTTTGTATCACTTCTCGTGTAAAGGGAAAGATAAGAACATAGTTTGTTACAACGTGTTTTGTGTTTCTTAATTTATTTTTTAACCAACTCTCTCGTGGTTGTCAGAGCTTCTACCAAATCTCTTCTAGTCATAATTTATTTTCAGGTTACTTATAACTTATAACCTAGTCTCTTCTAGTTCTGTCTAGCTGATGGCAAATTAAAATATAAGACAAAAATCCAAATAATTTGTTACAACGTGTTTTGTGTTTTTTTTTTTTTTTTTTTTTTTTGAGTCTTTTGACCAACCCTTTTGTTTTGTATTGGAGATTTGAATTATATGTTTTTTTTTTTTTTTTTTTTGAATTTGAATTATATGTTGCGACTAAATAAACGCTTCTTGCCTAATAATTGGAGTGGTGTACGTACTAAAATATTTGAAACAAATTTCATCCATCCGAGTAAGTACTTGCTGCGTGTACCAACCTTTTTCGAATGTGTAGGTTTGATATGAACTGATTGTAAGAAGATTACTATAAATCGAGAGTTTGTTTTGATCATATATAGAAGATAAGGACACATTATTATTCTTTATTTGGATAATAGCAAGTAGAAAGGGTAAACAATCTAGGGATCGATGACCTTCTTCTACATCACATAGAAAACCTGAAAATAGTCCATGCATTTTTTTTGTCGCATACACGACAATTATTGAAAACAGGGAAAAGAACAACACATAGTTCGTGAATATGCTTGTTAGGCAGTTTCAACTGCATTGGATGAGCCCTTAGTACATAACTCCGAACATGCCTTGGTGCAATGTATAACTGCTCCATTCACAATCTCACTTGCATCTAATTCAGGGAAACAAAATTAATTAGAGTTAATTGATTTTTCACTTGCTCCAAAAATCTAATAATAATAATAAAAAAGTAATAATAATAGTAATGAGTTTCTGCGTTACCGGAGTTCTGGAGAGTGGCTAAGGTACCACACACAGAGGATGCACAACCCAACTTGCAGTACTCCTTGACATCACCACCTTAAATAAAATAATCTTTTTTTATAAAATAACTTGTAACTTGCATCAAAATCTTGGTCCAACTTGTAAAATTTGATAGAATTTTTCGGTAGAATTTTTCCCTGCTCATTTTCAAGTAAAGAATCTCAGCACGGGGCCAGGTTGCTCCTAGGGAAGACTAGAAATGAGCAGTATGAGTGGCCTCTTTCATCGTCACCACCATCCTCTATGTTTGCGGCACCTTATCCCAAGGCTGATCTTAACTCATGGCATTCGAGACTCGACCACCCATCCCTATCTTAAAACACTTGTTTCTCAATTTTTTTTTTTGAATATAATGTTAAATTAGATTCAAAGAAAAAATAGCGTTTTTACAACAAATGCGACATGTTTTTGAAAAAAATTAAAAGAGAATCTACAACATATTCATCCTAGAGCTCTTGAAGCGAACCATAACTGAATACCATCCTCGTATCGACGGTCCCCCATTGCAGAGATAGCCAATAGTTGGTTCCGCGATAGCCAATAATTTTCTTTACCCCTTTCTTCTTCTTTAAGTTGTCTTGTTCCGATTGTCTTATTTATAAAAGCGACAAACTTCCTTTTTATAGAAACACAATCGCCTAAACTCATCCAATTGAATACTTATATACAGACATAAGGACCTCTCCTATCGTTTCTATAGATAACTTCAAGTATTACTTAGTTATCATTGACTATTTCACAAGATATACATGGTTGTATCCTCTCAAACAAAAGTCTAATGTTTGCGACACCGTCATTTCCTTTACCACGCTCATTGAAAACAAGTTTAAATGCAAGATAAGGACACTCTATATGACAATGGTGGAGAATCATCGCACTAAGGTCCTTTATTACGTCTCATGGAATCACACATCTGACTACACTGCCGCATACTTCCGAATGCAACGGTCTCTCCGAGCATAAACACCGTCATGTGGTTGAGACGGGTCCATGCCCACCAGTTATTGGAGCTATGCCTTTACGACTGCGGTTTATAAGGTAAACCGCATGGTCACACCGGTACTCGACAATGTCTCACCATATTACAAGCTATATGGCCAATCCCCAAATTATCTTGAACTTCTAGTTTTTTGCTGTGCATGCCATCCATGGCTTCGTCCATACACCGCTCATAATTTGGAGAGCTGCTGGGTGCCTTGAGTTTTTCTTGGTTATTCGCTCACTCAGAGCGCATACAACTGCTTGGATAAGGTGACTGGCTGTATCTATACATCATGACATGTTCACTTTGTGGAGTTGTCTTTCTTGTTTGCATCACCGCTGCCGCTAATGGTGCCAATTGCTGAACCTGTCATCACATCGGCTCTTCCACACATGTTTATACCTGTCGTGACACGCCCACTCATACCTACTAGTTCTTCGTCGCTCTTGTGCTCTGCTCCTCACCACTCCTATACCGTGCTCCACCACTACCACCATCGGTCCCTTCATTACCACTGTTTTTGGATCGCAATACCACTGCAATGCCTCTTGCCACTACTCCGCATACCTCAACAACCACAAGTCCTACAAATGCCTCAGACCCACCTACTCACCCGAGCTCACCCACCTCATCACAAAATAGCACTGGTTCCTCTCTTACCACAGCTACTTCCTCATTACCACCCACACCCACACCATTTACTTTACCGTCCTCAGTTCCTGCTCCTCCCCACCTCCCCCTCTTGCTAACCGTCAGAGCCATGCAAACATAATCTATGGCTGAAGGTGATAAAAAAAATTGTTGCCATTCATAAAAAAATTTAATGTCAAGAACGGTGAATACCAGTCATATAACAAAAGAAACAACAAACTTTAAATAAAAGAAAAAAGTCTAAACTGAAATTTTTCTTCCCTTCTTCCCTAGAAAATCATTAACCAAACTTTCAAAATCAACTTTTCTAAGCAATTCTCTTTCGATAGACAAAATCGCCAAATCACTCAACCTTTCTTGTGACATACTTGAACGAAGGTAAGACTTAATCAACTTCAACTTTGAAAAATTTCTTTCAGCAGATGCAACCGAAATTGGAAGCTTCAACAACACTCGATAAGCAATCCATGAGTTCGGATAACAATCTTCAACACTTTTCCAAAAATCCAACACTTCAATAGGCTTCTTAACTTCTTTGGGTAAAGCTTCTCTTAGAACTTTTAGTTCTAAAAAAGATCATTACCAACAACATCTGAGTGCTTTCCATGAGATAAAGAAGCTTCAAGATTGGTACAAGAAGCCATCAAACTATCATCACTTGCCGACTGTAGCTTTTTCAGATCAAACAAAAAGCCAAATATTTGTTCATACCTCTGGAACTGTTCAAATCTTGTCTCAAGCGAGTAGAGAGCTTGATCCATGATTTCTATGAAGTAATCAATTCTAAAGCTCTCCTCTGGTGATAGTATAACATTTCCTTCAACGTTTTGTGATTCTTCACCATAGTGTCTTTTTCTTTTAATAACACGCTTTGCTTTTCTCAGAAATACTGCCTCAATATCCATAGTTTCTGCAATAACTTTAGCTTCTTCTTTTGCTTTCTAAAAACCTGAATCTCTGTACTTTTGAAAAAAGGAAACGAGTCCCTTTAGTTGAGAAATAGCCACATCAATGTCCATGTCTTCTGACTGCAAACTCTTACTAACAATGTTAACAGCAGATAGAAGATTATACCAAATCACCAAGGCAACCAAGAATTCAAAACTTCCAATTCCATGTGTTTCACTTGTTGCAAGACATTCAACGTCGCTCTGCTCTTTAGGATCATCACTATTTTCAGCAATGAAAACTAAAGCATCCATAATTTTAGGAGCTTGAAATCTTACCGCCTTAACACTTTCGATATGACTCTCCCAGCGAGTGTTTGATAAAGCCTTAAGTGTCAGTCCACCCACATGATCTTCAAATATTTTCCACCGTTTATTTGATGATGAAAAGAAGCAATAAGTACGCTGAATAATCCCAAAAAATGAGATTGCCTTGGAGGAAGTGGTTGCCATGTCACAAAGTGCAAGATTAAGACTATGACAACTACATGGTGTATAAAACGCACTTTGATTCACTTCAAGAAATCTTTTCTGTACTCCTTTATGCTTCCCCTTCATATTAGACCCATTGTCATATCCTTGACCCCTTACATCATCAATTTTCACGTCAAAAGCAGCCAACACTTCTTGAAGCTCAAGAAAAAGTCCTTCTCCAGATGTATCATCAACTTTCAAGAATGTCAAGAAAAATTCTTCAACCTTAGCCGAAGTTGTTATAACATCTACACATCGAATTACAACAGTCATTTGCTCATGATGGCTAATATCTAGAGTGCAGTCAAGGATGATAGAAAAATACTTTGCACCTTGAATTTTGTTGATAATCATCGCTTTAATCTCATTAGCTAACAAAGCTATCAACTCATTTTGAATTCTGTTGCTCAGAAAATGAACTTGAGATTCACCTTGTTCATATCTTCTCAGATGTTCTATCACCACCGGATCAAAATCAGCAATCATCTCAATAAAAATTAAGAAATTTCCACAACCTTCTTCTCCGATCTTGTCGTTGCTTCCTCGAAAAGCTAGATTTTGTTTGGCAAGAGTCTTTACCACAGATAAAATCCTAAGCAATACTTGCCTCCAATGAATCCTCTCTTTATTCATTACATCATGAGCATGTTTATCAATTGTCTGATTTTTTTGAAGCCTCATTTCTAGTTCCCCCCACTGTTTCATGCACACAATGTGATCACGGCTAGACTCATGCTCTCTTAGCCTTTTCAAGATATTTTTCCAATCACTGAATCCCGTAGAAGCCAATTGACTTTTGTCATTCCGATTGAACAATTTACAGCAAAAGCTAAAGATCTTGTTCACTGATTTTGAATAAACCAACCAACGACGATCTTGCTTTTGACCTTCACTCATTTGTCTTGAATAGTACACATGCGAGAAATGTCTCTTAACACTATCTTTGGGGAATATATAATCACTTGCCAGTCTTTTTGTTGGACCTTGTATGACCATAAAATCTCTCCACTCATTCCAACCCTTTCCAATACTTTCCCAATTTGCAGGATCATACATATCCGAAAACCCACAGTGCTCTCTGTTCATTCCAATCCTTGCAGTCTCATTCTCATCATCTTTTGCATTCAAGTCTTCCTCATTCACATTTTCTGCTTCTTCTCTTTCAGCCATATTTTCATCCACTCTATCATCTTCCACAATATCAGGCTGCTCAGCCTCAGCATTAGCTTTTGCAGATTCATCAAAAGTTTCAGATTTTTTTGAAATACCTGAATAATGCATTCGCTTGAGATTTTGTTTGTTCTTATTCTCTCTTTCTTTTTTTTGTTTATGTCCTCCAGATGGTTGGCTTCTTGTGTCGTTCGTTGACATGATTCTATAAATTAAAAGCATACGGAACTGATCAAGTATGAAATTTAAATAACGAATCTACAAATGATTAAGATTTAGGAACTAGATAACAAAATAAGAAGATCAATAAAGGTAGACATTTACCTTAACAAGGACGATAACCAAGTACAGAAATAGTAACAGCACTCAACGAGAGAGCGAGAGAAATGAGGAATTGAGGATTCTTCAGAAAATAAAACTGCAGAAAATTCTGTTTCGTGTGACGGTGTGATCAATTTAGAAAACTGTAGAAAAAGAATGTTTACCCTAATGTTATAATGTTTATTCAGTTTTTCAATCTATTGGGCCTAACAATTAAAAGTTATAATGTTTCGTGTGACTTATTCTTTAAAGAACGTGACTATTGGGTCTAACATTAAGGGCGGTAGGCCGAAGTTTCTTTTGTTTATACTGAGGCACGGCTTTGCTAACCGTCATCCCATGCAAACACGTTTAAAGAATAATATCACTAAACCAAAAACCAAATTTACCCTTACCACCTCCACAACCAGAATACGACCTAAGATCCCCAAGACAGTGGCGGAAGCGTTGCAGGATCCCAACTGGCGACAGGCAATGTGTGATGAAATCAATGCACAAACACGGAGTGGGACATTCAACTTGGTTCCCCCAGCTCCTACACAAAATGTTATTAGATGTAAGTGGGTCTTTACTTTTAAATATCATCCAAATAGTGAACTTGACAGGTATAAGGCACGACTTGTGGTGAAAGGTTTTTACCAACAGTATGGTCACGACTTCATCGAGATGTTTAATCTTGTGATTAAGTCCACCACTGTTCGTTCCGTGCTGCATGTCGCCGTGAGTAAGGGTTGGAGTATCCGCCAAATTGATGTCAACAATGCCTTTCTTCAAGGTACCATAACCGATGAAGTCTATGTCACGCAACCGCCGGGCTTTGTTGATCGGGATCACCCTCACTATGTGTTTCACCTCCACAAAGCACTATATGGACTGAAACAGGTTTCTCGTGCTTGGTACCAAGAGCTGCGTGGTTATCTCGTCACTCTTGGTTTTGTCAACTCTCTGAAGGACACATCTCTCTTCACTAAGCGAAAGGGTGCAGATGTTGTTCATGGGATTGTCTATGTTGACGATATGCTCATCACTAGGAGTAAAAATGGCCTTCTCATAAGTTTTATTGCTCATTTATCCTCTTGGTTCGCTCTCAAGGATCTGGGTGAAATGAGTTATTTTTTTGGAATTGAGGCAACCCATACGAAGCATGGACTACACCTTATGCAGAGGAAGTATATCATTGATTTACTTGATAAAACGAATATGCTAGCTGCTCGTGTTGTCTCTACTACGATGGTACCGACTCCCAAGCTCACTCTCACCTCTGGTACACCGCTTTCTTCACCTATGGGATACAAAGCAATTATTGGGAGTTTGCAGCATCTCTCCTTCACTCGCCCTGATCTTGCTTATGTCGTTAACCGCTTATCTCAGTTAATGCATTGTCCAACGGATCTCCATTGGCAAGCTGTGAAACACATCCTTCATTATCTCGCTGGCACCACAACCCTTGGTATTACTCTGATGCAGATTGCTCTCGTGACCTCAATGATGGTTTTTTTCTACTAATGCATATATCTTGTACCTTGGTGGGAATCCAATCTCTTGGTCCTCTCAGAAACAATGCGGTGTTGCTCATTCCTCCAAGGAATCTGAGTACCGTGCAATGGCCAATGTTGCTTTGGAACTCACCTGGGTATGTTCTCTCCTCACTGAACTTGACATCACATTATCGGCCCGTCCAATGATCTACTGCGATAATGTTGGTGCCATTTACCTCTCTGCAAACCCCGTATTCCACTCTCGTATGAGGCATATCGCTATTGATTTCCATTTTATTCGCCAATATGTTCAAGCCGGAGCTCTCCGCGTATCACACTTCTCTATGCATGATCAACTTACAGATGGATGGACTGACCAAACCTTTGGCAAGACCACAGTTTGAAGCTAACATTTCCAAGATTGGAGTTGCTCTGGCCCCTCCATCTTGAGGGGCGTGTAAGTGATATTGAGGACCTAAGTGTAACTAGTAAATACTTAATCTATGTTGTACACACTATAAATATTCTAAGTCCTTACACTTAATATAAATAAGCATTTTCTCGTATATTAGGATACTTATTCACTATTTCTTATTGGTTCTTGCTGTTATATTGTATACATTCGTGCTAACCGTGTAATTATTATGTACGTTCTTATAGTTTGGAGTGAGATTAAAGTCCAAATAGTTTGTTACAACGTATTTTGTGTTTCCTTTTTTTTTTTTATTTTTTTTTTTTATCGTTCTGGATTTTATTATTGATTGCAAATTATGAGAAATAATAAATATGATTCTACCATGGACAATTCCTTCTGACCCTATTAGATTCACTACAAACACTCGTGTTCCATACTCTCTCTTGGCCCCATGCCCTTGATGGACACCTCCTTCTCTATGCTCACCTTCAATTGTATGTAGAATCACAGCGAACAACGATAATTGCGCATCACTGGAGAACGTCTGTAAATTTACCTCCTTTAATCTGCACAATTAACAAGTGATTCCTCTTATCACATATATCCAGGGCTATCCCAAGATAGCATTATAGATCGGAGGTGCGTCTATGACCACGAACTTAGTTTTCCGTGTAACTCAGCCAGCTTGCACCTGCAGCTTCACATCGTCCATTGACATTTTGGTGATCCCGTCATATCCAGTCAATGTCCTAGTCTCTGGCTTGACCTGCTCCGGTGTAATGCCCATATTTTCTAGTGTCTGCCAGAAAATGACATTGACCGTGCTCCCGGTATCTACCAAGACCCGCTCAACATCAAATTTGTGACATCCCGTCCCGCGGACCCCACTAGCCCCCCGCTAGCTACCCCAACGGACCGTCCGTGGACCCTGCTAGCCCCCCGCTAGCCGTCCCAACGGACTCCAGGCTGGCCCTGCAGGGCATCGATCCTAACCCATCACTGTGGATATCCCAATCCACCAGTTGGTTATTGGTGCACCAGGCGTTCCTCGAACCCTGGTCCCCACCCTTTAATAACCTTCCCACAGGACAAGTTGCCACCAGTTGGAGCTTCAGCTTATTGTGCAGGACCGCAGCTCGCATGATCCGCTGAGTAAAGGGGGTCTAATGCATTTCTTCAAACATCTTGCCGATATCGGGGGCTAGAATAACATCCCGATGAAGGAGGGAGTCCGTGTCCCGAAGATTGGAGTGGATCTCTTTAATCTTGAGACGGGGTTCCGCGTTGATCAGGACAATTGGTTGGGTGACCAGAGTTCCATAGGCACGCGAGGTCTGTCCTATGGAGGGTCAAATTCTTGAAGCTATATGCAGAGGGATTATCCTACTGCACGATTGATTGACTATGAACGGAGGGTCCGGGATTTCAAGACGGCGAGTTAGATAGCCCGTCCCAAACCGTTGTGGTTGCTCCGTGTCAGGTTGAGGGGGATGGGTTGTCCAATTAGCGACCGCATCCATCCTTCGATTTGTTTCAGAGATCATCTAATAGATCTCCTTGGTCATCATCCCGAACATGATTTGGAAATCATTCAGAGAGATGACCTGGGGAGGTTATGCGACTTGCGTAGCAGGAGGTTGCACGACGTCGGACTGGACATCGGATTGGTGTCCATCTGCATGTTCTGTCCCCTGGCTGGGTACTTCGACCGTGCCCGTCTCGGTGTGAGGAGCAGGTTGGTCGTCAGTCAAGTTAGCCGACGTGTTCTGGTTACGGCGAATATAGAGGACTTGCGGCGGTGCGGTCGAAGTAGCGTTAGGGTCGAAGGTGCTACCCTGCGGGTTAGGGTTTTGAAGGCTCTCAACGGTGGACATGTCTTGCTCGGAGATGGCTGCACTGGTGATTCCATCGTTTGGAAGCGATGTCATGATTGAATCTTGAAGAGAAACTTTGAGGCTTTTGAGAGATAAAACTTGAGATTTTTGTCGTCTGTCACATACAGCGCCAATTGTAGAAACAAGGTTTCACACAATGAATGTTTGATGCGGGAAACAAATTCAATAAAGAAATCTCTCAAAAAACTCGATTAAAGACAAGAATAAAAAAGGATTAAGATCTCTTGGAAAACAAGCTAGGATTTTCCTCCAGAATTATAGTTATTGTATTAATTGCTAGATTATTTACAAATAGAGGGATGCCCCTCCATTTATATTCTAGTGTAGATTACAAAATATGTCTACTTTCCTAATACTTTGAATTAAAATTAAGAAAGTTTCCCCTTTTGATGTTTGGTCGGTCTCGAAGGACGATCTGCGGAAGTCGGCTGGTCGTCCTTGATGGGCCGATTAACTTGGTCGGTTCTTCATTTGAAGGCCCATCTAATCGTCTAAGCAAACCCCTGGTTTAATTAACCGATTTGTCATTAGTTTAAGTCGGTATATCGGGGATGCTAGATCCCACACCAACATAGTTGGTGTACGGCTAGCAACCACAAATTTCGTTTGATATGTTTATCACATGGTCTCTATAGACTTGTTTGTACATGCTGCGTGGATCAACCTTTTTTTTGTGGCAATCTGTTTCAGACTAGGGATACTTTAAATCATCTTCTTCCATTTCGTTTTGGTTAACTTAATATTTGAATTAGGATACTTAATATTCACTCTTTCGTATTATGCGAGTTATATTTTAGATATTAGTGCTAACCGTGTAACTATTATGTAATATCTGATAATAATTTGGTCAATAACTTTATTATGTCTATAAATGTTTGTATCACTTCTCGTGTAAAGGGAAAGATGAGAACATAGTTTGTTACAACGTGTTTGTGTTTCTTAATTTATTTTTTAACAAACTCTCTCGTGGTTTGTCAGAGCTTCTACCAAATATCTTCTAGTTATAAGTTATAACCAAATCTACTTCTATTTCTGTCTAGCTGATGGCAAATTTTCAAATAGTTTGTACAACGTGTTTTGTTGTTCTTTTAGTTTTAACCAACTCTTTTTTTTTTGTATTGGAGTTTTGAATTATATTCTGGGAGCAAATAAATGCTTGGTGCCTAAATAATTAGAGTGGTGTACTAAAATATTTGAAAAAAGAAATCATCCATCCGAGTAAGTGTGTTAGAGTTAACTGATAATTCTAGAGTAGTAAATATTTTACATGCTTTCGTGATCTATAAAAACTAAATGTTCACTTAAATTATAAATTCACTTTAACCAAAAGAATAATATATATATATATAAGTATTCGGGTTTACCAATAAAAAGAATAGGTTGTTGGATAATTTCAGTATCTCAAAAAATTCAAATTTATCTATTTCCAAAATATTCATTCAAAACATGTACTATGTTGAAATTTTTACGGATCTTGGTTCATAAGTGAAAAAAAAACAATTTTGAATAGTTAAAAATAGTTTTAGTGGATTAATATCATAACTGTTAAGATTCTAATAAATTCTATGGTGAAAGGATTATTATTTCATTATCAAACTTTTAAAGCAAACCAATATAATTTTATGTTATAGATGCTATAAAACTAAATATAGCTACAAATAAAATCCACATATATGTGAGGATGATCCAAAACACTTACCTATTTCCTTATCTAATAAACTAAAATATACAATATGAAATATGTAGATTATTATTAAAACTAAAGTTATGAGATGAAAAATCATATATGCGACAGTACATACCACTTTTTTCTTAAAATAAATATACTGTTTTCTGTTCCAATTTTCACGTGAAAAACAATGATGTTTCGCTCTGAGGAGGGCGATTTTGTTGACGATTCACCAATCTCTTCTCTTTCTCCTCTTTCTCCTTCAAGGAGTGTGATTACTTCCGGAAAGTTCAACACTGTGTTGTCAAATTGGACGGTTTATGTCTGTTATCCGTTTCGGTTAACAGTTATCTCTCTCCGTTAACATTAGGGAGTAACCGTCGAGAAAAACCGCCATGGGAAACTTATTTAAGGCGTCCCTTCGGTTGAATTTTCTACTCAATCACAATCCCCTTTCTTCCAACAATCAATACCATCCTGTCTGTAACAATGAGTGATGTTCGAAAATCGTTACAAGAACTGAATCTGGGAATTGGGGATGTTCCGATCCCTTTGCCCCCAGAAATCTGTGGTCATGCGGCATCCTTGAATCGTTTCTCTCTGATTGTTTCCACTGCGAATCCAAAGAAGCAAAATCTGAGAGCATTGGTACTTCAGATGCCCAAAATCTGGGGCTTCGCAACTTCATGCCATGGGCGAATTCTAGGGAATGGTAAAGCCCTTTTCATCTTTGACTCTGAAGAATCGATGAATCTTGTTCTCCGACGTGGTCCCTGGGCCTCTAATGACTGGATGTTGACAGTTCATCACTGGTATCCAAACATTACTGAGGGGGCGCAGAAGATCATTCCGTTCTGGATACAAATCAAGGGTATTCCACTTCTCTACTTATCGAATGCTATGGTTGAGAGTATTAGTTCTCAACTGGGTTATGTAACCACTGTTGATTATGATGATAATGCAAGTCGTGTGGACTTTGTTCGTGTTTGTGTCAATTGGAACATTGACTCGCCACTTCAGTTCCAGAGGATTTTTTAGTTCGATGGAGTCACAAATACCATTCTAAAGTTTCGATATGAGAGGCTTCGTAATTTCTGTTTCGAAGTGTGGGTCTCTTACTCATGATGTCAAAGACTGTGTGCTGACTTTTGCCAGTCCAAATCCGCTGGATGATGATAATAATGATGATGATGGAGATGATGACTTTGATTCTGATGCTAATGATCCGGGAGACGATTCTAAATCTCTACCAGTTACGGCCACAGATTCTCCAACTGATACTCTGCAGACCATTGCCCCTGATGGGGAAATTCCTGGCCTGGCTCCAACTGCTACTCGTGGAACACAACTCAAGGTGCCCCTTTCGACAACAATCCGTTCCTTGGGCCCTGCTGGTGAAATCTGGGGATTCGACTATCCGTCTCGGTCCCGTGAATTCATCATTACTGAATCCACCGAGGCATCTAACGAATCCTTGCTGCCAAGTGCCTTTGAAGATACGGAACTAACAGCAGAGCGTCTTCGATACCTGACCAACAAGTTTCAACCTGGTAAGCATGGTCACCCTGAGTTTTTCGTGCAGGCTAGACAACTGAAGGAAGATCAACTTAGCAAAGGGAAGCTGGAGACAAAGAGAAAGCACATATCAAAGGAAAGCTATTTCCAGCAATATGAAGAAGAGGAGGATTTGATGGTCCTGAATCAAATCTGAAAGAAAGAAAGACTTGAGTCCGAGGGTTCTTGCCCGGGATTTGGATTTGGCGGAGGCGCGGGGGGGCCCGGTACCCCCACATCCCCCATGAGGATCTTAGCATGGACCTGTCAGCGGTGTGCCTCAAGACTTAAAACGTTTATGTCGTAGTATTAAGCCTCATATTTTATTTCTGTGTGAAACTCTAAATAAGGATGATGTTATTTCTGAACTTACTACTGTATTAGGATTTGATTATGTATTATCCCAGCCCCCCCCCCCCCCCTCTAGGAAGGAGTGGTGGCTTAGCTTTAATGTGGATGAATCCTGTAAAGGTATCCTGTATCTCACAGGATGACCAAATGATAGATTTTCATGTAAGCTTTAATAATAATGACTTTTACTTGTCGGGTGTTTATGGCCATCCTGTTCAAAGTGAAAGAAATGTATTTTGGGAACAACTAAAAACAGTGGGAGAGAGTAGAACAGGATCTTGGTTACTTGTGGGAGACTTCAACGAAATCAAAGATAACAATGAGAAGATTGGTGGTGCAATGAGAGGGGAATGGACATTTCAGAACTTTAGGAGGATGATCAACTCTTGTGATTTACGGGACCTCCGATTAAAGGGAACAAGTTCTCATGGGTGGGGGAAAGATATCAACACACTATCAAATTCTGCCTAGATAGAGTGATGATAAATTCTCAAGGAGCAACAACGTTCCCGAATGCTGAAGTGGAATTTCTTGATTTTTGTGGCTCTGACCATAAACAAACACTTACATCAATTTATAAAAATAAGCCAGCAAAATTTAAACCCTTCCGGTTTGACAAAAGAGTACTGGAACTGGATAAATTTGAGGAGGTGGTGACGAATGGTTGGAATGCTGGGAAGCAACAAGTCCGATCCTCTATCGTTGATCAGATTGTTAGTTGTCGCTCAGCCATGGCAAAAGGGAAACATAAATTTAATTTTAATTCCTCGGTTCGGATAGATCACTTTCAGGCAGCTCTTAACACGGCAATGGAAAGTTTGGATCCACAACAACATATGACCATTCCACGCATTCATCACAATTTGGCAAAAGCTTATCGAGATGAGGAGAGCTATTGGCAGATAAAAAGTCGAAACACTTGGTTAAACTTGGGTGACCGTAACACGGCTTATTTTCATGCTAGTACAAGAACACGACATTCAAAAAACTTCATCAGTTCGATCCATGATGAGAACAGAAAAGTTTACAATGGTGATCAAGAAATTGGAAAACACGCGGAGGAGTTTTTTAGCAAAGTCTATACATCAAATGGTATTCCTGTCTCACCTATTGACTTCGGGGACTTCGTTCCTACAATCACTCCTAAAATCAACGAAGAGCTAACTAGGATTTTTGAATGTGATGAGATATATGAGGCCATATGTTCCATTGGAGATGATAGGGCACCAGGTCCTGATGGTCTGACTGCAAGATTTTATAAACACTACTGGCACATAGTTGGGGACGATGTCACCAAAGAGGTAAAGGATTTTTTTGCTTTTTCTTATATGAAACAAGGTATAAATCACACCAACATATGCATGATTCCCAAAATTGATAGACCATATATTCTGTCTGTGACTATAGACCTATTGCATATGTAATGTGATATACAAAATAATATCAAAATGCCTTGTTAATCGTTTAAAGACACATTTGGATCTGATAATTTCCGACTCTCAAGCTGCTTTTATACCTGGAAGAATGATCACTGACAACGTTATGATAGCGCATGAAGTTATGCATTCTCTCAAAGCAAGAAAAAGAGTGTCTACACAATACATGGCTGTTAAAACTGATGTTAGTAAAACTTACGATACTGGAGAATGCGACTTTCTGGAAGTTGCTCTAAAGTTGTTCGGTTTTGGAGATCAATGGATCAACTGGATAATGGCCTCAGTGAGGTCTGTCCGATACTCTATACTTATAAATGGAGTTCCTCACAGTCATATCACACCTACTAGAGGGATTCACCAAGGAGACCTGCTGTCGCCTTATCTATTCATCATCTGTGCTGATATGATGTCACACCTAATATGGTCAAGGGCGTCATCAGGAGATATACGTGGAGTACGTATAGGAAATGGTGTTCCAGCCATCACTCATCTACAGTTTGCAGATGACTCTTTATTCTTTTGTCAAGCAAATCAACGGAATTGTCGTGCATTAAAGGATGTTTTCGAGGTCTATGAGTATTATTCTGGTCAGCAGATAAACACAAGCAAATCATTGATAACTTTTGGCTCGAGGGTAAATGGTCAATGACAAAATAAGCTAAAGCAAATCCTTGGAATCCCGAGCCATGGTGGAGGAGGAAAATACCTTGGTTTACCTGAGCAGTTTGGGAAGAAAAAAAAGGAGATGTGCAACTATATTATCGATAAGGTCACACAACGCACTTCCTCATGTAAAATGAAATACTTATCTCAAGCAGGAAAGGAAATTTTGATAAAATCGGTGGGTCTTGCAATGCCAATATACTCTATGACATGTTTCAAACTCCCTGCGAGCATAATAGAGGAAATCAAATCTATCCTTATGAGATTCTGGTGGGAGAAGAGCACACATGCAAAAGGAATTCCATGGGTTGCCTGGAAGAAACTTCAATACTCAAAATCTGAAGGTGGTTTAGGTTTTAAAGACCTATCAAAATTTAATGATGCTTTACTTGCAAAACAAGTCTAGCGCCTCATACATAACCCAAACTGTCTATTTTCGAAGATCATGAAGGCTCGTTATTACAAGGATACTACGATTTTACAGGCCAAGACGAGGAAGAATCAGTCGTATGGTTGGGCGTCTCTTTTAGCCGGATTGGATGTCATTAAAAAAGGCAGTCGGTATATAATTGGCAACGGAGAAACGACTAAGATAGGGATCGACAATATAACGTGTACTAACCCTCCGAGACCCATCCAGAACAACCAAAATACCACAACTACCTCTGTCAAAGACTACATACAACAGGTTGGTAATGTGCGTACTTGGGATACAATCAAAATACATAATGAGATTCAAACCCAGGATCAAGAATTTTTGAAAGAATTGTATTTATCCCCAAATTTCCTTACCAGACTGGCTTGTATGGCATTATAATGCCTCGGGTAATTACTCTGTTCGTTCTGGCTACTGGTTGTCTACACATGTTTTAGGTGTCCACCAGCAACAATCTCCACAGCCTCCACATGGTTCCGTTAACCTAAAGAAAAAAATTTGGAAACTAACAATCCTACCAAGAATAAAACATTTTCTTTGGAGAGTACTATCCAAAGCTCTACCTACTATCACTCGTTTGAATACTAGGGGTTTTAATCTAGATCATGTATGTCCTAGATGCTTTAGAGAGGATGAAACAATCAATCATATCTTTTTTGGTTGTCCACAGGCTAAACAAATGTGGCAATTGGCAAACATACCGATACATAGCACCTCTGCTTAAACATCAGATTTTGAAACAAATTTAGAGCAAATTCTCTATTTACAGGAGAACCAAAATATTTCACTTGATCAGAAATTATTAACCTTTTGGTTGCTATGGCATCTCTCGAAATTGATATCTTCGAATCTGATCAACAGGTCAATTAAAACCTAATGTGTACTTCACCACGATCTAGTGGTATCGTTGTAACACTTCAGGATCGAATCCACAGAGACCAAGTAATTGCACTATGAGATTATCAAGATCAAATATAGCTAAGACAAAATAGGAAGTTTGTGAAACAAGTAATAAATCAAAAACGGAAAGTAAATAAGTTGCTTTAAATCAAAAAAGGAAAACATTGGGTGCAGGGAATCATTAGGGACTATGATCACGAATTTTGATGATTAGATAGGGATGCATTAGACATCGTCCTTGAACTCAAATCTCGAATGTAGAACTAACCTACTGTCGCAGTGTTAGTTATCTATGCAAGGAATTGATTAAACTCTAAACCGTCGTTTGAATCTAGCAATCCTAGCAAACAATAAGTTCAAGTTTGATTTTGTTCACAAGGTGCCTTAACTTCAACTTTCGTTGGCTAAGGATCACCTTGCTCACCTATGTTCTTTTCAAGCACCTCAACAACACTTTTGGTGCCCTGATGAATTAAACCTAAGATCTTAATCTAGGTGATCAATCTAGCTTAAGCATTAAGAAAAACAATAGATGAAGAACAATAAGATCAATCCCTAATCTAACAAACCTGGCATCAATTAATCATAGAAACCCTTCTGAAACCCTAAACCCAATAGAGAAACTACTCAAACATGGAGCAACAGAAACAGCAAATCAATGATGAAGAAAACATAATTGAATTGCAAAAGAATATAAATAGGGTTTAGAAATCTTCTCCAAAGTGTCAAGAAGGATTAGAGATCTTCTTCCTTTGCTCTCAATACAAAATAGTCTCAGAAAATAAAGCTTATGTCTCTGGAGGCCGAGCCTCTAACTTAAATATCAAAATAAAACCCTAAAAGTCGGTTTAAAACGAAAAAGGAAAACTTGAGTCGGATACGGGACTGGTCGATCCCGAATGCGGATCAGCCGATCCTGGATTCTTTTCTCTGTTTGCTCCATCTGCTTGTTAGTCCGATCAGTCTTCACCAAATTGGCTTCAGATGCTTGTTTTCATCTCCAAAACACTCAGTTTCCTTCCAAAGTAGCCTAGAACCTGTACAGACTCACAAAAGACTAAAAAGACTCTAAAAGCACACTTGGACTTAACAAAAGACTCAAAACAAATGTAAAAACTTTAGTTAAAAACCTATAAAATGCAGACACATCAATTCCCCCGGACTTGAATCTTTGCTTGTCCTGAAGCAAGAACAGACAAAAACTCAAGAACAGAGAAAAGGTTTGAAAGTGGAAACTCACACATTCTTTGGAACCTCTTCTTTGCACTCTTCATCACATCAAATTGAGAATTACTTTCTGTACTCTGCACATGATTAGAATTAACACTCCCTACTCTGAACTCCACCACCTTAAAGAACCTTCTGCATCCCCAATATCCTCTCTCTAAATCATATTAGTGAAAATGTGTGGTCTCGCCGAGGGAATATTGATCATTGAACTTATTGACTCCTTCAACCTTTTAATGCCCAAGACTTCCTTCATATGCTCCCTTTCCTCTCTCTTTTTTCACTTCCAAATGACTGATTTCTCTCTAATTTTCTAGGGTATCATTGTATTTTTTTTATCAATCCTTCGCTCTTTTCTTGTGGACAGGTTTCCATGTATTCCAAAAGATGCACGGGTTTACGCACAACCCTCAGTTCACTTCTTTATTACCTATATCCTCTTCTTCTTCTTTTATTTTTTTATTTTTTTTATTGAGTATTGAAGGGAAGTGAGAGGGGAAGCATACTTTGTGAGGAGATGCATGTCTTGTGTTGCTTAAGGGAGGAGTCTTGTTTGATGTATACCAAGTCCCAAGGCAAGAAGTTAAATCCGGTTAAGTCCTTTCAAAGCTAGAGACAACATTGGAGGTCTTTTGGGGCGTGTTGAGACTGCTCATTTTCTTTCCAAGCTTCATTCAAAAATCAAAAGTACTAAAGCAATCATAAGAGTGTTAGTTCAAAGCAAAAGATTCCTAGAAATGATCATAGTTTCCCAACATTTTTGACTCAATAAAATAAGAAAATGACTCAAATAAAAGAAAAATTCAAAGAAAACAACCACAGAAAACGATATCAGTAACTTGGAGACATCCCTCCCCCGGACTTACTTCACACTGTCCCGGTGTGAAAGCAAAACCAAAAAAAGAACGAGTCCGACAAAGAAAATAAGAAAAAATGAAAAATAAAAAGTAAGGAAAAGAATGAAAAACCGGTGATCTCGCATCTGGTGTTGGAGTGGTGTTGGCAAGGGTGGGGATCGATCAGTCTCAGGGTGGGATCGACCGATCTGCAACATTCTTTTCTCTGTTTGCTACATCTGCTTGCTAGTCCGATCAGTCTTCACCAAATTGGCTTCAGATGCTTGTTTTCATCCTCAAAACCCTCAGTTTTCTTCCAAAGTAGCCTAGAACCTGTACAGACTCAAAAAAGCTTAAAAAGACTCTAAAAGCACACTTGGACTTAACAAAAGACTCAAAACAAATGTAAAAACTATAGTTAAAAACCTATAAAATGCAGACACATCAGAATCAATATCTATTCCTGTCTACAGGGGTTTACATTACGCATACGGTGATGTTTGCGACTGGTTACTACATACACGGTTAAACTCAAATGTATCTCCTCCAATCACAACAATACAAAAACACTGGCAACGACCAACAACTCCTTTTGTCAAGTGCAACAACTATGATGCTGGATATGATATACACTCATCCAAAACAACAGCAGGGTGGATTTTACGGGACAACATGGGTGGTTCTCTTGGTTGGGGTTCTTCTTTATTACCGAATGCAACAAATCCATTAGAAGCAGAGGGAAAGGCTTTACTTTTAGCAATGCAGCAAACATGGATCCGGGAATTTACGTCTGTTAGCTTTGAAGGAGATTGTGAGAAACTTGTCAAGATCCTCAATGGACAAACATATGACATCTCCATTGGTGGCATCTACCACGATATAATTCTTTGGGCTTCATATTTTTCTCATATTAATTTTCTTTTTGTTAAAAGAAATTGTAATAATGTTCCTCATTTATTAGCAAAACATGGATGTCTAAATTGTAATTTCTATTCCAATTGTTTTAATCCTCCTAACTGGATGTACAAACAGATGTATGATGACTTTATTCATTCATAAATAAAATCATTATTCGACGAAATAAATAAATAAATATACTGTTTTCTCTTGTTGTTTTGTTAATGTAGTTATCTTTACATATAACAGAGACAAAACTGATCATTCTTTTAGTCTAAACCAAATTATAAACAAATCGAATATTAAACCAATATAATCTTGGATTATGAATGTTATCATTCTTAAAAATATATGTTTACAAACTTAATTCTACGTAATACATTATAAATCTATTGACAAACTTAGTTTTTGAAATCAATCACGGACGTACGTGCTGATCAGAATCTAGTATATAAATATTTCAAGTTCACTGTAAAAAGAATAGATTGTTGGGCAATATATTGGTGTTTACTCTTTTGTTTGTTTTTCGCGGGACCAAATGAATGCTCGTGGCCATGATTTGTTTATTTTCTGCAATGTTTTGAAACCTGGATCGGACCGATCGGTTGAACCGGTTTAACCGTGAACCGGAAAGTATCCCGGTCTGGGTAATACCTAAAACTCGGCTATCAAAAAACTCGGTTAGAACCATGAAAACCCGGCTAAAACCAACTAACCGGGTGGTTAAACTTGCGGTCCGGATCAAAGCCACCATTAAATTCTGAACGAATTAAGTCAGTATACGTAGAAGTTATGTTATATAAAGGAGTAATGTAACTTTTCTTCTATACTTATTCGATGTGGGACAAAACAGTTTTCTGTTTTTTTAGTTAAAGATTTTATTTTTTGTTCTGTCACGATTTAAAAGTATTTGTTCATCTGTAAATTTCTCTTTTTAAAAAATGATAAAGAATAAAAATTTATAACTATTGTTCAAATATATATATTAAATATAATAAGAAATGGAAATTATTGTTATAATATTCATAAAACTAAGATATATAACATATATATGTATGATATATATTAAAATTGAGTAAATTATTAACCTGCGGTTAGACCCGGTCGACCCAATGACCCGGTGATCCGGAAGGTTGTCCGGTTTGAGTTCCGGGTCGGATTTAAAAACATTGATTTTCTGTGAATAAAAAAGGATTTTTGTTGAAAAATTGATTGGTTTGTTCATGCCATCGGAAATTACGTATAGCACAGTGAATCTTCATATAAAAATGTGGATTGGTTTACTAAGTATGGTTTCAGAAAATATTTCTGCATATTTGGCTTTTGGAATAGTCATACCACTTGTATAATATTTGGTTTATATATTTCACTTTTAGTGTGAATTTGTCAACAGAAAATTTGTTGTCTGTAGATATGATTTTGCATTGGCGCAATATACTAAGTTGCATAACCAAAAAAGATTATATTTAGATTTCCCTTTACGACAAAATGTCATGCAAGAAAATATTTTATCCATCAGCAGTGTTTACTGTAAAAAGAATAAATCGTTGGACGTGGGCAATATATTAGTGTTTACAGCTTTGTACGTAACTGCTTCCTTTGGATAAGTTTTTTAACTAGATGTTGAAGAACATTTTTGAAATTGCTAACAAGAGATATATATATCCGTAAACAATGATATATAACACTGAACATTTTTTATCCAGCTCAAGAAGGAGGAATTATGTCTCGATGAAGTCGGGCCATTATTTGATTCCAAAAATGTGCATCTTTAATTAGGGATTGCAAGGTTGCAATCTTGTGACATCCGGTTTGAGAGATATGCAGAGCGGATTAAAATGTATTTATATTTTTAGTCAAGGGTTCTAAGAAAACTCGAATTATGCGTGCTTATGTTGGAGTAGTTTCAAGATAGGTGACATTCCGAGAAATAATCGTCGAAACTGTGCGAGTGAGGTTAAAACACAGGAAAAATCATGAGGTGATTTGTAGGGACGATAAATAAGTCTTTAAAGCCTCCCAAACGTAACAAACCGACCGTCAGATACGGGTGAACTCACGGGCTGGAAATGGACATGGGTCCCACTAGGCGAGGTGGGTCCATGGACTAGAAATGGACATGGGATCCACTAAGATAGATGGTGGTCTGGGCGTTACAAGTGGTATCAGAGTCAAACCCAGACGAGTGTGGAGTCGGGTGAACTCACACGTTAGGAGGTGACGGTCTTGGTGTGTAACGAGAATGTTGCGAACTGTTACTGGGAGTGAATTGTGACACCCCAATTTCAGGAACTTATAGAGAAGTTTAAAATTATTGATTTGGCCACCTATGTTACCAAAGTGCACTTATATTTTCGGTTAAGGGTCCTGAGAAAACTCCAGAATTAAGCATGATTATGCTAAAGTAATTTCAGAATTGATGATCTTCCGGGAAACGATAGTCGAAACAGTGCGAGTGAGAACAAAACACAAAAAAAATCATGTGGATATTTGTAGGGACGGTAAACAAATCTTTAAAACCTCATAGACATAGCAAACTGATCATTAGCTCGGATCAAAAATAGACGTAGAACCCACTAAGTAAGATGGGTCCATTGATTTGGAGTAGACATGGAGTCTAATAAGAAAGTTGGCGGTCAAAGAGTTACAAATCTTCTCTTACACCGTCTTAATTTTGCTCGTAAGAACTTGCTCCAAAACCTGTGTCAAACCGGATTGAGCCAACACCACATCTCTGCCCTTTCTTAATTCTACTTGGTACATAAAAGTTTGGAATAAAATAATTACTATGCAATAATTAAATTAAAGTATGAAAACTTAGAGAGTGGAAAACTTCATCTTTCTCGACTAGGGATAATTGGTAGTCTACTGGTGTATCTTTCTGCTGACGCAACTGCAAGTTTCTCCTCCTCTGCTGCTCTACATCTTAGAGCTATTTCTTCCACCTTTTTATCGACAAATGTCCCATTCGATATGCACTTGTGTGTCTCCTCCATAAATATCACTATATAAGGAAGCCCGTCTCCGGATTAGCTTATAAATTAGAGCATCTTTTATAAACTCTATCGTACTCCATAAGAGAATCGCAAACTCACCATATTCTATAAACTCTAAATCTACTTCAATTTCATTTATATTTTCGCCTTTGAAATAGATATTATTATTTTTTCTTTATATATATGTAGAAAATGGTCTTTTCATTTCATTTTTAAAAATTTATGATCAAAATAAATAAATTAATTAATATTTTGGGTTCGTTTTAGAGATTTAGAATTATACTCATGAATTTATTTGTTTTAATAATAAATTTATGAATAATGAGTTGGATTAAATTTTTTTACAGCCGGTTACTTATCTTTGCTAATTTCATTGCAGTCTAAAACACCAAAATCAAACTTTAGCTTTAGCTTTAAACTACTCAGAATTAGAAGTAGTTGGTGTAATTATTCAGTCCACAATATACTACCGAGAATTTCACCGTTCCCTTGTGTTTATAGTCTATTGGGTTACTGTTCACCAAAACGAAAGGTCTGCTGGGTTACTACTCTAACAATCATTCTGAATGGCTCATACAAGATATTATATAATCCGAGATTTGTAAGTCTTAACTATTTTGCTAAGTTTTCATTGGATGTTGTCAAGATATGAACTGATTGTAAAAAGATTACTATAAATCGAGAGTTTGTTTTGATCATAGAAGATAAGGACACATTATTATTCTTTATTTGGATAATAGCAAGTAGAAGGGGTAAACAATCTAAGGATCAATGACCTTCTTCTACGTCACATAGAAATCTTGGAAATAGTAGAAGCTAGCTTAAGACTCTAGCAATTTTTGTCATATACACGACAATTATTGAAAACAACAACACAGTTCTTGGATATGCTTATTAGGCAGTTTCAACTGCATTGGATGAGTCCTTGGTACAGAACTCAGAACATGCCTCGGTGCAATGTACAACTGCTCCACTCACAATTTCACTTGCATCTATTTCACCCAAACAAAATTAAATTAGTTGATTTTTCACTTGTTCCAGAAATCTAATAATAATAATAATAATAATAATAATAATAATAAGTTTTCATGTTACCGGAGTTGTGGAGAGTGGTTAAGCTACCACACACAGAGGATGCACAACCCAACTTGCAGTATTCGCTAACTGCATTACCTTAAATAATATAAAAATTAAAAAATAAATTTTTTAACTTGCATCAAAACCTTGGTCCAACTTGTAAATGATATAACTTAATCAAAACAACAAAGAAAAAATGTGAAATTAAATTACCAGAGTTTTCAAGAATGTCACGTGGACCCGGAGGACATGGCCCGTCAACAATTTTGCATCCACAAAGTTTTGCACAAGTTTCCCTAGAAGCTCCTGTTAAACGGCATACATTGTAACAGTTTCTAGCGGTCGTGCTTGGGCAACAACTCTTTGCTTCGACTTGAATCTGCGCCATGACAAGACTCATTACGAGCACACTTAGAATCAAAGTTTTGCCTTCCATCTTTCGATTGATCGGTTGTTTGATTGCAAAATGTATATGTGGAGAGTTATAAGCTAGTATTGATGAAATGGTGATGAGACAAGGCTCGTTTAAATACTAGTTGGTCTACATTTAGCAACCACAAACTTCGTATGATACACTTATCATCACATTCTCTGTAGACTTTGTGTGTACACGCTGCGTGGACCAAAACCTTATCTTAATGGAAATCGAATTCACACTAAGGATAGTTTAAAATCTTATTCTTCTTTTTCTTTTTGGTTAACCAGAAATAGAATAACAAATCTATTTAGTTTTGTGTTACTTAATAGGGAGTCACTATTCCGAATTAGTTTTGCTGGCTATATATATTTTATATGTTCATTCTAACTGTGTAATTATGATGACGTTATTATAATTAACTTTAGAGTGAGAGTTTATATTACGAGTATTCTGTCAATAAAGTTTTGTGTTGCTTTATTAAATTTTATTTTATTTTGGTTGTAGAAATTTCTAGTTATAAGTTATAAACTAATATGGAAAATTAAAATATGAGACAAAAATCCAAAAAGTTTGTTACAACGTGTTTTGCGTTTATTTTTGTTTTTACGGACGCTTTTTTTTTTTTAATATTACGTTGGGACCAAATGAATGCTTTGTTGCCATGATTTGACTATTTATATAATATTGAACCTTTCTTTAAAAATATGGATTGGTTTATTCATGCTCTAGGAAATTAAGTGTGTTGGGTTTCAGAAATATAATTTGCGTGGTGTGTTAAATATTTTTGAAAAATACAGTAAACTCTATAAATTAATCATGTCGGGACAATGATATTTTATAAATTAATATATAGTTATATTTTTTATTGTTTAAATTCCGAAAAATTATGAATTGTGATAATTTTGGTAAAATAAGATTAGATTTTCAGATGTTATAAATTTTATGGTTTTGAAATCGAATTCGTAATATTTAGAAACATTAATATTGACAATAAATTACAAATATTATAAACAAATTAGCTGATGTCTCTATGTTTTATCATGTTTTTAGCATGCATTTATCTCGTGTTTTGTATTGTTTAGAGTTTGTTCTAAGCACATTTGTGTCTCTTATTCTTAGTTTATGCATTATGATAGTATTTGCATATTTATGTGCATAAATAGGTGAATTAGGTACTTTGGAAGCACCAATTAGAATTTGTGATCAAAAGGAGACATCTAGCAAGGGAATAAGGCTCAAAAGAGGAGGAAAGCAATCAGTCGACTGTTACGAAAGAACACTTGGTCAGATTCAAGAAGAGCCTCTCAAAGATCGACTAGAATAAAGACTTTCTGTTGGCATTTAGCTTCAGTATTTTTCTTCATAGTTGTAGCCAATTAAGTTACCTTTCCAAGGACGATGGTTTCAGGCCAATCAGACTTGTGGTTCAAGAGTTAACAACACTGTTTTACTGAACATATATCATCATAGATCGAAAACTAGAGCTACTTTACCAACCACTCGACCATGCACTTGGTCGAGCACATGGTCGAGTCAAAGCCACCGGATTTCTGTTTTGTCTTCTAGCTAATTAGGGCTTTCCTCCTTTCCTATGAATAGGCCTCTCACCTCTGGCCGCAGAATAATCTCGTTTTTTAGGTCTCTAGGGTTTTTAGCCACCAAAACTTGTAATCTTAATAACTTTTGATCCTTTGAGGACTTTCATTTGATTTCTTCTACAAAATTGTTTATTTCATCATTATCTTTCGATTATGTCTGTTTCATCATTATCTTTCGATTATGTCTGTTTTATCCTAGATAGATTAATTTTAATACCAACCAACTATTCTCATCCTTAGGATCTATTTACTACTTGTGTGCTTCTGTTTCTTGCATTTAATTACGGGAGAAATGCCAAAAAAAACCCGAAGTTATTTTTATTTGGACGTTTAATACCCAATGGTTTTGGATTGGAATAAAAATACATCAAATAATAAAAACGTGTCATTTAAAACCCAAAATAATAAGTGTTGTTATTTTCATACCCACGATTTTTCAACAAAATCAAAATTCCAATTTTACCCTGATTACCCAATTATTTATTAATTTTAAATATAAAAATTCTTGGTTTTCTGTTAACCATACCAAATCGGAAATTAATCTCGGTTATCTACTTATTCTCCTCCTCCGTCCTTGAGCTCTGCTGTGCTAGCTCTTACTCCGTCCGTAACGCATCCGCATCCACCTCAATTTTCGGCCAGCCACGACGCAGATCGTGTGATGTTAGGTCTAATTACGGCTCCTCTCTCCACGATAGAGTTGCCGGCGATGATGATGACGACGACCTGCTGGAGAGCTCGATTCGGTTCCCTATAGTCCCTAATTTGAAAGAGGATGATGAAGAAGAAGGAGAAGAGGAAGAAGAAATTGAAGATGGGGAGAAGAAGACGATGAAGGAGCTGATAGATTTGGAATCAAAACTCAACTTATTAAAAACTCGACGCGGGTTGCATCTCGTTCGAAGAGCCTAGAGCTTCATGGGACGGATGTTTGATAGGCAAGACATATCCAAAGCTGGTTCCTTTGTCCTCTGTAACTGAAGATGTTAAAGCCTCTCCGGAGAAGAAACATGTGGTAAAGAAGACGAAGAGGAGAAGTACAATCCTGGTGGGACAGCTCAAACGAGGGATTACGACTTGGATTCACGAAAACTTTGATTTTTTTATAACATTTCTATTTTTTTTTTAATTTCGTTTTTTTGTTCTTTATAGCAGCGGAAGCCTAGAAACTTTTATAAAAAAATTTAATTGACGATGTCTGTGATTCTGTGTTCGTCCTTAGTCTGAAAGGAAACCAAAAAAAAAAATTCTGGAATTGAGACAATATTAGAACAAAAAAAAGAATCAAATTTGTGGGAGAACGTTTGGGATCCAAAGCAGATATGATTTGACAATGGAAGTCCAATCTCAGATTTTGATTCTCTGTCCGAGCATCCACGCCAGACGAGCCAACATCATCGTCAAGTTCCAAGATTCGTATGGCTTCACTGTCGAAGGAGAGGAGATACGACGATGATTAGAACGAGGAGGAAGAAGAAGAGAGAAATAAGTAATCCCGGTTTAATATGGTTAACAGAAAACCAAGAATTTTTATATTTAAAATTAATAAATAATTAGATAACCAGGGTAAAATTGGAATTTTGATTTTGTTGAAAAATCTTGGGTATGAAAATAACAATACTTATTATTTTGGGTTTTAAATGACACGTTTTTATTATTTGATGTATTTTTATTCCAATCCAAAACCATTGGGTATTAAACGTCCAAATAAAAATAACTTCGGGTTTTTTTTTGGCATTTTTTGTCATTGTCTACTTTATAGTTTTTACACTTCAGTTTTGCATTTAATCTTTCGTTCTGCATCACTCGACCTAGTGCTCGACCTTGGTTCATACCATGCTCAGTCGAGCACTCACTCGAGCTCCAGTTACTTTCTTATTTATGCATTGTTCTGTTCTAGTTTGCTCTTATTTACTTATGCTTATTAGTCAATTTTGCTTAGTATTGTTCATTGCACTTGTTTTGTAGTTTAATTCTGCTTAGTTCTTCTTCAAGTTGTTTACTTTATTGCATTTCATTTCTGCTTCTTTAGGTTGATAGATAAACCCCTATTTCTGATTTGGCTTAACTTGTTCTATCTTGATTGTATCTTTTATAATTAGCATCATCACATTTGGATTGATACCTTAAGTACTACAATGCATAAGATTAATTGAACCTGCTACGAGAAAAAAAAAATCCTAGTTTCAATTTGGCGTCGTTGCCGATTGGGATCTATTTTGCTACATTTAAGATTTCAAGATGTTCAAGATTAAGTTCTGTTACTCTCTACTTTTATTAATGAGAACAGAGGGGACCTCATCACCCCTATATTACCTCTCATAGCATAAAAAGTATGTCAAGTCAAGCTAGAGACTTGAAACAAGCTCACTTGGGAGGAAGTCCCAAAGGTATCCTTGTAAATACTAGTTTAAGTTTTTGTCTATTTGATCTCGTTTTCTTTAAGTGTTGTGGTGATCAGGACCTTAGTATAAGCTATAAGGGGGAGAAATACTGGCCAGGAACTTAAGAGAAAGCTCACTGAATCACTCGACTTCTCATTCAATCCCTCACTCGGCCGAGCACATCAAGCCAAACGGTCGAGCACCAGTTCGAGCATGTCTTCGAGCACAAAGCCATATCATAAGCAGTGTTATTAGCAACTTCTTCCAAAACCCTTGAGGTACCTCTTTCACCATTCCATTGTTTATACCATTGCATTTTTTGTTTTATCTTGATCCTGGATTCGTGAATCCTTTTCCAATTTTTCTTACACAAGGGACTGTGTAATTTAAGTTTGGGGGAGGGTTTGAGATGACATTTGATGTTGGTTTCTGTTTTCTTATTTCAAAATTTTAGCATAATCATACTAGCTTTTACATTGCATCTAAGACATATAAAAACTATAAACTTTTAAAAAAATTTCGAAAATCTTTACAAAAACAGAATATTCATGTAGTTGCATTGCATTCTAGGATTGTGTTTAGTATATTGCATATAGGACTATAAATATGCATTGGGAACAATGATTAAATCTACCATGTTAGAAGTAGAAACTTAGAATTGAACCCAATACCCTCATTTATAAGTTCAGTCTTTGGAAAAAAATGAAAACAAAACATTTAGAGCAAATTCTTCTGCCTTTTTATCAACAAATTTCTCATCCTATTTGTGATTGTGTGTCTCCTCCATAAATGTTACTATGTCAGGAAGCTCATCTCCGGATTAGCTTATGAAATTAGATCATCTTTTATAAACTCTATCGTACTCCACGTAAGAAGATTGTAAACTCACCACTTTTTATAAAATCTAAATCTATTTTAATTCATCTCTATTTTCACTTTTGAAATAACATTGGTTATTGTTTTATAGAGAGAAGAAACTCAGATTTTTTTAATGTTAATTTTTTAAATTTTAAGGGTTCGTTTTAATGGTCATAAATTATGATAACTAATTTATATGTTTTAATCATCAATTTATTAATAATGAATGACATTAATATATTTTACCGCTATTTACTTATCTTTGCTAATTTCGTTGCAGTCTAAAACACCAAAATCAAACTTAAGCTTTAGCTTTAAACTACTCTTGGTGTTATCATTCGGTCCATAATATAAAATTTCACCGTTCCCTTGTGTTTAAAGTCTGTTGGGTTACTGTTCACCAAAACGAAAGGTCTGTTGGGTTACTACTCTTAACAATCATGACTATAAGTTCTCCATTAGTTCAACTTATCGATTGCATTCTTGGTGGTTCATACAAGGTATTATATATATAGAAAATTTGAAATTTGTAAGTCTTAACTGTTTTGCTAAGTTGGCATTAGATGTTGTGAAGTAGAAGGGGTAAACAATCAAGAATTACGTTAATTTTCTTGGCATTAAGAAAATTAAGGATATACACTGATTGTAAGAAAATTACGTTAAATCGAGAGTTTGTCTTGATCATAAAAGATAAGGACACATTATTATTCTTTGTTTGGATAATTGCAAGTAGAAGGGGTAACCAATCTAGGGATCAATGACCTTCTTCTACGTCACATAGAAAACCTGGAAATAGTAGAAGCTAGCTCAAGACTCTACCATTTTTTTGTCGCATACACGACAATTATTGAAAACAGGGAAAACAACAACACATAGTTCGTGGATATGCTTCTTAGGCAGTTTCAACTGCATTGGATGAGCCAATTGGTACATAACTCAGAACATGCCTTGGTGCAATCTATAACGGTTCCATTCACAATTTCACTTGCATCTAATTCACGGAAACAATATTAGAATTAACTGATTTTTCACTTGCGCCAAAAATCTAATAATAATAATAATGAGTTTTTGGGTTACCAGAGTTTTGGAGAGTGGTTAAGGTACCACACACAGAAGATACACAACCCAACTTGCAGTATCCGTTGACAGCATCACCTTAGAAAAGAAAAAAATAGTCTTCTAACTTGCATCAAAATCTTGATCCAACTTGTAAAAGATATAATTTAATGAAACAATAAAGAAAAAATGTGAAATTAAATTACCAAAGTTTTTAAGAATGTCACGTGGACCCGGAGGACATGGCCCCTCAACAATTTTGCACAAGTTTCCCTAGCTAGAAGCTCCGGAAAACGGCATACATTGTAACAGTTTCTAGAAGTCGTGCTCGGGCAATACGTCCTTGCTTCGACTTGAATCTGCGCCATGACAAGACTCATTACGAGCACACTTAGAATCAAAGTTTTGCCTTCCATCTTTCGATTGTTCAGTTGTTTAATTACAAAACGTATAGTTGGATAGTTATAAGCTTGTATTGATGAAATGGTGACGAAACAAAGTTCGCTTATGCACTAGTTGGGTCTACGACTGGCAACCAGAACTTCGTATGATATGTTTATCCCATGCTCTCTATAGAGTCTGTCTGTACTTGCTGCGTGGACCTGTTAGATTGTGGGCTTCCAACTCAAAACCAAATTGGTTATGAGTGGAGTGGCCCATATCTTATATATATACTCCACTTCCAATGTGGGATATTGTTGTAAGAGTACTGTAAATTGAGGATCAATTTTGTAAATAAGTGTATGCTAGGGTTTCCACTTGTATCTTATAAATACTGTAACCAATACACATAATAAATCATTCAGCACATTCTCTATATGGTATCAGAGCTACCGATACCTAAATCCTAAATTTTTTTTTTTTTTTTTGCACCCGCCTCCTTCTCTCTTCTCGACGAGATGTCTACTTCAAACATGTCCACTGCTGACACTGTTGCTGTCTCCTGCTGTCTCCACTACGAGTCTTGTTTATGTTAACACCTCCAATTTCATGAAGCTCTCTTCAACGAACTTCCTCATGTGGAGCCGTCAGATCCATGCCTTGTTTGATGGGTATGATCTCGCCAACTATCTCGATGGTACTGTCACGGTGCCACCCGAGACCATCTCTGCAACTGATGGTGCTCCTCCAACCACCAACCCTATGTTCGTCCTCTGGCGCCGGCAAGACAAACTTGTCTACAGCGCCCTCCTTGCTGCTACCTCTGCCTCCGTGCAGCCTATTGTCTCTCATGCCCCCACTGCTCACGAGATCTGGTCGACTCTCAACACCACATACGCTAAACCAAGCCGTGGTCACATCCTCCAACTCCAAAACCAGGTGACTCAATGGACGAAAGGTACCTGCTCCATTGATGATTATGTTCAAGGCCTTGTTGCCTTATATGACAAGTTAGCTCTTCTCGGCAAAGTTGTCGACCATGATGATCAGTTAGCAAAGCTCCTGAAGGGACTCCCTGATGACTACCAACATGTTGTCAATCAGATCGAGGGTCGTGAAACAACACCCTCGCTACCCGAGGTTCAAGAGAAGTTGATCCTTCATGAAGCCAATCTCCTCGCCTCTGCCTCTGCGACTGTCCTACCAATCACGGCTAATGCTGCGTCGTACAACCGTAACAGCAATAATCGGGGTCACCACTCCAACACCCGTGGTGGTCACTCCAATTCTCGCTCCAACCAGACGTGGCAAAAACAACAATTCAGTCCTCGACAAGACCAACGCACTCCTCGCCCCTACAATGGCCGTTGTCAGATCTGCGGTGTTCACGGCCACAGTACCCGTCGCTGCTCTAAGTTTCAACTGAACTCTCAGTCCCATGCTACTCCGTATGCTCCATGGCAGCCTCGTGCAAACTTGGTTACGGCTCCCAATGTCATGCCTTGGGTTGTTGACTCCGGCGCCACACACCATCTCTCTATAATTGTACCTCTAATACGCCCCCTCGAGATGATGGCTTCTTTAAGCATCAATCTCGGTATGTTCGGGCATGAATCGGCGGACCAACTATTAGGCCGGGCCGATTGTGGATTGGGTTGAGTATGTGCGGACCGGGCTCTAATACTATGTTAGATTGGGGGCTTACAACTAAAAACCAATTGGCTATAAGTGGAGTGGCCCATATCTTATTATATATAGTACGTTATGGTCAACTTAGTATTTTAATTAAGATACCTAATATTCATTATTTCGTATTGGTTCTGCTAGTTATATTGTATATATTCGTGCTAACCGTGTAATTCATATGCACGTTCTTATAATTTGGAGTGAGACAAAACTCCAAATACAGTAGTTTGTTACAACGTGTTATGTGTTTTTTTTTGTGTTAACCAGCTTTTTTTATTTTTATTTTTTTGTATTGGAGTTTTGAATTATATGTTGGGACCAAATAAATGCTTGGTGCCTAATAAGGTTTGGTAAAATATTTGAAACTTATGTCATCCATCCGAGTACGTGTGTTAGAGTTATTTAACTGATAATAATATTTTATAGCTTTCGTGATCGATAAAAACTAAATGTTCACTGAAATTATAAAATTCAGTTCAACCAGAAAATAATATATCTATGTATTTATATGTATTTCGGGTTTACTGTAAAAAGAATAGATTGTTTGTCGTGGGCAATATATCGGTGTTTTCTTTTTGTTTGTTTTTCGCGGGACCATGATGAATGCAAAAAAATATTTTATCATCCATTCGCAGTGTTATATAGATAAATATTTCTGGTTTACTATAAAAAGAATAGATCGTTGAACGCGGGCAATATATCGGTGTTTACTCTTTGTATGTAAGTGCTTCCTTTGGGTAAGTCTCTTTACTAAATGCCGAAGAACATTTTCGAAATTGCTAACAAGAGATATATCCGTAAACACCGAACATTTTCGTGTCCAGCTCCGGAAGGATGAATTATGTTTGATGAAGTTGGGCCATCATTTGATCCCAAAAAATGTGCATCTTTAATTTGGGACTGCAAGGTTGCAATCTTCTCTTGCTTTGTCTGATACTTTTCTTCGCTCTCAAGAAACTTTTGCTTGTAAGATTAACTTGAAGAACTTGCTCCAAGAAGTTACTGGGTTACTACTCTAACAATCATGACTATAAGTTTTGCATTACTTCAACCTATTGATTGCATGCTGAATGGTTCATACAATGAATTATATAATTTGAGATTTGTAAGTCTTAACTGTTTTCCTAAGTTTGCATTGGATGTTGTCAAGATATGAACTGATTGTAAGAAAATTACGTTAAAGCGAGAGATTGTTTTGATCATATATAGAAGATAAGGACACATTATTATTCTTTATTTGGATAATAGCAAGTAGAAGGGGTAAACAATCTAAGGATCAATGACCTTCTTCTACGTCACATAGAAATCCTGGAAATAGTAGAAGCTAGCTTAAGACTCTAGCATTTTTTGTCACATACACGACAATTATTGAAAACAACAACACAGTTCTTGGATATGCTTATTAGGCAGTTTCAACTGCATTGGATGAGTCCTTGGTACAGAACTCAGAACATGCCTTGGTGCAATGTACAACTGCTCCACTCACAATTTCACTTGCATCTATTTCACCCAAACAAAATTAAAATTAATTGATTTTTCACTTGTTCCAGAAATCTACTAATAATAATAATAATAATAATAATAATAATAATAATAAGTTTTCTTGTTACCGGAGTTCTGGAGAGTGGTTAAGCTACCACACACAGAGGATGCACAACCTAACTTGCAGTATTCGCTAACTGCATTATATTAAATAATATAAAAATTAAAAAATAAATTTTTTAACTTGCATCAAAATCTTGGTCCTAACTTGTAAATGATATAACTTAATCAAAACAACAAAGAAAAAATGTGAAATTAAATTACCAGAGTTTTCAAGAATGTCACGTGAACCCTGAGGACATGGCCCGTCAACAATTTTGCATCCACAAAGTTTTGCACAAGTTTCCCTAGAAGCTCCCGTTAAACGGCATACATTGTAACAGTTTCTAGCGGTCGTGCTTGGGCAACAACTCTTTGCTTCGACTTGAATCTGCGCCATGACAAGACTCATTACGAGCACACTTAGAATCAAAGTTTTGCCTTCCATCTTTCGATTGATCGGTTGTTTGATTGCAAAATGTATATGTGGAGAGTTATAAGCTTGTATTGATGAAATGGTGATGAGACAAGGCTCGTTTAAATACTAGTTGGTCTACATTTAGCAACCACAAACTTCGTATGATACACTTATCATCACATTCTCTGTAGACTTTGTGTGTACACGCTGCGTGGACCAAACCTTATCTTAATGGCAATCGAATTCACACTAAGGATAGTTTAAAATCTTGTTCTTCTTTTTCTTTTTTGGTTAACCAGATAAAGAAAAACAAACCTATTAGGGTTTTGTGTTAATTACTTGATATATTTGAATCAGGATACTTAATAGGGAGTCACTATTCCGTATTAGTTTTGCTGGCTATATATATTTTGTATGTTCGTGCTAACTTGTGTAACTATGATGACGTTCTTAAATATCATTAGCTTTATAAATATATATATATATACGTATGAGTAGAGAGAGTTTATATTATATGAGTATTCTGTTAATAAAGATTTGTGTTTCTTCATTTAATTTCTTTATTTATTGTGGTTGTAGAAATTTCTAGAAACAAATATCTTCTAGTTATGTCTAAGCTGACGGCAAATTAAATTATGAGACAAAAGTCCAAATAGTTTGTTACAACGTGTTTTGTGTTTATTTTGGTTTTCAACAACTCTTTTTTTTTCTTTTTTCTTTTTTTTTGAATATTACGTTTGGACCAAATGAATGCTTTGTTGCCATGATTTGATTATTTACATTGAATCTTCATTTAAAAATATGGATTGGTTTATTCCTATATGAAATTAAGTGTGTTTGGGTTTCAGAAATATAAGTTGAGTGGTGTATTAAAGTATTTGAAAAATATTTCTGCATATTTGGCTTTTGGAATAGTTCATATCACTTGTATAATATTTGGCTTATTTATTTTCACTTTTAGTGTGAGTTTGTCAACAGAAATCTTTTCGTCTATAGATATGATTTTGCATTGGCACAATATACTAAGCTGCATAACCAGAAATTTTTTTCGTATTTATCATGTGTAATCCTTATGGGTCTTCAATCCTTATAGACATAACTGCATCACCGCAACTTCTGATATGACACCAAACAAACGTATGTTTATTTATAGTCAACAAAGAGATCCATGGCTCTTGTCGTTTGTTCAATGGTGCAAATGATTGTGGTTGCTAACTGAGATGTAGAATACATGATTTTTGTAAAGTAATTGTGTGTGTGTGTATTTGTTTTTTTAATATAATTTATCCGACGTGCATAGTAGTGCGAAAAGATAATTACTGAGGGCTCGCGACGGAATCTAGAGGTTCGAGTCTGATCCTACCGATCTGGCCTCCTCCTTGAAACAAAGATAATTACTGAGGTTCAACCTCTCTGCTCCAATATGGATGTTCTGTGGCGCTCAATCCCTGTTAAATCCGAGAGTGATCTCTGGAGAAGGTGAGGTGTAACACCCCAATATTAGAACGTAAGCCATTTTGACATTGCAGTCCATTAGGCCCTATTGCCATCAAAAGAACAAAAGAAAAGGGTTTTGCGTTTTGCTTATATCTCGTGTACATGTAAACGAGAGAGGAGAGTTGGGAACGCTAATCCCGTCGGAGCTCACCATCATTATCGTTGGCTTGTTGTTGTTGGCATCGTGGTTGTTGTCGTTGTCGTATTGCTCTCATCCCAAGCTAAGCCACCGCCGTTGTAGCTTTTCTTTTCGATCGAACTCCCTTAGAAGCAAAGAGATAAGCGGCCATGAGAGAACTTCTGATCAATGGGGAGAGAAAGGGACGAGAGGGAAAGGAGAAGAAGGAGAGGAGAAATGTACTCGAGAACCAGGCCAGTCGTTCGACGATCACCGTCGATCTCCGCCATTGGTCAATCAGCCACTGTGTGTCACCGGAGATGTCACCCACTGACACCGGAGCAGCCGTAGCCCATCGTCGAGACCATTAATAGGTAAGGAATCCTAGATTTGTTTTATAAATTGGGCAGTAAGTTACCGACTGTTGTAGACCTAATCCTTGATCTGTTGCTTGCTTGTGATGTATAATAGGTTTAACTGTGTATGTTATGTTTTTTTCTCCTGTTATTTGTGACGAGAGATATATTAGTGTAGTTTTATTTTGTAGTGTATTATTGTTACGTTCTTATTTTTTGTTTCTTTTTGTAAATTACTTATTTTTTTTTAAAATAAGTCCACGTATGTCAAAGTAAATAGACATATTTTTAAGAGCAATTGACAAAAATAGCACTAATCTAAGTTTTTCTTCCAAACTTAGCATACATACTTTAATATTCCAAATTTAGCACAAATTTAATATAAAAAATATTTTTTATTTCGTAGAAAACTTACAAATAACACGATCGATATCACTTTCTCCGCCGTTCCATGTCGACGGAGTCCCCAATTCTACCATTTCCGTTTTGTCATAGCTTCACATATTTTATCCAAAGAAAGAGATACAGATAAACTAAACTAAATCAGCAAAGATGAAAGAGAGTAGTGACAGTGAGATACGGTAAACCGTAAATGAAACAAAGCAAAGAGAGCTACGAGAAATCTGGGGTAAGTGTTGAATGATAAAGCAATTTGATGGTGGGTGTTTCCACAAAATTGAATCCAAAAAAAAAAAAAAAAGAATCAATTTTTTAAGGCTATAAGAAATGAATCTATCATTCTCTCTCTATCTCTATCTTCCTTTTCATATTTAGTTTCTTCAATTCATGAAATACTCGTGATTCTACTTTAATGCTTCCTTTTTATTTTTTTAAGTCTTTGAAAATTCAAAGTATATCTTTCGTTTCAAACTTTTGCATAACTGTTAAAAAAAATTTGGATTTGTTGAATCATCTTTCAAAGGTCCAGACTTTGGCGATGGTTCTTGATGGAAACAACGGTAGTGCGGTTTTGTTAGGCGGTGGTGGTGGACGAGAAAAGGAAGAGAACGAGAAAGGTGGTTTGTGGGGAAGGAATCAAGAAGATGGTTCTCAGTTTAAACCTATGACTGAAGGTGATTGGTTTAGTAACCCACCACATCCACAAGATCTACAGATGTTACAGAATCAACAAGACATTGTAAGTACAGAATTTCAGCATCTGATATTAACAAAGGCTTTTTTCTTTATAATTCAGTTTCCACAAAAGTTTGATATCTTAGTAAGAGTTTATGATGATTTTTGCTTCAATTAGCTTTTGATCATAAAGTAGTAGTAGCTCTAGAGTGGCTATGTTTAGAATCTGATTGTGTTTAAGATTTGTGTTCATATATAGTGTTTGGTTGTTGTTGACGTGATAATAATTGTAGTTTTGTGTGGTAACCCGATAGAAACGCGCGCATACTTAGTCAGAAGAACGGGAGCTACAACAATACTTGAAACAAGAGCTAATGGCGTTCACTGGATGTATGTCATGTGTGGCTGTAAGTCCCTTCAGATTGTTAAGTTGTGATGGTGTTACTCAGAAATTGAATGAGATGGTGTTACTCAGAAATTTTGGGAGATGTGAGGTGAGGATGATGCTATGAGAGTTATGGTGAAGCTGCTAATATTATTTTGTGAGAGGTGCTCGCTTATCTCAGGGCAAAGGAGAAGAATGCAAACTATACACACCTTTTTTTTTCTTCTGAATATTTAGGAAAACCTTCCTAAAATTCAAGAAAGTTTTCCTAAATATGATGAAACACATCCTAAACATTACCAAATCCTTCATAAATTTAAAGAAATGAGGTTTTGAATCTTTTATTTATGTTTTTTCTTATGTATCAGCTTGGTTATATTGTTGTAGATAATGATTGAAATAAGAAGCTTCATATAACTTTTCAACCATATGTTTATGAAAACCTTCCTGAATTTCAAGAAGTTGTTCCTGAATATTATTGAACCCTCCTAAATTCGTATAAATGTGTTTGTAACTCTATATTTTTGTGTCTTTTGCTTCAATGTGTCAAATATTAGTAGATTACTCCATTAGCGAAGGGTAATGTTTCATTTTTGTGATAGTAGGAAATCCAAACTTTTTTATGAAAGTCATCTTGAAGTTCAAAAAATCATTCCTGAATTTTGTGAAATCCTTCCCAAATTTCATACAATCTTTCCTTAATTTCATATATTCCTTCCTGAAGTTCAGTCATTGTTAAAACAAAGTACGAACATAAACATAGGACACCGTTATTTGGGGAAAAGTTCAAATTCTATGGCAAACATGCTTACATAAAGATAGAAGCTTGATGGTGCATGCTAGGCTTAACTCAGCTCCAAAATTATATCAATAAGCAACAAGAACATCCATTTATATAAGTAAACACAAACACTTCCTATAAATTCACCCTTCACATGAATGGTCTTCAACCATTCGATCATGGTTCTTATGGGATCAAAAATTTCAGAATCATAATGAAATTTTACACATTTCATTCAAACTTTCCAAATCAATCCGACGATATTGTAACTCAAGAAACCATTAATAATTAGTTCAACCTCATGGCACCAAAGATAAACAATAGGATTTCATACATTATACATAATTTAGTTATTGAGTTTAGTCATGAAATCAATCTTCAATATGCTCAATTACAGAAAAACTACTTTATTTTGTCTTAGAGGCCTACCATCGAACACCTTATGGGCACTTATAAACACCACCAAGTAGCAAAAAAAAAAATGAAGCTTGACCTTACAAAAGGCACGAAATTGGATACTTGTATAACCGTTCTAGCGCAAAGATTGAACCTCGGCTTTGAAATATTTCAGCTTCAATCATCATATGACCAACGAAATTACTCAAACGATCAGTCATATTAATTGTATACTTAATCTCAAATCTGCCTTTCTTCACCAAAGACTCTTTGATAATCTCCTTTGTCACTTTCCTCCTAATCAATCTCACTCTCAATCTCTCCGTCGTCATCACCAGTAGCTTCGATCGGTCATCACCGTGAACATCACACCACAAAGGAGGGACAAAGGTTTCTTGGGGTTCGTTAGGATTGTTTTAGTTAAGCTTTAGATCTTGATTATGGCAAATATAAAGAGAAAGGGATCTAAATTGTGCCATCGACGTATTACTGTATCTTGTGATTTGTCGGGAAGGTTTTGATGGCGGAGAAAGGAGGAGATGAGGGGAAACGATGAGTTGTAGCGAAGAACTGAGATTACAAGTAAATTAATTAAAAGAAATATAAATGTGTGCTAATTTTGGAATATTTTAAAGTGTGTGTTAAGTTTGGAAGAAAAACATAAATCGGTGCTATTTTTGAGAATCTCCCTATTTTTAAGAGCAATTGACAAAAATAGCATCATTTTAAGTTTTTCTTCCATAATTAGCACATGTTTTCAAATGTTTCAAAACTAGCACAAATTTATATTTATTAAAAATTATTATAAAAGTAAAATAATGTTGAAATTGTAACAATGCAGCAACCACCTTGTGTTCTCTCTCACTCATCATTCTCTCTGATTCCAAACCTAATTACCAACGAGCCCAATCGGATCTGAATCAAAGGTGATTCATGAAGTCGAAGTCAATGAAATCAGTAATTGCGACATTGCAGAGGAACCCAGACATCAATAATATTCAACTCCGATGAATTTAATTCCGGTAAAAGTTGCATAATCGACAGGAGAGAAGAAGAGGAAGTTGGGTTTTCCTGTGCTAGATCTTTTCTCTCCTCTTGTCTGTTTCATTCTTCTATTTATCACCCTCAATTGCCACACTCTTCTACACTTTTGTTTGATGTGAGTCTTGGTTTTAGAGATTTCTCTAGTGGTAGTTCTAATGTTAGTGATGGTGAAATTGAATCTGAAGAGGATAATGATGTTATTGATGAAATTGGGGTCATTTGTGTTGAATCGAGTACTAATCCCCAAGAAGTAGGTATCAGAGAGGTTTTATAACAGTTTTGACATGCCAAGAACCTACAATTAGGTTCTTTTGTTGGGTTGTAGAGAAACCATAGTTTGCTCATGATTCAAGAACCTGCAATTTTTATGTTGTATATTTGTTAGGCTGCAGAGAAACTCCATAATGAGTATTGTAGCAAAGACTAGACAGTTTGATTGTTTTGGTTCTTTAAGAGATGGGTATATAAGGTCTATTGAATTTGGATATAGTTCTGTGAAGTTTTTATGCTACAGTTTTCATCTTATGGAAAATTCAGGAAGGATTCCTCGAAATTCAGGTGAGGTTCCTTAAACTTCAGAATGACCTTCATAAAAAGTTTGGATTTCAGGATGAACATAAGGATGGAGAAGTCTCGTGAATAGTTCTTTGAAGTTTTTAAGCTACAGTTTTCATCTTATGAAAATTCAGGAAGGCTTCCTCGAAATTCAGGAAAGGTTCCTTAAAATTCAGGAAAGATTCCTTAAACTTCAGGATGAACTTAATAAAAAGTTTGGATTTCAGGATGAACATAAGGATGGAGAAGTCTCGGGAAATGCAGCACCAAATGTTCTTAATCAACAACAACGTTTTGGAGAAAACTCGTGAAAAAAGCTTGCATACAAGTCCTGTGAAAAAGACTTGGAAGATTCAATAGCCATGGTGAAATCAATGAAAAAGTGTGGTTCACCTATTATCTATTCATGTTGTTAGACATCTATAATAGTTGTGATACATTTTTATATTGTTTTGATACTTGTACAATGTTTCTGCACTAGAAGAATGTCACAGGGTTTTTTTTTTTTTTTTTTTTTTTTTTGACAAAAAAACTGCTTTTGTGACAGGTTTCTATTAGACAAGTTAATAGTTTTTGAAGTAACAAGTTCTCTTTAATTCAGGAAGGATTCCACGAACTTTATGAAAGCTTACCTGAATTTTAAGATGGTCTTCATAATGTTTAGGAAGGATTTCATAATGTTTAGGAAGACATCCTTTTAATCTAGAAAGCTTTTCCTGAATATTCATAAATCCCAAAAATGGTGATGAGTGATGGACCATAACGAGAAGATCCTCCCCCACTATACTCTGTCTCATCAACACTAATAACCAACTCAATAACCAACTATGTATAAGCCGAAGAAGCCGAAACATTGAAATCGACGATAACAAACTTTTTTTACTCTTTTCCAACTGTTTTGTTCTCAATGACAATATATCAAACACTTGGTATGCAGAACATTGATGTCCAAAGATGAGAAAGTAGCACTCAAATACACATTTCAGCTGCAAGATTACCCATGTTTATCCATTTCATTCACAGTTCATATGCTAATACCAAACAATTCAAGCCACCACTCATGATCATATTTGATTCATTACCCAACAATTTTCGACAGTTCTAACACCCAATAATTTCCAAAAGTTCAGATCTCATTTAATACCCAACATTTCATTCACTAGAAGATAAAGCCCAATGATCTAAACGAAAGAGAAGCTTCAAGTTCTCATCCACTTCCTTTGTCAAACACGGCATCTCCATTTTTACTTCCTCTTTCACATTCAGAAGCTCTGGTGGTGGTCTCAGCAGCAGAAAACAAAGATCTATAATTATTATTAATTAGAATCAATTGAGTGGTGGTGGCAATCTCGTCGAAGGTGTTCCTCGTTGGCTTTTTTTTTTCAACGTCATTTTTCTTCTTCTTCTTCCAATAATCATCACTTCCCTCCCACCATTTTTTCTAATCCCCACGACAATAACAACGAGGAAACTACAATTACAGATGTGAATCCAGTTGGTGATGAGCCAATTAGCTATATTCATAAGTCATAATACTATCACTTAATTCCTCAACTGAAAGCTATAAGAATCCATGATTTTGTCAAGAATCTCAAAATCTGAGATTGAAACTGATACATGAAGAAGAAGAAGAAGAAAAAGAAGAAGAAGAAGAAGCTTTGCATGAAGCTTCCCCACAAACTTCACCCTCACCGAAAGCTTCACCACAAGCTTCGCCCTCACCAGAAACGTCACCGGAGCTATCACAATTGTAATTTAATAAAGCGATAAGTTAATGAAAAAATTATAATTGATTTTTAAGATAAAAATTCACTAATGCTAGTTTTGGAATATTTAAGTGGGTGTGCTAAGTTTGGAAGAAAACCATAGATTGGTGCTAATTAAGGGTATTTCTCTATTTTTAATTTAGTTTGGTTATGTGTTATTATTTAAATATTATACTTATGTTAAACTGTATACAAGGTTTATAAGGATTATATTAATTGTCAAAGTTAGCTTATGTATGCTTCACAAAGAGAGTTTATCCGCCAATGATGCTTGAGAGATTACTCTAGTTTGATTCATATCCCTTATACGTATAAGCTTTCTCAGAAAAACAAAAAAAAATGCTGACATGTTACACCCACAAAGCTCGATAAATGATTTCTTTATTTATCTTCTGTTTTTTTTAATAATATTTCTATTTACATACCATTGTATTTTTTTTATGACACCCAAAATTTAGTTCTTCTATTTTCTTTATACCTTAATTGTAACACTTACTTATATTTTCATAAAGTTTTAAGAACTCTTGATTCATATGGTGAGATAATATAAAATTCATATTATAATAATTTTCATATGTTAAATCTTAACTATTATACAAGAATTTTATATATTCAATTAAAACTGAAAATATATACTACACAAATAAATTTTAGATCCCAAATAATAATTTTACCGATAAATATTATAGATTTTTGTATATATAAATTACAGTAACATTATTTAATAATTATTTTACTCTGCACATAGTGTGGTAAAATAGGTTGCTAGTAACATGATATATGTGAATCACATTCGTAATACGATTTGATGTATAAATTTAATGTATATATTATATTACAAAAATTATTATGAACGTATAATGAAAATGAGAAAGGAAAGGATACTTTAGGATGTTGGACTGCAATGGACCGACAGGTTCATTGCAAGTCATAAACCGCTGACAAGCAGTACGGGAAGAATCGAGCTATGGGCTGTGGTCTTCCAAGAATGGGGTTTGTGAGCTAGAAAAAGTGATAATGGCCAAACCTATAATGAAAGTAAAACTTCTTAAGTAATGTAAGAAACGTAATTGTTTGATTGTGGTAGTTGCCACAAAAGTGCATAAAATAAGATTAAAGTTATTAAGGAGAAATAAGATGTTTGCTTGTTTGTTTGATTGATAAACATTATGAATCTATGCTAAGTAATAGTTGTTGATTATATTTGGAACGTTATTACTGTATGTCCACTGGACAGAGTTTGATCTCCTCACTGAGTAAACTTGTTTACTCACCCCTTCTTTTCCTTTTTCCCAGGTTAGTAAGTTTCAAGAGTTGCATCTTGAAGTTTGTTCGTTTTAAAATTTTAAAGAAAGAAATGTTTTTGGCCAAACCGGATGGATTACATGTTGTCCCGTCTTCTGTGACGGTACGGGTGTTACATGAGGAATCCATTCTTGAGTCCAAGTTCATGCACATTACATATTATAGAACAACAGAATTGCTTGAGTAGGTAGTGCTGAGATGTTCGAGTTAGTTTATTCCAATTCTTCTACACGCTTGAGCATTTGGGCGTTTTTTTAATTTGCAGAAAGAGTGAACAAGTAGGATAAGAGACTTAAGAATTTGAAACAAAGTCTGGAAAATGTGTAAGTGGAGGAATCAGAAGAAGATTTTAGAAGCTAAATAGAGGGCGTATTTGTTAGGCAGAGTGATATATAGTGTTTTTATTGGTTTTGAGTCTGTTTTCTCTCTTATTTTATACTTTTTATTGAGTCAAAGTGTGTTTTTGAAGTCTTTTAGTTCTTTATTAAGTCCTTACAGGTTTTATGACATGTTGGAAGAAAAACAAGCCATTCTGGATGCAGACAGACATATGAGATTGATGTTGGTTCACGTGAAAACCCGCCTACCAGAGAAACCCGCCTGGCTAAGCAACGAAGTCAAAACCGGCAACTTTCACGTTAAAGCCCGCCTATCTGAGAAACCTGCTTGGCTGAGAAGCGAAGTCTTAACCGGGAAGTTTCACGTTGAAACCAGCCTATCTGAGAAACCTACTTGGCTGAGAAAATGTTTTAACTAGGCCGTTACCTTTTTAACTTATTTTGAAAACACTATAAATACTTTTTATTTGTTGGGAGAAAAAAACTCTGCAACATGAAGCTTTTTGTAGGCCACTCTTTTGGTATTCTAGAGATTTATCTTCATTGACAATTTGAAGAAGATTTCTAAACCGTTTCTTATTATTTCTGTAATTTCATCATGCTTTCTTCATCTATGACTTTTGTTTTCTTTTACTATGTGTAAGTGGTTATCCAACTGAGTTTTAGGGTTCCAATTAGGAGATTCAATGAATTGATGTTTCAATTATTGTTTGGAGTTCTTAATCCTTAGGTTCTTTGATTCACATGACCTTAATGTTAATATAGGACTGATCACTTTGTTTTAGACTATAGTTTTTTCTATGCATCAAAAGTGTTCGATAGAATGCCTGAATGAGTGTGAATTGAGCAATTCATATCTAGCCTGCAAAAGTTGATGTTAGGACGTATTGTGAACTTAATGAACTTAACTGTAATGCAAATTTGGCTAGGAGGTTGAAAATGAAAGTTTAGCAAACATATAGTCAAATTTAGTTTCTAATGCCTTGAAAGAGGGTTTGTCTATTATAGTGTTCATGTTCTAGAATGGTTCTTAATTATTGAATTCCATATTTTATTTTCTCTTTAGTCATTGATCTCTGAAATACTCTATGACTCAATGTTTTAATTTCTTAAGTTTAATCGTTTTATTTCTTGCATTTTTATTTACAATTTCTGAAACCAAAAAACTATCTTTTGTTTGCTTTAACTATTTACGACTCTTGCAAATCTTTAGTGTACCATTGGTCCTTGTGGAATCGATCCCCTATATATTGCCTTGCGGTTAAGTGTATTGGTAATTACTCGAACAATCACAAAAGTAGAGCCCACATGTTGCAAATATTTGATGAGGGGGGCTCTCAAAGAGAATGCTCGAAGATTCGTATTCAAGTGGACTTCCTATCCTCTCCAAATATAATAATCAACGGGCTCCGTTTAAAGGTACAAACTTTAAACCCTCCCAATCTTGATTATCTGCATTATATTTCCACAAGTCAATGTAACAACATTTTTCAAAATTTGGCTTTTTTGAGTTCTCACTTCTCACGTAAGGCTTTGGATGTTCTGAATTCTGAACACCATATGACTCTCCAATTCTATACTGAGACTAATCGAGAGGCGAAATTCTGTTGAGATGATGATGATGATGATGGTACGTTTCCTTGCTTGAAGGTGAAAAGGAGACGAGGAAGACGATTGTGAACCACCAGCTTTGGATGAGAGATTTTGCCATGAGTCTTGTGACTTAATTTTATGTCTTTAAGTGTGTCTATTTATATCTTTGGACTTGCTTCCAGTTTCATGTCATTGATTTAATGTCTCGAGATAAATGGAGTTTTGAATAAGATATAAAAAAATGAAGGAAAAAAAAAAAGTGTAAAATAATGGAGAAAACAATATCAAATATGATTCTAACCAATTGACCATATCATCATGTTTGTAGCACAAGTTCGATTTGTTGTAGAGAGTTTTGCATTACGTTCATGGATGCATAAGACTGGTGAATCTACTGCGGGAATTTGCGTCGAGCTCTATTCAACTACTACGGGAATGAATTGTGATGGTTAGATATAAATCGTAAAGAAAAGAAAAACATGAAAAAACCTGTAACAGATGGATTCCTAGTTAGGCTCAGAGCCCATTGTTTTGAAACATTTAAATGGGCCCCACCTTAAAGGGGCCCCACTTTTTGTTTTATATACATAAGAAAAATAATATATTTGTTGAATAAATTTAGTAAAAAATATCAAAAATGTATTTAAAACTTTTTCTGCCTAAAAATATGTTTACTAATTTTTTTTTTAAACTTATTTTACAGTAGTATGTCTTTAAAACAAGATTATAATAAAAAAATGATTTCTTTTTTACTTTATACTTTTAAACTTATGTAAACATTTTTTTTTTTCCTATGAACATAAGGAGAGCATATCCATGACCCGCAGAGCTCTAGGCATAACCATGTATAATGAATTTGTGAAAAAGGCAATCCTTCTTCGCGCTTCAAGGTTCTTCGGAACATACATTGCAGATTTTTTGATTGTTAAGAGTAAATGAAGATGGCTTATCTACAATGAAAAAATAAATCATAAAGTTGAAAATGGTTTCAGAATGAACAGAGTATCCTCAAGGATTAGCCTTATCATTGTAACAACTCGTCCCGTGGACTCCATTAGCACCCAACTAGCTGCCCCAACGGACCGTCCGTGGACTGAAACGACCAACCTTTTTTTTTTTTTAATAAATAAATAATAAATATAATATATTAAAAACAACTACAGCTAGTGGTCCCATACCCACTAGCCACCTAACCACAACACATTCAACAGCGGAAAATATAATCAATAACCAATAATAAACCAATATTATACCAATGCAATATTTCAATATCAAACAACAAGAAACATGAAACCAGCAACCTAGCAATGTTTCTAATGACTCAACTCTAGCACCCTAGCAAATGCCAGACAACATCCAATCGAGTCCCTAGAACATCCTCCTCTTCATTGCCTCTGATTCCACGATCACACTTTGCCTTTACTGCACCACAAACACAAATTGAGATGCATGAGTATTTGATAAACACTCAGTGAGGCAATCCTCCCATCTACCGGGCTATACACACAAGCAATAAGATCTCTACAAGCCTACAAACAACAATCAATAAAACAAACCAGGTAATATACCACGCATGCAACATCCATCGCACCGAACAAGGGGTGTCGACCGACACCAGATGGTGTCTATCGTCACCGACTATCGTGTCGACCGACGCCAAACTGGTGTCGACCGACACCCCCCCGACACTCCCGAAAACCCGTTTGTGTCGACCGACGCCTCTCCACATGGCATCGAACGACACTCGCCAAAGTCCCGAGCCGTCCTCGCGTTGGTGTCGACCGACACCCCAACCGGTGTCGACCGGACGCGATACCGAGCAGCGATTTCCCTCGATCGAAACTCCGAATCTCGCCTCCACCTCCTCCAATCCGCTCCTTGCACTCCCAGAAGCCAAACCCAGCCCAGATAGCAACGAAAAGCATAGGGAACTCAAGGAAACAACCACATAAGCACCAAATCACATAGAAACTAGAAATCTTAGCTTAGATAAGCCATGGTCATGCACTCACCTCTTTCGCAGAAGATCAGACCAAAAGCAACGAATCCACCTTCCTAGAAAGCTTCTAGATCCTTCCTAGCTTCCAAAACTCTCAAGAACAGCCAGGAATCTCACCAATCTTTTCAAAAATCTCAGAACAAAGCTTTTCTCTCCTTTCTCTCAAAAACAACAAAGCGGCGACAAAATAAACTTCCCAAAACCCTTCCGTCGACAAAACACTTAAATAACCCGTTCAATGGTTTCCTAAAACCAAACCGAACCAAAACGATAATTAAAAATTGAACCGGTCGAACCAGAAACAATTAGTGTCGATCGACACCTCCTGTGGTGTCGATCGACACCCTCACCAAAATACCAAAAAAATGGTTCGCGGGTGTTACAATTCTCCCCCACCAATCTAGATTCGTCCTCGAATCTCGAACAACCATCAGTCAAGGACTCCCGTGCAACCGTCTCCACGGCCCGCACTCCTCCGACCGATCCTGTAAGGTCTCTCTAGCGATAGACTCACGCTCCAGCGTCATTTGCTTCGACTTTTTGGACTTTCCTTTACTCATAGGCCTAAACCTTGAGTTTTTATTGGCTCCTCATCAGACCTAAGTCTGCATGCCAAATGTTGGCTCCTCATCAGCCGAAGCCCGCATGCCATAATATATAAGGAAAAGTCCAAACTCGTCTCTCGGGTTGCCACCCTACAGCGCGCCCCCGGACGTCATCCGAAGTCGATATACCAACCATTCTTTCAAGCCACAAAGTCTCTGAAAATGGCAGTACTAGGAGAACCTAAGTCCCCCAAGAGTCGCGAGCAAACGATTCTGAACACGTCTCGAGTCCTATCCCTATCCAGGTTTCCTTCCCGTGGCTCGCGTAAAACATCTCAATGTCCTACCAACCACATATTCCCTCACTGGAATACCTCATGACCACACAAGGATCATATACGCCACAAGGGCCGCCACAAAGGCCAAACAAAATGTCCTAAAGAGGACCGCCACCAAGGCCAAACAAAATGTCCTAAAGAGGACCGCCACCAAGGCCAAACAAATGTCCTAAAGAGGACCGCCACCAAGGCCAAACAAATGTCCTAAAAAGGACCGCCACCAAGGCACTCTGGCTAAACAGCCCGCCACAAAGGCCATCTGTCCCGAAGGACCGTCACGAAGACCATCTGTCCCGAAGGACCGTCACGAAGACACTCTGGCTAAACAGCCCGCCACAAAGGCCAAACAAACGTCCTAAAAGGACCGCCACCAAGGCCACACAAATGTCCCGAAGAGGACCGCCACCAAGCCAAACAAATGTCCTAAAAAGGACCGCCACCAAGGCACTCTGGCTAAACAGCCCGCCACAAAGCCAAACAAACGTCCTAAAAAGGACCGCCACCAAGGCCACACAAATGTCCTAAAGAGGACCGTCACAAAGACACACTTGGCTAAAAGCCCGTCACGAAGACCCCACAATGTCTAAAAAGACCGCACACACGGCACACTGACTCAAAAGTCCGCCACTAAGGCCACACTCAAGCCCCCTTAAGGCTCTCCACCGCTAAAATGGACAAATTCTAACTCCCATAAAATTTTCCATATTTAGCACCTTCCATTTTTGGAAACTTTCCACTTTTGGAAACTCTCTTCACAACCCCGCCTCACGGAAACTTTGTACCCCAAACACCACCTCATCTTTTACTGAGTCGCACAACCAACCACCCCAAGCGACCGAGTAACAAGAGAGATGGGCTGGAATACTCCATTCCCGCTCCAGCCACGGATACAGATGGGACCCGGCTAAACAAGCTCAAGTCGCGGCTTGCTTCTCATACCACTTCTTGAACCTTGCCTTCATCTTTGCCTCAGGCTCCCAAGTCTGCTCCTCAACACCATCACAGTCCCAAAGGACTCTCATCAAAGGAATCTTCTTCTTCCGAAGTTCCTTGATCCTCCTCTCGAGAACCCTCACTGGTCTCGCCTCCAAAGTCATGTTAGGCTGAAGATCCTCAGGAATCTTAGCCAACACCTCCTCTCCCTCACGGAGACACTTCCGCAACATAGATACATGGAAAACCTTATGGAATGCACGCATCACCTCAGGTAACTCCAATCTATATGCCACTGGTCCAATCCGCTCAATCACTCGAATGGACCCATATACCTCGGACTCAACTTAGTCTCGACAATGACCTGTTCGGACCCCGCAACATGGCCATCTTGAGGTACACTCTGTCTCCTACCTGAAACTCAAGATCTCTCCTCCTCCTATCTGCATAGCTCCTCTGCCTATCCTGAGCCTCCTTCATGTTCAGCTTGAGAACCCGAATCTTCTCTGAGGTCTCCTGAACAAAACTAGCACCAAACATGCTCCTCTCCCCACCTGAGTCCAGCATAATGGTGTACGACATGGCCTCCCACAGAGCCTCATAAGGAGCCATCTTAATACTTGCCTGATAGCTGTTGTTGTAAGCAAACTCTACCAGGTTCAGATGATCTGCCCAATGGCCACCCCAATCCAGCACACACATCCTCAGCAAATCCTCCAGTGTCTCGGATCGTCCTCTCTGACTGTCCATCAGTCTGGGGATGATAAGCTGTACTCATATGCACCTTAGTGCCCATCTCTGCTGAAATGCCTTCCAGAACACCGAAGTGAACTTAGAATCCCTATCAGACACAATGCTTGCTGGCACCCCATGCAACCTGACTATCTCCCTCACATACTTCTTAGCCAAGACCGCTGCTCCATCAGTCTTCTTAATGGCCAGAAAATGTGCTGACTTAGTCAACCGGTCCACAATGACCCAAATAGCATCAAGGTCCGTGACACTGGCAATCCTACCACGAAATCCATAGTGATCATATCCCACTTCCACTCAGAATGGGTAAATCCCCGCAACCCGCCAGAACCTGATGCTCAGCCTTCACTAGCTGACATACATCGCACTCGAAACCCAACTAGCCACATCCTTCTTCATCCCGACCCAATGATAGTACCTCTTGAGGTCACGGTACATCTTGGTCGCTCCTGGATGAATGGATAACTTGCTCGCATGAGCCTCTCTCAGAATCTCCTGTCTCAACTCCTCATCCTTGGGCACACACACACGACCGTGCACCAAGATAGTACCATTATCCGAGACCGATACTCGAACCCACATCCTGAGAGGCATTCACTAGCCCCAAATCCTTCTCCTGAGCCAACCGCACTCTACTCGAAGATCTGCTCTATCTACGCTTCCAAACCCAATGGTTCCTGTGAAACAGCACATAAGCTCAAAGCACTGATCTCCCCTACCGAGACTCCATCTCCTGCTCCTGAGCCGAAGCTACTCCTTCCGACTCGGAGCATCCGCAACCGTGTTAGCCTTACCAGATGATAGGCTATCTCCAAATCATAATCTGCCACAAGCTCCATCCACCGCCTGTCTCAAATTCAACTCAGCTGAGTGAATATATACTTCAGCTCTTATGATCTGTGAACACTGCCTTTGCACCATAAAGATAAGATCTCCAAATCTTCGGGGCAAAACTACAGCACCCATCTCCAAATCATGAGTAGGATAGTTGCCTTCATGCACCCGCAACTGCCGCGAAGCATAAGCAATCACCTTCCCATGCTGCATCGAACACAACCCAAACCAATTCTAGATGCATCTGTATAAACCACATAGGGTTCTCCCTGCTCAGCAAAGCCAACACCGGCGCAGTAGTCAACAACTCCTTCGGGCTTGCAAAGCCTTCCTCACACTCTTCTGACCAGACAAAGGAACATCCTTCCCTGTCAACTTAGTCATAGGACGTGCTCGCTTGCAAACCCTTGCACAAACCTCCCGTAGTAACCCGCCAAACCAAGGAAACTCCGATCTCTCGTGGCATTCTCGCGGTCTCAGCCAATCTCCGATAGCTCGAATCTTCTCTGATCCACTGAAACCCCTCAACGGAAACAATGTGACCCAGAAAGCCCATCTCACGCTGCCAGAAACTACACTTGCTCAACTTGGCAAACAACTTCTGCTCCCGCAGCTTCTCCATAACTGCCCTCAAATGCACTGCATGCTCCTCAGACTCTTAGAAAACCAGATATCGTCGATGAAAATGATGACAGATACATCCGAAACTCTAAATACACTGTTCATCAATCTCATAAACGCCGCTGGTGCGTTAGTCAAACCAAAAGGCATCACCACAAACTCATAGTGCCCATATCGCCGTCCGAAGGGCCTTTCCTCACATCTCCTCATCTATCGGTACGATGATAACCCGATGCGATCTACTCTTGGAGAACCAAGTAGCACCCCTCAACTGATCCAACAACTCGTCAATCCTCGGGAGAGGGTACTTGTTCTTCACAGTGACCCGGTTCAAACCCCTGTAATCAATACACAATCGGAAACTCCCATCCTTTTTCTTGACAAACAACACCGGCGCCCCACGGTGACACACTAGGACGGATGAATCCCTTACTCAATAAATCCTCTAGCTGCTTCTTCAGCTCTGCCATCTCTGCTGGAGCCATCCTGTAAGGAGCCTTGATAACGGTGTCGTCCCCGGTTCCAGCTTCAATGGTAAAAGGATCCGACCGAGATGGTGGTAATCCTTGCAGACCAAACACATCCTCAAACTCCTCCACTACCGGAATACCGCTAACCGTACTTCCCCACCGACTCTGGCATAGATATAGTGACCAAATAAGCCTCACGGCCCTTCTCGATCATCTTCCCAGCCTGAATGGCTGAGATCACGAGACTCCCCGAAGTCGGTCTAATACCCCGAAAACCAACTTCCCTCCCGGTCGCTCAAACTCCACTCTACCCCGATAGCAATCTAAATGCACCCTATGCCGATGCATCCAATCCATCCCGAGAATAACATCATACAGCACCAGGACTGATAAGCAAATCCGCTGGCCATGACTCTCCTGCGATCTTCACAATATCAATTCCCTACTCGTCCAATAACTCTCAACAAGCCTCCCGCAACTCTAACAACTCGTGCGCTCTCCGGGATCTCCGCTGATCCCCGCACACTCGCACACTGGAGTAATGAAGCTATGCGAAGCCCAGAATCAAACATAACGTGGGACTTAAACCCGCCCACCAACAAGGTCCCTACACAAACCTCATGTGTTGAGAACCTAACACTATATCACAGAACATAAAATCGACCCTACTAAAATTCACAAAGATTTAGTACAGAAGTTATACTGTGATCGCCCGGCACTGGTTCCACTAGCCTCCACCGTCGTGTAAACCCGAGGCCCCTGCTCAATCCGTGCCACCTGCTGACCCCAGGCTGCACCCGCTGCACGCTGCCACTGCTGCCTGGCTGCAGCTTGGGACAAAAAGGCTTGTGCCCTGTCTCCCTACAATGATAACACACCCGAGGTCCTGCCGTCGGAACACTCCTCTTGGGACAACTAGCAACCCGTGATCCCTGCTCCCACAACCGGCAACCCGCACCACTCGGCTTCTGCGTAGCCTCCCACTTCCTCTTGGTTCCCCGAGCATGCCTACCGCCCTGCTAGAACCACACCTGCTGCTGAGCCTTACTAGGCTGAACTGCTGGAGCTACCGCCACCGACCGAGCCCGGATATCCTCCTCATCTCTGCTGCAGTCTCAACCAGCTCGCACGCGTAGCATAACTCCTCCTCTACAATGAACTCTCAAGTCATCACGTAGAGCCCTCAAGAACCTCCTGATCCGAGCCTCCTCAGGCTCCATAGCCCGACCTCCATAACAAAGAAGTCGACTGAACTCCAAGTCTAACTCCCGCACCGACCGTGTCCCCGAGACAACCGAAGGAACGCACCTCCGACGATCCAATGCCTCTCTAGGAAAATACTTGCGGTGAACTCCAAACGAAGTCAGCCCAAGTCATCTCCCGCTGCACCCTCCTAGCAGCCACAGATCTCCACCACAACTCAGCATCACCACTCAAAAAGTAGACCCCTATGTCCACCCAAAACTCCTCGGGACATCTCGAGTGTGGAAGTTACGTTCCACTCTCGTCCTCCACGCATCCGCAGCAGTAGGATCTACACCTCCCGAAAACTGCTCAGCACGCAACCGACCCATCTCTGTCAACATGCTGAGATAACGAGCATGGACTCCCGCATCCGCAGCCACTGGCTGCCGCTCCTCCGCCACCACTGGTGGCACTACTGAGCTGAGCCGGTACCACTGGTGGTAACCGCTCTAACACCTGTGCTAGCAAAGCCGCAAGGTCAACACTGTGGACTCCACCCGCTGGGACCCCACACCCGGGACCCTAGCATCACCGGCCACTGGAGCATCAACACTGCCCCCTCCGCCACACTCACGGAATCCCCGGAACACCCTGCGACTCGCCAACACCCACCGTCACGCTCCGGTCCTCGGTCTCACTAACCACTGGGACTCTGCCCCTACCACGACCACGTCCGCGTCCACGACCACGTCCGCGTCCACGACCTCGACCAGCCACAGCACTCTCTCTAACCATCCGCACTACCATGAAGAAGGCTAAGCAAACAATTTCTATTATTACACGAAACATAAACTCACCGTGGAATCACACACTGCTCGAAGAGGATGTTCTAAGACTCCATGCCACACACAATTGACTAACTCACATAATCAATCCAGACATGCAATCCCAAACATCTACAATGAAACCTAGCGAACCCAAACCTAGAACCATAAGGGCTCGATACCAAAATGAAACGACCAACCTTTTTTTTTTTTTTTAATAAATAAATAATAAATATAATATATTAAAAACAACTACGCTAGTGGTCCCATACCCACTAGCCACCTAACCACAACACATTCAACAGCGGAAAATATAATCAATAACCAATAATAAACCAATATTATACCAATGCAATATTTCAATATCAAACAAGAAACATGAAACCAAGCAACCTAGCAATGTTTCTAATGACTCAACTCTAGCACCCTAGCAAATGCCAGACAACATCCAATCGAGTCCCTAGAACATCCTCCTCTTCATTGCCTCGATTCCACGATCACACTTTGCCTTTACCGCACCACAAACACAAATTGAGATGCATGAGTATTTGATAAACACTCGGTGAGGCAATCCTCCCATCTACGGGCTATACACACAAGCAATAAGATCTCTACAAGCCACAAACAACAATCAATAAAACAAACCAGGCAATATACCACGCATGCAACATCCATCGCGACCCAAAGGTGTCGACCGACACCAGATGGTGTCTATCGTCACGACTATCTGGTGTCGACCGACGCCAAACTGGTGTCGACCGACACCCTGCCCGACACTCCCGAAACCCCAGTTTGTGTCGACCGACGCCTCCACATGGCATCGAACGACACTCGCCAAAGTCCCGAGCCGTCCTCGCGGTGTGTCGACCGACACCCCAACCGGTGTCGACCGACGCCGATACCGAGCAGCGATTTCCTCGATCAGAAACTCCGAATCTCGCTCCAATCTCCTCCAATCCGCTCCTTGCACTCCCGAAGCCAAACCCAGCCCAGATAGCAACGAAAAGCATAGAACTCGAGGAAACAACCACATAAGCACCAAATCACATAGAAACTAGAAATCTTAGCTTAGATAAGCCATGGTCATGCACTCACCTCTTTGCAGGAAGATTCAGACCAAAAGCAACGAATCCACCTTCCTAGAAAGCTTCTAGATCCTTCCTAGCTTCCAAAACTCTCAAGAACAGCCAGGAATCTCACCAATCTCTTTCAAAAATCTCAGGAACAAAGCTTTTCTCTCCTTTCTCTCAAAAACAACAAAGCGGCGACAAAATAAACTTCCCAAAACCCTTCTGGTCGACAAAACACTTAAATAACCCGGTTCAATGGTTTCCTAAAACCAAACCGAACCAAAACGATAATTAAAAATTGAACCGGTCGAACCAGAAACAATTAGTGTCGATCGACACCTCCTGTGGTGTCGATCGACACCCTCACCAAAATACCAAAAAAATGGTTCGCGGGTGTTACAACCCTGCTAGCCCCCCGCTAGCCGTCCCAACGGACCCCAAGCTGGCCCTGCAGGGCATCGATCCTAACCTCTCACTGGGCAAATGGAACTATTCATCCAAATCCACAGTAGGTTATTGGTGCACCAGGCGTTCCTCGAACCCTGGTCCTCACCCTTTAACAACCTTCCCACAGGACAAAATGTCACCAATTGACCTGCAGATCAATTATTTTGTATAAAAAGTAGAGAAAATTGCACTCACACCTACTTTTCTGCAAAACTATTCACCATTACACCCACTTTCTACTATTCCTATACTTTTTTATGTCAAATAACAATTTTACACACTCCAACTAAATTAACCTTCTCTTTGTACTTTTTCTTTTTCCTTCTCATTTCTCTCTCTATTTTCTCTTTATCTTTTAATTATTTTTTTCAACATTTGTTTTTCATTTTCATTACTATATTTTGAATTTAGTAACTTTAGTTATTGACAAAAAAAAAAGTTAAGTAATTTGTAAATAAATATTTTTTGCATTTTTCAATATTTTTTTTTCCACAAAAAAATAAAATAAAATATGAATCTAATCTGAATCAAATACAATTGAATTGGTGCTCATAATCAAATCAACAATTTCTAAGTCCAAACTAAATTAATTAAATAATTTAGAAATTAATGAATTTATTTAACTAAATTTTCAATATGAAATACACTGCTTGTCCACATACTTTAAGCTTAAATTAGATGCATAATGCATTAACAAAATATTGCATTTATAAATAGTTATCTATTTGAATAAGTTTTTAAGAACTTTGATCTTTTATCAGTACCCACAAATTCTATTGGTAACCACATGACCATGAATATATGGATTTGATGTTGTCGTTGTATCCTAAACCCTAAAATCTCTGGAACCCGTAAATTCGGTTGGTATCCACATGACTACAAATATATGAATTTGATGTGTTGCTAGTACCATATTTATGGTCATGTGTTATAGAATTGATAACAAACTTTGATGTGTTACTAATACCCACATTTATACTCATGTGTTACTAGTACCCACAAATTCTATTGGTATCCACATAACCATGAATATATGGATTTGATGTTGTCGTTGTATCCTAAACCCTAAATCCACATAAGTCATAAGATGAGTACAAACGGCAACATTAGGGTTTGTGGGAAGAAGATGAGTTATGTTAGAATTATTATTTTTCCCTTTCTATCTAAGAGAAAAAATAAGAATAAACATGAATAAAGTGAGACTCGAACCCAAGAATGAGTATATGGCATGACTACGGCTCTCCGCCGCTGAGCCACTTAAACTTTCACATACAATGTCAATTACAGTGATTAATAACATATATATCGATAGCAAAATAATATGATTTTTCCCTATTATTTTTTAACACCTAGGTCCCATTAAATATTAGTGTAATGGATATGATTACTTTTGTATTCATGGATGACCACTTTTGGTGTTAGTATTTGAAAGATCTATCAAATGGTATGAATTGAGAAAATAGAGATTTGTCAATTGTTTATGTTTGCTTATCCACCGAGCAATGTCAACATGGATGAGACGTATGATATGTATGGTGAAAAAGAAATATATAATATGTAAGTCATTTTTAATTTTTAATTGTCATAGGCTAAAAACGTGTAGATCTTTCATGGATTTAGTGTCAGTATTCGGGTTTGAGTTTATTGTTTCAATTGTTTAAGATTTAGTATAAAAAGTTTAGGATTTATAGTCATGTGTTTCTAGTATCCACAAATTCCCTTGGTATCCACATAAGCATGAATATATGGATTTGATGTTTTCGTTGTAGCCTAAACCCTAAATCTAAGCCCTAAATCCTAACCTCTAAATCCAAAATATTGACACAAAATCCACATAAGCCCTAAAACCTAGATCCTAAAATTACAAAATCTTAAACACTAAAACCTAAATCCTGAATCCTATCCAAAAATCATAAACCCTTTACTATACCCCCTGAACCCTAGCCCCTACAACATAAACCCAAAAAATTGACAATGAATTCACATAGACATATCATCCTAAGTCCAAAACCTAAATTATCAAACCTAAACCAAAAACCATAAATTCTAAATCCTAAACCCTAAACTCTAGAACCTAAACCATGAACCCAAAATCAAAATCCTACACCTTAAACCTAAAACCCTAAACTCTACACCATGAATCTTAAATTCTAAATCCTGAACCCAAAAATATAGACACGTCATTCATATAAGCCCTGATACCTAAACCTTAAACCCTAAACCCTAAAACATAAGTCATTCATGTTACTTTACATGCGGCAGACATCCACAAAAGTGAATCCAAAAAACCACATCCAACCAACCACATTAGATACTCAAATTATGAATTTAATAGACTAATTAACTATCTAAAAATAAGTATCCAAAAATGATTTTGAAGCAAAACTTGTGACAGCCAACTGCAATAGTTGAGAGAAGTTCTGCAACCTACAATGTCTTATTACAAATTTTGTATTCATGTTGAGTTCATATAAAAGATATTCTCAAAGTCTTATAATATAATATAGTAATCTATATAAAAAATAGTTTTACATGACTAATTTACCAAACTACAAACTTTTTAATTAATTAGGTTTTCATATATTTTAAAAATGTTAAAGCATAAGTAAGTATCCACAGTTTACCATCTATTTATTGTCAAACAAATGTTTAGTTAAAATTGGATATCATAAAACTTATTCACCTAAAAATAGCAAAATGCATCTTAAAATGTAGAACAAATGTAATCATAATCTGTTGTGTAAACAAATATACAAAATTTATTGATAATAACTAAATAAATGATAATAAAGATAAAAGAAAGAGAAAAAAAAGAGAAAGAGAAAGAAAGGGGGAAACCATCCAATAAGAAAAAAACAAACAAAATGTTTGGATTATTTTTCCACTTCAAACATGAGCCATCAGATTTTAGTTTTGGTTATCATCTAACCGTGATAACATATTTCCAAAAATAACATAGTTACTTAATAGAACATGTGACCAACCATAATTCCAGGGGGCAGTTTTGTCATTAAAAAAAAGACACATTAACTAAAAACTTGGAAAAGTATAGCAAAAGTAGAAAGTATGTCTAAGTATAAGAAGATGGATGAAAAGTAGGTGAAAGTGCTAATGTCTCTTAAAAGTATTCACTGCCACAAACAATCTTAAATCAATAACAAGGATGTTGTTCACTTACAAGATTCTGACATGCGCAATATATTTACCGTTAAGAGTAAGTAAAGGAGCCATTCTGAATTTTGTTGATATGTTGCTGCAATCCACTCTCCCAATTAAGTAACTCATAATCCTGAGATATTAGATATTTTCTTAGAATTTTTGAAATTAACTTAAAAACTCAGAGAGAGGACTTACAATTCCAAGTTGGAGCACAGATATATGCCAAAGCTAAGAGAAGTTAGAGGCGCTACTTTATGATCAAAATAGAGGAATGCTGAAGGAATATATATATATATATATATATGTATATATATGTCAAAGTCTTAGTAGAAGAAGAAGAAGACAGATAAAAACTAACAAAGAAGAAAAGAAACTCAAAATACCCTCACAAATCAAGAGTGATTGTACATGGAAGGTAGAAATTGAAGATCATAACAAGATACATTGAACGATTTCGAATGATTTCGATGGAGAACAAACAAAAATCATATACCTAGTCGTTCATGGTGGAAGTGAAGAACATGAAAAGGTTTGATTTTTTTTTTTGGTGGTTCTCTATAAATATAAACTTCACACAACTCAGAAGCAAACAAGAGTATTAATTTATTATTCTCACACTTTATGTTTTTTATTTCATTAAAAGGGGGGAAATACCATCAACTTTTATTAATAAGAAATAACTAGGTACCAACTCGCACTATGTGCGGATAAATCGATTTTAATTAAATATCATGAGTAAAACTATTATTTGAGATTAAAGATTCTTTTGTGCAAAACAAAATCTGTAAGTAAAGCTTTTTCGTTTATTTAAATTTGCGTTTATTTTCTGTAAAATACATTTTACCAGTGAAATATTTGAACTTGGAAAAGAATTTTAAGGTGGTGTAGAAATTTTTGATGTGATTTTGTGTTTCTAAAAATTAAATTCACATATTTTATGTTTCACATTATCATCTACATCACTATACCATTAAATAAATATATATATATATATATAAAATTTTTAGAATAATCGATTTAATTTAAACTAATCCTAAGTTTAAAAAATGAAATAAGAAAAATCTATTAAAGTGGTAAATAAGTGAATAATTTTTTTTGTTTGTGAAATGTAATTTACTTACAATAATTAAATATGTTGTGAAATTGATAATTAAATACATATCTGGATTTTAATTGTTGATTAAATCTTTCATTTTTAAAAAATTATAGGAAAAAACATTGGCTTATATATGTCAATGACATATTTAAATAAATAATAATGAGATGTAAGGTTATTTATTTTAAAAAAGCACATGAGCGGACACATCAGCTTTTTTATAAGAGTAATTTTCTATTAATATATAGGTGATGTGGTGAATAACTGAATAATTACATGTTTGTTAATATGAAAACTGTACAATCAAATATACTTTAGTATAATAGTAAAATTGTTTTGGGGAAGATAATTATAGAAGGTGAGTAATAACTTTATACTTTTTGGCTTTATTTCTTAAAAACAAATTAGACACACACACACAATCATCAATTTTGTAATTACGGCTATTAGTTATGATACTGTTTTAAGTAAACTAAACTATTTTGTTTCTAGCATAATGAATACACACATCTCTTTATAATCTCTTAAAATCTCACCAAATCACAAACTATTTTCTTTCTTTCTCAAATGACATATCTACCAATTCCACAAAACTATCACAAAAACTTCCAAAAACATGGTTTCAATACACTCCTGTGAGAACTGAGGAAAATTCTCTCCTTCCGATGTGATTTAGTTATAGAGGAGTTTGTCACCGTTAGAGTTCCGAACTGATTTGAGAGTATTTCTAATAACGGGATTATGTAGTATTGCCTCTAAGAGAAAATGTTTTTCCGTCCTTACAAAAGACTCCCCCCTTACATATTTATGCCGACCAATTTACTACCCAATTAATGCGTAATTAATGAGACATGATTTCCGCGCCTTAATTAAATCTCTTGAATGCAAGAATCTTTGACCGAGCTCGAGCTGCGAGCTGACTAAGACGACGCCTCTCCGCGCTCTCTCCTTTTCTTCGGGCCTGATGGGACGACCAGTAATACGCCCCTGGCCCATTAGTCGTGCCTGGCCTAGGCCCTTTGCCTATTGCCCGAGATGACGGATCATGGGTACAACAGTTGCCCCCCAAGTCTCCCGAACTGAGCAGTTCGGGGGACTTTTGACCTTCAAGCGATCAATTTCGGGAAACTGAATATTCCCCGTATCCCCATGATTTGATCGTGGTAATGATGAGATTTGCCTTCCCGAACAAGCCTCGGGGCCCACTAGGTAGCGTGTTGGCTATAAGAGAGAGGAAAAGCGGTGCGAGACCTTTTACCTCCCTAGGTAATCATTGCTCGTCGGATCTGTGTATAAAGGTAAATCCTCCCGTCTTTTCCCTTCTACTCTTAACTCCCAACTCTCTTTCGTTTTGTTCTGCGATTTCCTCTCTTTTCTTCTGTTAATTTCTTTGCTCTCGCCAGAAAGTTCGCCCTTTATCTCTCAATACTTTTACCCGGCGAACATGTCTCCTCACAAATCATCGGGTAAAAACACAAAACCCTTGATTCCGGGTGTCTACGGCCCGCACCAACCGTCAGTTCTATCTGCAGAGAACGTAGCTGAGCTTAGAGCATCCACCGGGATTTCACCGGAGGTCGAGATCAGATTCCCGGAGGCTCATGAGTCCCGGGAGGACCCTCCCCCAGGGTACTGTTGCGCGTTCGAGATATTTTTCTCCGCGTGTGGCTTATCGTTCCCCCTTCCCGAGCTCATCGTAAAGATGATGTTCGAGCTGGTCTTCGCTCTTCCCCAGATGTGTCCGAACTTTGTTCGGACCGTTATGTGTCTTCAAACTCTGGGGGAGGAGTTCGACTACCAGCTGTCCTTGGCCGACCCTCCAGGTGTATACGGTAAAGACGGGTCGCACCAAAGGCACGCTCTACGCAAGCTCGCTTTCCGGACTGAAGGTCTTTGACGACCTGCCCGAGAAGGACGAGAAGTGGTGGAAATAATACTTTTTCTTCCCGGTTAACGAGCTCACCTTTGGCCACCTTTCGGGTTCGCACGTGTCGAAGTGGACTTCGAAGATTGCAAGAATGGTGCTCTTCAATAGGTCTGGGTTTAGTGTTATTTTGTTTTCTGCCTCACCCTTTAATTATCTCTTTTCCAGATCACTTCGAGCGCGGACTGCTTTGCCCTACGTTCGCGGAGTTTTTCTCGAGGTTTTGCAGCCAGGGTCAGATCGCTTGGGATTCCTTTTCGTGCGAAAGGATTAGGGAGTCCACAGTCAGACTCATAAAACATTCCCTCGTTCGCTCCAATCCTGTGAGCGTTTCCGAGATGAATTACAGAGAAGAAAGAGCGTGCCGGGCTCGCGTCCCCACCAAGCATTCCTCCGGCTCTTCCGTCCCCGAGGTAAGCGGGACTTCCGCGTTTCCAACTGGCTCTTCCGGGCCCCACACAGAATCTACCGGGACTCCGGCTGGCCGGTTGGTGCCTTCCGTGATTGTCATCGCTGATTCCAACGACGAGCCGCGGGAAGTCGTGGCTTCCCCCCTCCGCCGAAGGGGACCTCTACTGAGGTCAGCTCCCAACAAGTTGACTCTTCCAAGAATAGAAAGGAGCCCGAGACTTCCTCCTCTTCTCATGAGAAGAACCGAGCTCGGACAGTCTCATCGGGAGATGAGCGGAGTAAGTCTAGCTCGAGAGACAGGGGTCTCTCCTCAGAGAGGAGATCTAAGGAGGCTCCTCCTACTAAAGAAACTGGGGATCCTGCCGGAAGATTACCTCTGAGGGAGCAACGCCCTTCCCCCCGAGGTAAAGGTTTCCCGAAGTGCATTTACTTTTATAATTTCACTGTTCTTGATAGTTGACCGGGAAAAATGACCTTGCTCAAATCTTTAAGCCCCCCTGCGTCCCCCGCCGATCTTATGAGGAGCTATACTCGGCCCGGAGTTCGGATTCCGGCCTTCGCCGATATGTCTGAGCTAAACCGTGCGAATTTCTTCCGCTTTGCGAACAAGATTGGCGAGGTTAGTGACACATCCTTTTTGGCTTTTGTTTTGCTTTCCCACCGTTTACCGTTTTTAACGACTTGTGACTTCCTCAGCTAATGATCGAGTTCAACTCATCGGTGGCATCCTACGAGGATCAACTGCTCGCCTCCCCTTCGTATTCCGAAGTGAGTCTCCTTCAAGAAACGATTGCCGACCTGGAAGCTCAAGTACAAGAGTATGCCAGACTGGAGGCCGAGAATGCCAACACCGTGGCAAAAGCCGAGCAAATCCAAGCTCGGATGAAGAAGGCTGAGATAGAGGCGCTTTACCTCGGGGTTGCTAATGAAGACCTTCGAGACAAGCTGAAGAAGGCGGGGGACCTTTACTTCGAGGTGGCGGAGGACGCTAAGGCAGCAAAGAACAAGTTGCACGAGTTTGAACTCTTCAACCAGCTACTCGTGGCTGGCAACAGCTGCGAGATTGAGAGGGTGCGGAGGGAGGAGAGGCAAGCGATGAGGCGACCTCTCCGCCCCTTGGTTGAGGAGGAGATTTCGCCTTTGAAGAGAGGGAGAAGCTAGCTCTGGTCAAGATCTGAGCCACTGAGATCAGGGCTAACCGGATGCTGATCGAGGATATCTCCAGAGGAGAGATTCAAGATATTGAATCTGAGCTCGGACTCCTGAAAGCTGACGAGGAGGAGGCCGACGAAAAGGTTTCGAAGGTAACTCCCGCGACCTCGACCTCTCTGCATTCTCAGACCTTTTGGCGGATACGCCCGATCTTTTGTGCAGCGAACACCCGCTAAGCGTCACAATCGACGAGTCCGGCACTAACATCGGGCAAATGTCAAATCAGGGGATGGATGACTTTCTGGCGAACACCAGGTCAGAAGGGGAGCACGCAGAGATGGGTTTGGCCCTATCCGAAGTGGCGTCGGAACCTGCTCTCCCTACTCAGTAGTCTCTATCTAGGGGTTGTTTTGGCACGAGCTGCCCCCCTGTCTGTTGCATTTATTTTTAGACTCGTTTCGGAGTATTTTGGTCGTGGTGACCACTCCGTATTTAAATTTTTTTTTGCCATCCTAAATACGAACTTAATCTCCACAATCTCGGTTTAGACTAGAGTTTTGCGAAACTAAGCTTCGACTTTAATAAGTAAAGCTGAGTACGAAGTGAGAACTTTGGTTTAGATTAGGGTTTTGCAAAACTAAGTTTTGACTTAAATAAATAAAGCAGTGTACAAAGTAAGAACTTCGGTTTAGATTTGCGAAGTTGAACCTCGGCTATTATATGCGAAATCTGACTTCGGCTTTTTGAGCCCATATTAATAAAATTTATTAAAGTAGGGTACGAAGTAAGAACTTCGGTTCAGATTTGCGAAGTTGAACCTCGGCTATTATATGCGAAATTTGACTTCGGCTTTTTTGAGCCCATATTAATAAAAAAAAAAGTTTAAGGAAACTTTAAATTTTATTAATATGGATAGCTGGACCCGAAGTGGGCTGCCTACGTACCCTTATCGGGATCAAGCTAAACGTAGTTCGATACAAATGTATTATTTGTAAAAGAGTTTAAGGTGTAAAGAGTTCCAAGACCTCGGAACTGGTTTTCCCTCAGAATCCTCGAGCTCATAAACTCCGTTTCGGACCACGCGGATAATTCTGTACAGTCCTTCCCACTTGATTCCCAGTTTTCCTGCATTGAGCTCCTCGGTATTCTCGTAGACCTTCCGCCAAGGACCTGCCGCGAATTTTGGAGTTATAGTACTGGGCTATTGCGTTCTGGTAATTCTGGATCCGAACTAAGGCCTGGTCCCGACGTTCATTGATTGTATCGAGGGTATCTTGTAGGAATTCCTCATTCTCGTAAGCTCGGAGTGGATTTAGCGAAGTACGGACTCGATGAACCTCTATGTCGGCTGGGACTACGGCATCAACTCCGTAAACCAGGGAAAAAGGACTCGATGAACCTCTATGTCGGCGAGGTGTTGTTCGGATTGCCAAAAGAACGCCCTGCAGCTCGTCTGGCCAATGCCCTTTGCGAGAATCGAGTCGTTTCTTCAAGTTAGCCAGTATGACCTTATTCATCGCCTCGGCTTGTCCATTACCTTGCGGGTAACGGGGAGTCGATTTATTGAGTCGAATCTTCCATTTCGCGCAAAACCCCTCGACCTGCGAAGAGATGAACTACGGACCATTGTCGGTGATGATTTCGTGAGGGACACCGTAGCGATAAATTATGCTTTTAAGCACGAACTGCTCTACTTCTTCACTCGTTACTTTCGCATAGGCCGCTGCTTCTACCTACTTGGAGAAATAGTCAGTAAGAACGAGCACGTACTGAACTCCTCCTGGTCCCCGATGTAAAGAGCCAATGATATCCATGGACCACCTCATGAATGGGTAAGGTGCGGATTTTGATGACAGGAGCTCGGTAGGTTGATGGATTGACGGGGCATGCTTTTGACATTTCTCACAGGTCCGAGAGTAGTTTTCGCAGTCCGTGACCATAGTAGGCCAAAAATATCCTTGCCTTTTGATCTTGAAAGCCAACGTCTGTCCTCCGGAGTGATTTCCATTAGGACCATCGTGAACAGCTCGTATTAGCATCGCAGGCTCTTTACCAGCAACACATGTTATATAAGGACCAGCTATGCTTCGGCGTAGGAGTATTCCGCTGTGGATGCAATATCGCGCGTTGACAATTTTAAGTTTCCTCGTTCCCCACTTGTCGGCTGGGAGTTCTCCTTTTTCCAAGTAAGCCCAGATCGGGCTCCGCCAGTCACCTGCCCCTAGCTGTTAGAGTTCGCACCGCTCGAAGTAGCATGCAGGATAATAGCTTGATTATCAACTGGTGAGCTTGATGATTCCGAAGTTTGACTAGAGTCTTGTACGGCCAAAGGTGGGTGGATCTCCTCCGGAGTAGACATGACGGGAACTAAGTCCTCTGGTGGCAAAGAGTTCGCAACCGCCTTGCGAGCTGCCTCTTCAGCAGCCAACTGTTTTTTCATTGCCCGGGTGACGACGTTTGAGTGCTCTAGTCAGATGCTTGGGAACTGGATGACTTCGACGGGATAATTCTCGTCCTCGCAGGATCCGAAGTGGATGCTAGAGATGCTAAAGCGTCCGCAGCGGAGTTTTCACTTCGTGGGATGTTTGTGATTTCAAAATCCTCGAACTTAGTGACTAATTCTCGAGCTGTGGACAAAGAAGCCTCCATACGACCATCTTTTGTCTCGTATTCCCCCAGGAACTGATCAGTGACCAGCTGCGAATCGCAAAAAGCTCGGATTTTGCGGACACCAATCCCTACGGCGAGGCGTAAACCAGAGATGAAGGATTCATATTCGGCTTCATTGTTTGACGCACTGAAAGCCAAGCAAAATGACTGCTCGATTATTTCGCCAGTAGGAGAAGTGAGGCGGACCCCAATTCCTGCGCCTGATCTGGAAGAAGCTCTGTCAACATGCAACGTCCATGGGACTTCGCTATTCTCGCTAACCGAAGAGGCTAGTGGGAGTTCGATCAGAAAATCAGCTAGCACCTGCGCCTTAGCACAGGTTCGAGTCCGGAATTCGATGTCGTACTCACTCAGTTCGATAGACCATTTAGCTAGTCACCCGGACTGGCTTGGACTATGTAACACCGTCCGAAGTGGTTGCGTCGTTAGGACTATGATTGTGTGGAACTGAAAGTAAGGCCGCAACTTTCGTGCCGAAGTGACTACTGCTAGGGCCAATTTCTCCATCATAGGGTACCTGGATTCTGCCCCAGTGAATGACTTACTGACATAGAAAATTGGTCGCTGCTCCCCCCTTTCTTCTCGAACCAAGACTCCACTGACTGCACTGTCCGAGACAGCTACGTAAAGGAAAAGTGGTTCTCCGAACTCGGGCTTAGCCAAGACCGGCGGTTCAGATAGATAAGCTTTGAGCTGAGAGAAAGCCTCTTCGCACTTCGCATCCCATAGGAAGTTCTTCCCCCCTTTTCTCAACAATTGGTAGAATGGGAGGCATTTGTCCGTAGATCGAGAGATGAATCGGTTGAGGGCTGCAATCCGCCCATTAAGACGTTTCACTTCGCGTAGAGTCCTAGGAGAACTCATAGACAAGAAAGCATTAATCTGCTTCGGGTTCGCTTCAATTCCTCTTTCTGTAAAGATGTATCCCAGAAACTCCCCTGATGGGACTGCAAAAGTGCACTTCGTGGGTTTGAGCTTCATCCCGAACTGATTAAGGATGTCGAAGCAAATTTTCAGATCTGTGAGATGTGAGCTAGCTTCCATCGACTTAACCAACATGTCGTCGATGTAAACTTCCATGGTTTTTCCGAGCTGGTGCTCAAACATTCGATTAACCAGTCTCTGATAAGTGGCTCCCGCATTCTTTAACCCGAAAGGCATTACCTTGTAACAATAAATTCTGCGGTCCGTAATGAATGCAGTCTTCTCCTGGTCGTCAGGGTTTATAAGAATTTGGTTGTAGCCGAAGAAAGCATCCATAAAGGACATCAGCTCGTGACCCGAAGTGGACTCAACTAGCCTGTCAATATGCGGAAGTGGAAAGCTGTCCTTGGGGCACGCCTTGTTCAGGTCGGTAAAATCGACGCAAACGCGAGACTTTCCACTGTGTTTGTAAGCCATTCTGGGTACTTTACTTCGCGTATCTGTCCTGCCTTCAGCAAACATTCCACTTCTATTGTTAACGATTTCAGCTCGCTCGGGACCCAATTTCCTTCGCTTCTGCTTTATAGGTCGGAACGTTGGATCTACATTCAGCTCGTGGGAGATAACCTCCGGACTGAATCCGAGCATTTCATCTACTGACCACGCAAAGGAGGTCATATTTTCCTTCAGAAAGGTTATCAGACTGTTGTGGAGCTCGCTGTCCAATCCCACCCCAATCTTGATTTCTTGATCCGGAAACTTACTATTTATGAAAATGGATTCTGTGAGGTCGCCTTTTAATTGTTTCCTAACCGGGTTCTTCGGGACCTCGAGCTGTGGTTGCTATTGGACCAGGAGTTTGTGACTTGCGAGATAGCAGCTCCTCGCCGTCCTTTGGCTTCCTAAAATTTCTCGAACTCCTTGCGGAGTCGGAAATTTGACGCACTGATGGTACGTCGAGGCCACCGCCTTCATCTGGTAAAGCCAAGGGGTCCCCAGAATTATGTTATAGGCCGCAGGTCGGTCGAAGACCGTGAACTCCACCATATTTACCACTCCTTGAGTTGACACCGGTAATGTGATTGTACCCAATGACATCGACGTCTCGCTGGTGAACGAGACCAAAGGTGAGGGTGGCCCTACGATGTGCTCTCTCCCGATGCCCATCCGAGCAAGTGTCTCGAGGAAAATCAAGTCCACCGAACTCCCAGTGTCAATTAGGATTCGACACACTTCGTGGTTCGCCACATCAAGTGATATGATAAGTGCATCATCGTGCGGGGTGTCTAGCTCCTCAGTTTCCTTCTCGGAGAAAGTAACTTCAGGTAGATCACTAGTCGTGACCTTAACCCGCTTCGGCTGAGGGCTCGTGAGCTTCCGCAGATGGTCTTTAATCGCAGTGATGGAATTTCGGAAGAGGCGTGATCCCCCCATTATCACATCTATTCTTTTCTTGGGGGCCTCGTTCTCACCAGATTGCTTTGGTTTTTTCGAAGTTGGAGCATCTTCGTCCACCTCGGGGGTCGCTTTCTGCTCCAACTCCTCGATTGTTACATTTGGCATCTCTCCCGCCACATACTTTTTTGTGAGGAGGTGCATCAGTTTCTTGCAGTCACGAGTGGAATGACTGTTGGTTTTATGGAGCTCACAGTACGTGTCCTCATCTCAGACCCACTTGTTACTTGGAAGTACACCACTCTTGGATTGCGGTGAGAATGGAAGTTTGGACGGTGAATTCTTTATAGAATTCTTCTTGGGAGATTGGGTTACTGCGAACGTGCTAGACCCGGACTTCGGGGTCGTAGGTTGAGTCTTTTTGGCGGGGGCCTCAAACAGAGGTTTTCCTGTAGGCGGAACGTTCTGTTTCTGCACGGCGGCGATCTTGTCTTCTTCTGCGACTATCAAGTTCGATGCCCGGTGTAATGCATCCTGAATGGTTGGGAACCGATTTACGGACAACTCTTCGCGGAAGCGAGATTCGTGCCAGAGGCCGTTTTTTAGCGCAGCCAGAGCAGTGAAGTCCGAGAGTCCCGGGATTCGAACCTGAATTTCCTTGAACTTTTCTATATAAGATCGGAGGGACTCTCCAACCTTTTGGCCTAAGTTCCAAAGCTGAGCATCTGTCACCGCGGTTTCGATTAAGCTAGAATACTGCTTGACGAACGAGGTTGACAGCTCGGTGAAGTTATTTATGGAGCCGGCTGCTAAAGACGCCAACCAAAGTAGCACCGGTCCACTAATCTGCGAACAAATTGCAGTACCCGGCGTTCGCTTCGTGAGGCTCGAGGTCCACTCGGCTAGCTGTCAACAAGAAGGTCTTGAGATGACTGGTCAGATCCCCTTTTCCTTCGTAGCTCGAGAACTTAATTTTGCCGGTATCTTTGATCCGGACTCGGGCTATTTGATCGGAGAAAGGAGTTCGCCTCGACTCCTCAATCACACGGAAGATATCCGGAGCCGAGGTGGTTGCACTATGCATCACGGACCGCATGTCCCGGATTTCGCTCTGAATGCGGAAGATCTCGGGATTGGTGATGTAACCAGGAGTCGAAGTGTTTCCGCCCACGGGGGAAGGAAGACGGACTTGGGCATCGGAGGATCCGGCAATGTCGAGCTGAACCGGGGTATGACTATCGCCGACCAGTGGTGGTGCTGCTTGAGTATTCGGCTGGTGTGGGAAAGTACTTCCCGGAGTGGAGTTTGCTCCCGCAGGCTGTGTGGTGAGAGGCAGAATGACGCCGGTAAAGTCCAGAGCACGTCGGCGAGGGTTTTGATCGGAAGACAGGAGATCGACCCGATCGGCGTATGCGCGGTGAGAAGCTGAGAGATCGGCTACCGTCGTAGTAACTGCCTCCAGACGGGTGGAGACCTGACCCTCCAAACTGTCAAAACGTTCGGTAAGAGCAGCCGAGGCTGCCTGCTGGCGGTCAGATTTCTCAGACAAGTCCTGCAACAGTTTCTGGATAGCCTCCAGAGTTGCCTGATTGGAAGAATCGATAGCCATAGCGGTGGTTGGATGAGAATGGGTTCGGATACGAAGTCGGAACTTAGAAAGAGTTAGGTGACAGTCCCCCTCTCTCTAGCGCCAAATGTGAGAACTGAGGAAAATTCTCTCCTTCCGATGTGATTTAGTTATAGAGGAGTTTGTCACTGTTAGAGTTCCGAACTGATTTGAGAGTATTTCTAATAACGGGATTATGTAGTATTGCCTCTAAGAGAAAATGTTTTTCCGTCCTTACAAAAGACTCCCCCTTACATATTTATACCGACCAGTTTACTACCCAATTAATGCGTAATTAATGAGACATGATTTCCGCGCCTTAATTAATTCTCTTGAATGCAAGAATCTTTGACCGAGCTCGAGCTGCGAGCTGACTAAGACGACGCCTCTCCGCGCTCTCTCCTTTTCTTCGGGCCTGATGGGCCGACCAATAATACGCCCCTGGCCCATTAATCGTGCCCGGCTTAGGCCCTTTGCCTATTGACCGAGATGACGGATCGTGGGTACAACAACTCCTATGCTAAATTACTATCCAGTTTGTAACAAAACCGAACCGGTTTATTACTGGACGCCGGACAATTTAGCCCAATATACAAATTGCATACAGCCATTTACATTGTTAGCAAACCAGACTCCCACCGTGAACGCCATGACGACCACAGGGATGCGTTTGGCCGCACTAGAACCTTCCACGACACGTTCCAGGCGGTGGAACAAACCTGAACAAAAAAGCACAATAAAGAGAAAAGAGTGAGTCTCTGAGCTCTGCAATTCAGTAACGTCCCACCCCATGAATCTAATATTGCAAACAACAGGAACAACCGAGCTAATGTCTTGGTATCATTGGTAGTTAATGTTCTTTACTTTCTAAGAATCTAACTCCGGTTAAAGACCTTATGGCCGATAGCCAGAACTCGGGAAAAGAGTTAGGCCAGATCGGTAGGATCAGACTAGAACCTCTAGATTCCGTCGCGAGCCCTCAGTAGAAGCCTTTTCGCACTACTATGCACGTCAGATTCACCATCACCATGGATAAATTATATTAAAAAAATAAATACACACACATACACACACAATTACTTTACAAAAATTATGTATTCTACATCTCAGTTAGCAACCACAATCATTTGCACCATTGAACAAACGACAAGAGCCATGGATCTCTTTGTTGAGTATAAATAAACATACGTTTGTTTGGTGTCATATCAGAAGTTGCGGTGATGCAGTTATGTCTATAAAGATTGAAGACCCATAAGGATTACACATGATAAATACGAAAAAAATTTCTGGTTATGCAGCTTAGTATATTGTGCCAATGCAAAATCATATCTACAGAAAAACGAAAAAAAAAAAAAAAAAGAGTTGTTGAAAACAAAAATAAACACAAAACACGTTGTAACAAACTATTTGGACTTTTGTCTCATAATTTAATTTGCCGTCAGCTTAGACATAACTAGAAGATATTTGTTTTAGAAAATTCTACACCCACAATAAAGAAATTAAATGAAGAAACACAAACCTTTATTGACAGAATACTCATATAATATAAACTCTCTACTCATACGCATATATCCCCTATATATTAATAGAGAAGCACTCTCTTGAAAAAGCTGATGTGTCGCTGCCAAAGAGCTCAAGACACATTTAGCAAAAAAAACCTTTAATTTTTCTACTTAATTACATTAACATGCCATTATATTTTCAAAAAAATGCAATTAACTGAATAATAATTAGATATATCATCAATTCTCACACAAATTTAAATATCACATATTAAAACTAAGTAAATCATTACATACTATTTTAAGTCAAAATTTCACTAAAATTTACTTACAAATATACAAGTCAAAGTTATATTATTTTTAAGAAATCAATATAAGTAAAATATTCTAAAAAGGCTATAAAACATATAAAGTTAATAAAAATAAAGAACATATAACTTTTAACAAAATAATATAAAAAGTATTTTTTATGTTAGTATTATTACCATAATATTTAAATAACAAATTTTCAATAGTTATTATAATTGATTATAAGAAGAAATATATTAGCCCTGAATTATCTCCAACTTATTAAAGGAAACTTAATTCTCAATAAATATAAATTTATATATATTCATAAATAAATATAAAAATGATAACACTTAGAGGATATCATAATGTGTGATTATTTATATATATCTAAGTATGTAAACTAATTAATCTCAACATTTAGTGTGATTATTCATTAAAAATGGATATATTGATAACCAAATAGGAATATATGCTTTAATTGTACATTAATCTATGTGCTATTAAAAAGGAATGAGACAATAACCCTTATCATTATAAATAAACTTTAGTACCCAAAAAAACTCATAATATATTTAAAATGAGTGATTATTAAATTATGAATAAATTGTTATAGTTACTAAATTAACCATAAATATAAAAATTTGATTTTTAAAGTACACAAATATATATATATATATATATATATATATATTTCCATAAATTGTAACATTTTATAAATATTTGTTTACCATTAACTTATCATTATAAATAAACTTTTTCTCATTCCTTTATGTGCTATTAAAAAGGAATGAGACAATAACCCTTATCATTATAAATAAACTTTAGTACCCAAAAAAACTCATCATATATTTAAAATGAGTGATTATTAGATTATGAAAAATTGTTATAGTTACTAAATTAACCATAAATATAAAAATTTGATTTTTAAAGTACACAAAAATATATATATTTCCATAAATTGTAACATTTTATAAATATTTGTTTACCACGTTCACATAATTCACAGGTGAAATATATTCTTACACGAATACGTTGATTTTGAAATTTTATTATTTTTTTCATAATGGTTTTTTGGGTAATAATCTGTTATTTATAGAAAATATTAACAAACCGACTAACTCAAAAGATTTAAATAGCCTAATCACAAATATTAAATCAAGAAATTAGATTATCTTCAGAAAATTTAGTTTAGAATCTGATTGTTACTAACATATAATAAAATTAATTAATTAAACTACCGAGTAATTTAGTATATGTTGTTTTGATTACATAAGAAACATGCAAAATTGTTATGATTACAAAATAAAACATAAGAGATATGAATTTGATTTTTAAACCACACAAAAGACATTTTCCAATAAAAAGTAACATTTTATCAATATTTTCTTTTACACATTTAAAGATTTCACGGGTGAAACATATTTTTTACACGAAAAATGCAGTTTTGAATAAATAAATAAAAAAACTTTAGTTACATATTATGTTTGACACAAACAAATATTGGTTCTAAAATAATAATTTTACTTATAATAATTTTTTTAAAGTCGATTTATCCCGCACATAGTGCGGGTTGTTACCTAGTATATTTATAAAGCTAATGAAATTTAAGAACGTCATCATAATTACACAAGTTAGCACGAACATACAAAATATGTATAGCCAGCATAACTAATACGGAATAGTGACTCCCTATTAAGTATCCTGATTCAAATATAATGTAATCACTACAAGAAAACAGCCTATTCCTGACTACAGTAAGAGTTGGTAAGTAGGCGCTAATTTGCTGTTTACGACTCAGTTACCACTAAAACGTGTAGTCGTAAATCCTTAGTCGGTAAAAGAATTAGTCGTAAAATAGTCGTTATTTAACGATTACTGTACGACAAAATTCCGTAGTCGTAAAAATAGTCGTAACAGAGTCGTACAAAATTACGACTATGATACGACAGAGTTACGATTAACCAGCAGTTATATTGGCAGTTGTAAAGGAGTCGTAGTGTAGTCGTAACATTTGAAGACTCGGTTACGACGGATTTACGACTAATCATGATATACAGTAATTTTTCTTGTAGTCGTAACGTAGTCGTAACATGTTTATTGATTTACGACTATTTGGCTACTATTCTAAACAAATTAATAATGTAATTTAATTTGTTTAGCGACTAATGTTTTGTGGAAAACAAATTTATAAATGTTTTAAATTGAAATTGGTACCTGTTTTTCAAAGTATTATGAAACCAATATTAAGGCAATAAAGTCATATTAGAACAAAAACAAGATTAAGGCAATAAAATCATATTAGCCATGATTTATAATACAAACCAAAAGACCAAGTTTCTCACAAGACAAATATACAAACCAAAAGAGACAAATGCATACCAAGTATACATGTGTCTCAACAAAAGAGACAAGTTCAACAAAAGAGACAAGCTAATTAGTTAGGTCTATGAAATTGTAGGTGAGAAGTTAACCTACAAAGCATCACTGTTTGAAGATGGAGAAGGAACCGGATTTGAAGGTGGAGCTGTTGCAGGGAGTGTGGTTGAGAGTGGCTATGTGGTTGCTTCAGCTGATTGAGTCTTCATAAACTCTATAAAGGCAGGGTCAGTTTTGCGCAGGTACTTCTCGACTAAGGATAAAACGACTTTGTATCTTCTATGCAAACTGGACAAGACAATTTTCCATGGGTTGTCCATCCTGATAACATGCCATGCGCCGGAAAGTCACTTATCGTCCACATTAGCGCTGCCTTTAGATTAAAATTTTATTTCAAGGAAACATCGTATGCATCGACTCCAGTAGACCACAACTCTTTTAACTCCTCAATCAAAGGTTGGAGGAAGATATCCAGACTAGCTCACGGATGATTTGGCCCAGAATTCAAAATTGTAAGAAACAAGAACTCTTCGTTCATGCACATACCAGGGGATAGATTGTATGGAGTCAAGATCACAGGCCACGATGAATGATTACGAGACACGCCAAACGGATTGAACCCATCAGTGCATAATCCAAGATAAACGTTACGGGGTTCTTCTGCAAATCAAGGATTTTGTTCTTGAAAATATTTCCACTCCGCCGCATATGAAGGATGACACATTTCTCCCTCCTTAGATTTGTTCTCAGCATGCCATCTCATCGCCGCCGCAGTCTTGTGGCTCTGGTACATCCTCTTCAATCTATCAGCAATAGGTAGATACCACATACGACTGTATGTTACTTTGGTTCTACGTCGAGGATCCTTTGGCTTCCATCTTTGGGCACCACAAAACAGACAATCCTTTTCATTTTCGTCATCTTTCCAGAATATCATACAATTGTTAATACAAACATCAATTCTATAATATGGGAGACCTAAATTGCGCATTAATTTTTCCGTCTCGTAATGTGAACCCGTTGACTGGTTTCCTACTGGTAAATACTCATTCAATATTTCGCACACCACTAACTTTTCACTCATATTATACTCCGCCTTATTTCGCATGACTCGAGCAGCTAACGAAAATTGTGAGTGACCTTCATGGCAACCATCGTATAATGGATTTTTTGCGCCTTCTAACAAGTCGTAGAATTTCTTTGAATGATTACATATTGGTTCTTCTACATTTTGAGAACTACCCTCATGATAGTTATCATCTAAACCCGTATTATAACGAAATGCATCATTCACCATATCCACATAAGGATTTTCTACTACATTACCCACTTCTTGATCACTACCAACATAACTTGTTCCTATATCCATATTGATTTCTTCCCCATGTCTATAGCAAATATAATAATCAGGCATAAATCCATTACTAAAAAGATGATTCCAAATTCTTTTTCCCGACATAAACTTATCGTTCTTACAATGACTACAAGGACAGTGAAACATACCCCCATTATTATGTGCTAGAGATTGACTATTTGCAAATTTCATGAATTGCTCTATCCCCGTTGTAAACTCCGCCGAAAAATTGCCTGTCACTTCATTGAACCTCTTATACATCCACTCTCAACAATTCCTATAATTGTAATTCCCAGACATTATACAAGAATATAGAAAAAGTGGTGAAGCTTTTAATTTTCCAATTACTATAATTGGAAGATTTTTTTTTTAATTTTCACAAATGTGTTTGTGTTTTTATGAGTGAGAAGAGAAGAAATGGTGAGTGAAGAGAGAAGAAGTGGTGAAACTCGTATATATAGGCAATTTTTGCGACTACCAAGCGACTATTAAAATTCAGTCGCATAATACAAGTACACCAACCCCCAAACGAAGAAAACGTGAATTTTAATACCGACATGTTACGACTATTATACGACTACGTTACGACCCACCGAAAGTGTTGCATAATAGTCGCTAAATAACGACTACTAAGCGACAACCTGTACGACCCGCCGATATTGTCGTAATATAGTCGCTAATTTGGTGACTTGTATGTGTCTACCTAGGTAGTCGTAACTGAGGGACTACATAACGACAAGGTTACGACTGCGTTTATTATTTTACATATTAGTCGTAACATAGTCGTTAAATGACGACTATTTTTACGACTACTGAATTTTGTCGCAATTTAGCGACTACTATACGATCATTATTATTTAGTCGTAAAATAGTCGTAACAGAGTAACCAAATAGTCGCTAAATTTAGCGACTGAATAATAGTCGTAAAATGTAGTCGGCTATGGGCTAGTTTCTTGTTGTGAATTAACACAAAACTCTAATAGAATTTGTTTTTCTTTATCTGGTTAACCAAAAAGAAAAAGAAGAACAAGATTTTAAACTATCCTTAGTGTGAATTCGATTGTCATTAAGATAAGGTTTGGTCCACACAGCGTGTACACACAAAGTCTACAGAGAATGTGATGATAAGTGTATCATACGAAGTTTGTGGTTGCTAAATGTAGACCAACTAGTATTTAAACGAGCCTTGTCTCATCACCATTTCATCAATACAAGCTTATAACTCTCCACATATACATTTTGCAATCAAACAACCGATCAATCGAAAGATGGAAGGCAAAACTTTGATTCTAAGTGTGCTCGTAATGAGTCTTGTCATGGCGCAGATTCAAGTTGAAGCAAAGAGTTGTTGCCCAAGCACGACCGCTAGAAACTGTTACAATGTATGCCGTTTAACGGGAGCTTCTAGGGAAACTTGTGCAAAACTTTGTGGATGCAAAATTGTTGACGGGCCATGTCCTCCGGGTTCACGTGACATTCTTGAAAACTCTGGTAATTTAATTTCACATTTTTTCTTTGTTGTTTTTGTTGTAAAACACTTAAGTGGACTCCATCAGACCGGCCCATCTATTGTCTAGTCCATTGGGTACTAAGGTCCAGTCTATTATTTCATGGGTTCAGCCCATTAGGCCCATGGCCAATGGCCCATTAATACTTTGTAATTCCTATTGTGTTTTGGTCTTAGGGCTACTCCTTGCCCTATAAATATGTAACCCTCGATTCATTATGAGAAATAAGAACAAGAGATTTACACCCTAAACTCTCTAGTTTACAACACGTTATCAGCACGATAGCCTCTAACCCTAAAACCCTAAAGCAGCGGCCGCCTCTATCCTTTACTTGATCAAACCCGACGATCTGTCATCCGATCTCGGCGATAGTCCAAACTCTCGGTGACAATCCAAAACTCTCGGCGATAATCCAAAACCCTCGTTCGTTGAAGTCCGGTGATCAGTTTCTCATCCGCGACTAGTCCGAGTTCGTGATCGACTCCTATTCGCGATCGGTTCGGTTCGTGATCGACTCTTATTCGCGATTGGTCCGAGTTCGTGATCGACTCCTATTCGCGATCGGTTCGGTTCATAATCGACTCCTATTCGCGATCAGTTCAAACTCGCGATCGGTGTTTACTCGAAGTAACATCCAAGTTCTATCCGGGGTAAGTCTTATACGGTTTTGCCCGAGACTTATCCGAGGTTTGTTGCTCGCGGTTCCGGGAAGCATCCGAGAGCGGTACAGGAGCGATACGAGAATCTGTCCCGAGAGCAGTCCGGAAGCAATTCGATAGCGGTATGAGATTCCGGACGAGAGCGGTACGTTAGCGGTTCGTTGACGCTATGAGAGCGGTACGTGAGCGGTTCGGGATCCGTTCGTTGGAGGCAGTAGCAGTTCCTGTTCGAGGTTCGTGGTTCGCGATCAATGGAAAATCTGAGGTCTTTAGCTCCCAGAACAATTCCAGTCAACCCCAAACGGTGGATGGTAAACAATAATTAAATCCCCTTGGAACCTATGAAATCGAATCTGATTTTAAATTTAATGGAACCCTAAAATCTACAAGTAGACAATCAACAAATAAGTTCTTATTTTCCTAAAATCCTAAAACTTAAAATCGGATTGTGTAAGGCTGTTTGGTTTGCTTGCAATTGCACCAACTATATTATGATCAAAATCTGAATGTATTGCTTGTTGTTGATTGTTTGATGTGCTGCATGCATAATTGTTAAATTTAAACCTAGTTCCCATTAGTAAAAGGAAATTTTGCTAAGATAAAAAGAAACTTAAGAAAAAAGAAAATTTGCTAAAAGGAAATCTTGTTAAAAGGAAATTGTTGCATGCATGCTAGTTCCTATCTAGGTTTGTTGTTCCTCATGCATAATAAAGCCACAAAAATTGAGTACAATAAAGGCATGGTTCGGTCTTAAACACCGCATGACCTAAAGTTTAAATATGATGGCATGTTTCGGTCTTAAATACCGCATGACCTAAGTTCGAAATTATGAATAAAGGCAAGGCATGTTTCGGTCTCAAATACCGCATGACCTAAGACTAAAATGATTCCATGGTTCGGTCTTAAACACCGCATGGCATGATCCAAAACTAATTACATGGTTCGGTCTTAAAAACGCATGATATAATCGGGTGCATGTTTTGTAAAATCAAAGGACCTATGTGAGTGTATTAATGGTTGCACTGAAAGAATAAATACAAGGTGATTATGCATATGCACCATCACCTTGCTGAGAGTCTCAAGAATCAGTACCTTGCCATAGAAAATCCTATTGACCTTTGGACAGAGTTGAAAAACAAATATGGACACCAACAGATGGTGCTCCTACCAAAGGCTCAATTTAATTGGAAAAACCTAAGGATCCAGGAATTCAAATCCTTGAAAGTATAACTCAGAGCTTTTAAGATTGTCTCTATCCTAAGGTTGTGTGGTACTAAGGTTACTAAGAAAGAACTGCTAGAGAAGACATTCTCTGCTTTTCACACTAAAAAGTTTAAGACCTATGCAGACCTCATCCCTTGTTTGCTACTTGCTGAGCAAAACAATGAGCAATTATTAATGAAAAGTGCAATGAAACTCACAAGGTGTACATTACAAACAAAAATCCTCAAGAGCCTAAAAGAGCCAAAAGAGACTAAGGAGTCTAATTATGTCCATAGAGACAAATGTGGCCGTGGCCAAGGAAGAAGTCGACGTGGTGGTCCTGGTTGTGGGACTTACCAAATACATAATAATGATGGTCAAGGCCGTAGAAATCGATTAGGCTTCGGCCGTGGTCGGTGTTGTAACACCCGCGAACCATTTTTTTGGTATTTTGGTGAGGGTGTCGATCGACACCACAGGAGGTGTCGATCGACGCTAATTGTTTCTGGTTCGACCGGTTCGATTTAATTATCGATTTGGACCGGTTTGATGTAGGGAAAACTACTAAACCGAGATATTTAAGTGTTTTGTCGACCAGAAGGGTTTTGGGAAGTTCTTTTGTCGCCGCTTTGTTGTTTTTGAGAGAAAAAGAGGAAAAAGTGTGTTCTTGAGCTTTTTGGTGACTTTTGGTGAGATTCTTGGCTGTCCTTGAGAGATTGGAAGCTAGGAAGGATCTAGAAGCTTGCTAGGAAGGTTGGATTCGTTGCTTTTGGTCTGAATCTTCCTGCAAAGAGGTGAGTGCATGACCATGGCTTATCTAAGCTAAGATTTCTAGTTTCTATGTGATTTGGTGCTTATGTGGTTGTTTCTTTGAGTTCCCTATGTTATTTCGTTGCTATCTGGGCTGGGTTTGGCTTCTGGGAAGGAGCGGATTGGAGGAGATTGGAGGCGAGATTCGGAGTTTGATCGAGGGAAATCGCTGCTCGATATCGGTGTCGGTCGACACCAGTTGGGGTGTCGGTCGACACCAACGCGAGGACGGCTCGGGACTTTGGCGAGTGTCGTTCGATGCCATGTGGAGGCGTCGGTCGACACAAACTAGGGTTTTCGGGAGTGTCGGGCAGGGTGTCGGTCGACACCAGTTTGGCGTCGGTCGACACCAGATAGTCAGTGACGATCGACACCATCTGGTGTCGGTCGACACCCCTTGTTCAGTTGCATGCGTGGTATATTGCCTGGTTTGTTTTTTGATTGTTGTTTGTGGCTTGTAGGGATCTTATTGCTTGTGTGTATAGCCCAGTAGATGGGAGGATTGCCTCACTGAGTGTTTATCAAATACTCATGCATCTCAATTTGTGTTTGTGGTGCAGGTAAAGGCAAAGTGTGATCGTGGAATCAAAGGCAATGAAGAGGAGGATGTTCTAGGGACTCGATTGGATGTTGTCTGGCTTTTGCTAGGGTGCTAGAGTTGAGTCATTAGAAACATTGCTAGGTTGCTGGTTCCATGTTTCTTGTTGTCTGGTATTGATTATTGCTTTGCTATAGTATTGGTTTATTATTGGTTATTATTGGTTATTGATTATGTTTTCCGCTGTTGAATGTGTTGTGGTTAGGTGGCTAGTGGGTATGGGACCACTAGCTGTAGTTGTTTTAATATATTATATTTATTATTTATTCATTAAAAAAAAAAAAAAAAGGTTGGTCGTTTCATTTTTGGTATCAGAGCCCTTACGGTTCTAGGATTGGGTTCACTAGGTTTCTGTTGTAGATGTTTGGGATTGCATGTCTTGACTGATTATGTGAGTTAGTCAATTGCGTGTGGCATGGAGTCTTAGAACATCCTCTTCGAGCCGAGTGTGTGATTCCACGGTGAGTTTATGTTTCGTGTAATAATAGAAATTGTTTGCTTTTCCTCTTCATGGTAGTGCAGATGGTTAGAGAGGGTGCTGTGGCTGGTCGAGGTCGTGGACGCGGACGTGGTCGTGGACGCGGACGTGGTCGTGGTAGGGGCAGAGTCCCAGTGGTTAGTGAGACCGAGGACCAGAGCGTGACAGCTGAGGGTGTTGGCGAGTCGCAGGGTGTTCCGGGGGATTCCGTGAGTGTGGCAGGAGGGGGCAGTGTTGATGCTCCAGTGGCCGGTGATGCTAGGGTCCCGGGTGTGGGGGTCCCAGCGGGTGGAGTCCCTGGTGTTGACCTTGCGGCTTTGCTAGCACAGGTGTTAGAGCGGTTACCACCGGTGGTACCGGCTCAGCTCAGTAGTGCCAAGTGGTGGCGGAGGAGCGGCAGCCGTGGCTGCGGATGCGGGGTCCATGCTCGTTATCTCAGCATGTTGACAGAGATGGGTCGGTTGCGCACTGAGCAGTTTTCAGGAGGTGTAGATCCTACTGCTGCGGATGCGTGGAGGACGAGAGTGGAACGTAACTTCCACACTCTGAGATGTCCTGAGGAGTTTTGGGTGGACATAGGGGTCTACTTTTTGAGTGGTGATGCTGAGTTGTGGTGGAGATCTGTGGCTGCTAGGAGGGTGCAGCGGGAGATGACTTGGGCTGACTTCGTTTTGGAGTTCAACCGCAAGTATTTTCCTAGAGAGGCATTGGATCGTTTGGAGGTGCAGTTCCTTCGGTTGTCTCGGGGACACGGTCAGTGCGGGAGTTGGACTTGGAGTTCAGTCGACTTTGTTATGGAGGTCGGGCTATGGAGCCCTGAGGAGGCTCAGATCAGGAGGTTCTTGAGGGCTCTACGTGATGACTTGAGAGTTCACTGTAGGGAGGAGTTATGCTACGCGTGCGAGCTGGTTGAGACTGCAGCAGAGATTGAGGAGGATATCCGGCTCGGCCGTGGCGGTAGTTCCGCAGTTCAGCCTAGTAAGGCTCAGCAGCACGGTGGTTCTAGCAGGGGCGGTAGGCATGCCCAGGGAACCAAGAGAAAGTGGGAGGCTACGCAGAAGCCGAGTGGTGCGGGTTGCTTCGGTTGTGGGAGCAGGGACCACGGGGTTGCCGTTGTCCCAAGAGGAGTGTTCGACGGCGGGACCTCGAGTGTGTTATCATTGTAGGGAGACAGGCACATCAAGCCTTTTTGTCCCAAACTGCAGCCGGCAGCAGCTGGCAGCGTTGCAGCCAGTGCAGCCTGGGGTCAGCAGTGGCACCGGATTGAGCAGGGGCCTCTTTACACGACAGGTGGGAGCATCGGTGGAACCAGTGCCGGGCGATCACATGTATAATTTCGGTACTTAGTCTTTGTGAATTTTTTAGTAGGGTCCGATTTTATGTTCCCGTGATAAAGTTAGAGTTCTCAACACATGAGGTTTGTGTAGGGACCTTGTTCGGGCGGGTTTAGGTCCCACGTTATGTTTGATTCTGAGCTTCGCATAGCTTCATTACTCCAGTGTGTGCGTGTGCGGGGATCGCGGGGATCCCTGAGAGCGCACAGAGTTTGTTGAGAGCAAGGGAGGCAAGTTCCTGAGATTTTCATCGACGATATCCTGGTTTACTCTAAGAGTCTGAGGAGCATGCAGTGCATTTGAGGGCGATTATGGAGAAGCTGCGGGAGCGAAGCTGTTTGCCAAGTTGAGCAAGTGTAGTTTCTGGCAGCGTGAGATGGGCTTTCTGGGTCACATTGTTTCGTAGAGGGGTTTTGTAGATCCAGAGAAGATTCAGGCTATTAGGGATTGGCCTAGACCGCAGAATGCCACAGAGATCAGGAGTTTCCTTGGATTGGCAGGTACTACAGGAGATTTGTGCAGGGGTTTGCAAGCAGAGCACGTCCTATGACTAAGTTGACAGGGAAGGATGTTCCTTTTGTCTGGTCAGAAGAGTGTGAGGAAGGCTTTGCAAGCCTGAAGGAGATGTTGACTACTGCGCCAGTGTTGGCTTTGCTGGCAGGAGAACCCTATGTGGTTTATACAGATGCATCTAGAGTTGGGTTGGGTTGCGTTCGATGCAGCATGGGAAGGTGATTGCTTATGCTTCGCGGCAGTTGCGGGTGCATGAAGGCAACTATCCTACTCATGATTTGGAGATGGGTGCTGTAGTTTTTGCCCGAAGATTTGGAGATCTTATCTTTATGGTGCAAAGGTACATGTGTTTACAGATCATAAGAGCCTGAAGTATATATTCACTCAGCCTGAGTTGAATTTGAGACAGAGGCGGTGGATGGAGCTTGTGGCAGATTATGATTTGGAGATAGCCTATCATCCGGTAAGGCTAATACGGTTGCGAGATGCTCGAGTCGGAAGAGGGTAGCTTCGGCTCGGAGCAGGAGATGGAGTCTCGGTAGGGAGATCAGTGCTTTGAGCTTATGTGCTGTTTCACAGAACCGTTGGGTTTGGAAGCAGTAGATAGAGCAGATCTTCGAGTAGAGTGCGGTTGGCTCAGGAGAAGGATTTGGGGCTAGTGAATGCCTCTAAGGATGTGGGTTCAGAATATCAGGTCTCAGATAATGGTACTATCTTGGTGCACGGTCGTGTGTGTGTGCCCAAGGATGAGGAGTTGAGACAGGAGATTCTGAGAGAGGCTCATGCGAGCAAGTTATCCATTCATCCAGGAGCGACCAAGATGTACCGTGACCTCAAGAGGTACTATCATTGGGTCGGGATGAAGAAGGATGTGGCTAGTTGGGTTTCGAGATGCGATGTATGTCAGCTAGTGAAGGCTGAGCATCAGGTTCCTGGCGGGTTACTGAAGAGTTTACCCATTCCTGAGTGGAAGTGGGATATGATCACTATGGATTTCGTGGTAGGATTGCCAGTGTCACGGACCTTTGATGCTATTTGGGTCGTTGTGGACCGGTTGACTAAGTCAGCACATTTTCTGGCCATTAAGAAGACTGATGGAGCAGCGGTCTTGGCTAAGAAGTATGTGAGGGAGATAGTCAGGTTGCATGGGGTGCCAGCAAGCATTGTGTCTGATAGGGATTCTAAGTTCACTTCGGTGTTCTGGAAGGCATTTCAGGCAGAGATGGGCACTAAGGTGCATATGAGTACAGCTTATCATCCCCAGACTGATGGACAGTCAGAGAGGACGATCCAGACGCTGGAGGATTTGCTGAGGATGTGTGTGCTGGATTGGGGTGGCCATTGGGCAGATCATCTGAACCTGGTAGAGTTTGCTTACAACAACAGCTATCAGGCAAGTATTAAGATGGCTCCTTATGAGGCTCTGTATGGGAGGCCATGTCGTACACCATTATGCTGGACTCAGGTGGGGGAGAGGAGCATGTTTGGTGCTAGTTTTGTTCAGGAGACCTCAGAGAAGATTCGGGTTCTCAAGCTGAACATGAAGGAGGCTCAGGATAGGCAGAGGAGTTATGCAGATAGGAGGAGGAGAGATCTTGAGTTTCAGGTAGGAGACAGAGTGTACCTCAAGATGGCCATGTTGCGGGGTCCGAACAGGTCATTGTCAGAGACTAAGTTGAGTCCGAGGTATATGGGTCCATTCAGAGTGATTGAGCGGATTGGACCAGTGGCATATAGATTGGAGTTACCTGAGGTGATGCGTGCATTCCATAAGGTTTTCCATGTGTCTATGTTGCGGAAGTGTCTCCGTGAGGGAGAGGAGGTGTTGGCTAAGATTCCTGAGGATCTTCAGCCTAACATGACTTTGGAGGCGAGACCAGTGAGGGTTCTCGAGAGGAGGATTAAGGAACTTCGGAAGAAGAAGATTCCTTTGATGAGAGTCCTTTGGGACTGTGATGGTGTTGAGGAGCAGACTTGGGAGCCTGAGGCAAAGATGAAGGCAAGGTTCAAGAAGTGGTATGAGAAGCAAGCCGCGACTTGAGCTTGTGTAGCCGGGTCCCATCTGTAATCCGTGGCTGGAGCGGGAATGGAGTATTCCAGCCCATCTCTCTTGTTACTCGGTCGCTTGGGGTGGTTGGTTGTGCGACTCAGTAACAAGATGAGGTGGTGTTTGGGGTACAAAGTTTCCGTGAGGCGGGGTTGTGAAGAGGAGTTTCCGAAAGTGGAAAGTTTCCAAAAATGGAAGGTGCTAAATATGGAAAGTTTTATGGGAGTTAGAATTTGTCCATTTTAGCGGTGGAGAGCCTTAAAGGGGGCTTGAGTGTGGCCTTAGTGGCGGACTTTTGAGTCAGTGTGCCCGTGTGTGGCGGTCTTTTTAGACATTGTGGGGTCTTTGTGACGGGCTTTCAGCCGGAGGGTCTTTGTGACGGTCCTCTTTAGGACATTTGTGTGGCCTTGGTGGCGGTCCTTTTTAGGACGTTTGTTTGGCCTTTGTGGCGGGCTGTTTAGCCAGAGTGTCTTTGTGACGGTCCTTCGGGACAGATGGTCTTTGTGACGGTCCTTCGGGACAAATGGCCTTCGTGGCGGGCTGTTTAGCCAGAGTGCCTTGGTGGCGGTCCTTTTTAGGACATTTGATTGGCCTTGGTGGCGGTCCTCTTTAGGACATTTGTTTGGCCTTGGTGGCGGTCCTCTTTAGGACATTTTGTTTGGCCTTGGTGGCGGTCCTCTTTAGGACATTTTGTTTGGCCTTTGTGGCGGCCCTTGTGGCGTATATGATCCTTGTGTGGTCATGAGGTATTCCAGTGAGGGAATATGTGGTTGGTAGGACATTGAGATGTTTTACGCGAGCCACGGGAAGGAAACCTGGATAGGGATAGGACTCGGACGTGTTCAGAATCGTTTGCTCGCGACTCTTGGGGGACTTAGGTTCTCCTAGTACTGCCATTTTCAGAGACTTTGTGGCTTGAAAGAATGGTTGGTATATCGACTTCGGATGACGATCCGGGCGCGCTGTAGGGTGGCAACCCGAGAGACGAGTTTGGACTTTTCCTTATATATTATGGCATGCGGGCTTCGGCCTGATGAGGAGCCAACATTTGGCATGCAGACTTAGGTCTGATGAGGAGCCAATAAAAACTCAAGGTTTAGGCCTATGAGTAAAGGAAAGTCCAAAAGTCAAGAGCAAATGACGCTGGAGCGTGAGTCTATCGCCTAGAGGAGACCTTCGTAGATCGGTCGGAGGAGTGCGGGCCGTGGAGACGGTTGCACGGGAGTCCTTGACTGATGGTTGTTCGAGATTCGAGGACGAATCTAGATTGGTGGGGAGAATTGTAACACCCGCGAACCATTTTTGGTATTTTGGTGAGGGTGTCGATCGACACCACAGGAGGTGTCGATCGACACTAATTGTTTGGGTTCGACCGGTTCGATTTAATTATCGATTTGGACCGGTTTGATGTAGGAAAACTACTAAACCGAGATATTTAAGTGTTTTGTCGACCAGAAGGGTTTGGGAAGTTCTTTTGTCGCCGCTTTGTTGTTTTTGAGAGAAAAAGAGGAAAAAGTGTGTTCTTGAGCTTTTTGGTGACTTTTGGTGAGATTCTTGGCTGTCCTTGAGAGATTGGAAGCTAGGAAGGATCTAGAAGCTTGCTAGGAAGGTTGGATTCGTTGCTTTTGGTCGAATCTTCCTGCAAAGAGGTGAGTGCATGACCATGGCTTATCTAAGCTAAGATTTCTAGTTTCTATGTGATTTGGTGCTTATGTGGTTGTTTTTGAGTTCCCTATGTTATTTCGTTGCTATCTGGGCTGGGTTTGGCTTCGGGAGTGCAAGGAGCGGATTGGAGAGATTGGAGGCGAGATTCGGAGTTTGATCGAGGAAATCGCTGCTCGATATCGGTGTCGGTCGACACCAGTTGGGTGTCGGTCGACACCAACGCGAGGACGGCTCGGGACTTTGGCGAGTGTCGTTCGATGCCATGTGGAGGCGTCGGTCGACACAAACTAGGGTTTTCGGGAGTGTCGGGCAGGGTGTCGGTCGACACCAGTTTGGCGTCGGTCGACACCAGATAGTCAGTGACGATCGACACCATCGGTGTCGGTCGACACCCTTGTTCAGTTGCATGCGTGGTATATTGCCTGGTTTGTTTTATTGATTGTTGTTTGTGGCTTGTAGGGATCTTATTGCTTGTGTGTATAGCCCAGTAGATGGGAGGATTGCCTCACGAGTGTTTATCAAATACTCATGCATCTCAATTTGTGTTTGTGGTGCAGGTAAAGGCAAAGTGTGATCGTGGAATCAAAGGCAATGAAGAGGAGGATGTTCTAGGGACTCGATTGGATGTTGTCTGGCTTTTGCTAGGGTGCTAGAGTTGAGTCATTAGAAACATTGCTAGGTTGCTGGTTCCATGTTTCTTGTTGTCTGGTATTGATTATTGCTTTGCTATAGTATTGGTTTATTATTGGTTATTATTGGTTATTGATTATGTTTTCCGCTGTTGAATGTGTTGTGGTTAGGTGGCTAGTGGGTATGGGACCACTAGCTGTAGTTGTTTTAATATATTATATTTATTATTTATTCATTAAAAAAAAAAAAAAAAGGTTGGTCGTTTCAGGTGTAAAGGCCGCGGGTTATTTAACCCGCAACATAAGACCAAGTCCAATTGCAATAATTATGGTATATAGAGAACCATTAGATAAATACATACAGAACTCTTAAGCACCTTGTTGATCTCTATTAAGAGAGTTTGAAAATAAAGAAAATAAATCCAGAAACTAACCTGGTTCATCTCGATGGTAAAGGAAATTTAAACCATGAGAAAGATGACTAAATTGGATTATGAGATTTGTAATTGCCTAAAGAAAAATAATTAAACTCATGTGGTGTATTAATTTAATTTATATGCTTTGCATTTGATTGAATTATTATTTTGGTTTAAATTCAATTTTATTTCCTTCAATATATATTAAAATATAAAATCTTGTCCATTATTGGAAATGGCTAAGGATAAGAACATAAGTGTGGTGGATAGTGGATTAAGCCACACAAATTTTGAAAAATACCAATATTAGCAAAGATAAGCGGGTATAGCAAGCCTAAGTGAAGGCTACGGCCAGGCATATATTTTATGGCACACATTTGAACTAAGTGATGCTTTATATTCACCCAGCTCTAAGAGAAGCTTATTGAGCTTTAAGGACATTCATTTGAATGGTTCCTATGTTAAAATAAAGGGTGAAGGAAACAGAGAGTTCCTATATATTATTGAAATCACCTAAGGATATAAAAAAATCCTAGAGACTATACCCGCACTAGCCACTGGTCTTTACCATGCTAAGATTAAAATGATAGAGGCTAATATAGCAATGAACAAAATGTTCAATGATTCACTTTATGGCATGACCGGATTGGCCATCCGAGTTCTAACATGATGCGTAAGCAGATATTAAAATGGGCACACTCCTAAAAGAGAGAAGAGTTATTCCTAAAAATCTCACGTGTGTAGCATGTACACAAGGAAAACTCATTATAAGGCCATCACCAGTAAATTTAAATAAAGAAATTATCCACTTAAGACTATAAGTCTAGACAGTGCTGGTGAACATATAGCCCAAGCCTTTAATAAATAATGGTATGTCCATGGGGGAAAGTGTGGACCACCCTGTGGCACATGAACATACAGAGAATGGATTAGATGAATCCTTCATTAACCATTGCTCGGCCATCACTCATGAGGTCGAAGCTTCCAGTGTCGGCTTGGGGACACACAATATTACATGCAGTAAAGCTTATACGCATGAGGCCATCTAGTGAGCATAGAATATTTACCATCCCAATTACTAACGGGTCATGAGCCAGACATATCCCATCTAAAATAATATTCGGGTGTGCCGTTTATAGTGCATCATCACAGAGAACAAAAAATGGGATCCTAAGAGAGGATGGGAATATAAAATGAATATGATTCTCCCACCATTGCTAAGTATCTTGAGCCAAGAATGATTTATTTATGTGGCCAGATACGCGGATTGTCACTTAGTTGAATCCGATTTTCTATGTTGGGTGGAGAGATAAACAAGCTGGTCGAAGAAATATTATGGAATCAAACATCCTAAAATTGGCAAGATCCTCGGACTCTAGCCTATGATGCAGAGGTCCAAAAGAATTATATATTTGCAAAAGCTAGCTAATAAATTGCCAGATTCCTTTTGACCCAAAGAGAGTAAGAAAATCGTACATACCAGCGTGTAATGCACCAGTACGTATTGATGTTCAAAAGGAACACAATAATCAAGTTGCTACAGATTCTAAATAGACCAATATGTTCCATAGAAAAGAACCTTCGGAAATCTAAGAAAGGTGCAAAATAAAACCGACCTTAAGGACAACACTTGATATAAAACCAGTTGGACATAAGTTGGTCTTTGTAAGAAAGAGAAATGAGAGTAATGAAAGCGTGAGTTAAGACACGGCTTGTAGCACAAGGATTCTCTCAAAGACCAGGAATAGATTATGAGGAGACTTACTCCTTGTGATGAATGCAACGACTTTAATAAGTCTGGCTATAAAAGAAAAACTGGATTTACGGTTAATGGATGTTAAAACCGCATACTTATATGGTCCACTGGAAAATGAAATTTATATGAGATTACCAGAGGGTATAGAGCTCGATTATAAGAGTGGTTCTCGAGAAAATACTGCATAAGGCTAGACAAATCCCTTACTGGACTGAAACAAAATGGGTGTATATGGTACAATAGATTAAGTAAGTACCTAGCCAAAGAAGGCTATAAGAATGATCCCATCAGTCCATGTTTTTAAAGAAGTTTGCAAACAAAGGGTTTGTAATCATAGCAGTGTATATGGATAATTTAAACATCCTTGGAACCCCTGGTTAAATCGCCCAAACAGTAGAAAGAATTTGAAATGAAAAGGCCTAGGCAAGAGAGAAAGAAAAATTCTGTTTGGGGTTATAACTTGAGTACATAAATGATAGGATCCTTTTGCATCAAATGGCATATACAGAAAGGTACTCAAGAGATTTAATATGGACTAAGCTCACCCATTGACTAGCCAATGGTTGTAAGGAGCATTGATTTGGATAAAATATCCATTGGTCCAAAGAAGGACAATGAGGAAGTTCTCGTTCCTGAAATGCCATAGCTCAGTGCTATAGGAGAGTTAATGTCTTGGCTAGCCACACTAGACCAAACATAAGTTTTGCCGTGAACCTCCTAGCAAGAATTAGTTCTTGACTAACCCAAAGGCACTAGAGTGAAATTAAGTATTTGTCATGTTACCTACAAGGAACTTTAAATTTGGGTTTATACTAACTATAAAAAAGAAGGTTTTAGTTGGTTTTGCTAATGCAGGTTATAACAAAGAAAGTCTAAGTGTGTATGGTCGAAAACAAGGAAGCTACGGTCATACATGAAGACAATACCGCCTGCATTGCACAGCTCAAGGAAGGTTACATCAAGGGAGATCGGACGAAGCATATACTACTCAAGTTCAGTCTAGCGACATCTCAGCCGATCTCTTCACCAAAACATTCAAGAAGCTCACGCACCAGATTGGAATGGGGAGGCTTAAGGACTTAGAGTGATACTTGGAACAGGGGGAGCAATGTGTGCTGTACTCTTTTTCCTTCACCAAGGTTTTGTCCCACTGGGTTTTCCTGGTAAGGTTTTAATGAGGCAGCATCCCCAAACACAATAGGCTTGGTTTAGCGTATGGGGTGTTGAGAGTCGACCAGATCTCGTGAGCAGTGGCGGCACGAGAGACAATAGGCTGCACGGAGGCAGAGATAGCACTAAGGAGGGTGTTGTAGACAAGTTTGTCTTGCCGGCGCCAGAGGACGAACAAAGGGTTGGTGGTTGGAGGAGCACCATCAGTTGCAGAGATGGTCTCGGGTGGCACCGTGACAGTACCATCGAGATAGTTGGCGAGATCATACCCATCAAACAAGGCATGGATCTGACGGCTCCACATGAGGAAGTTCGTTGAAGAGAGCTTCATGAAATTAGAGGTGTAAACATAAACAAGACTCGTAGTGGAAACAGCAACAGTGTCAGCAGTGGACATGTTTGATGTAGATATCTCGTCGAGAAGAGAGCAGGAGGTGGGTGCAAAAAAAAAAAAAAAATTTAGGGTTTAGGTATCGATAGCTCTGATACCATATAGAGAATGTGCTGAATGATTTATTATGTGTATTGGTTACAGTATTTATAAGATACAAGAGGAAACCCTAGCATACACTTATTTACAAAATAGATCCTCAATTTACAGTACTATTACAACAATATCCCACATTGGAAGTAGAGTAGGATATTAAGTAGTATATATAAGATATGGGCCACTCCACTCATAACCAATTGGTTTTGAGTTGGAAGCCCACAATCTAACAGGTCCACGCAGCAAGTACAGACAGACTCTATAGAGAGCATGGGATAAACATATCATACGAAGTTCTGGTTGCCAGTCGTAGACCCAACTAGTATATAGGCGAACTTTGTTTCATCACCATTTCATCAATACAAGCTTATAACTCTCCAACTATACGTTTTGTAATTAAACAACTGAACAATCGAAAGATGGAAGGCAAAACTTTGATTCTAAGTGTGCTCGTAATAAGTCTTGTCATGGCGCAGATTCAAGTCGAAGCAAGGACCTATTGCCCGAGCACGACTTCTAGAAACTGTTACAATGTATGCCGTTTTCCGGAGCTTCTAGCTAGGGAAACTTGTGCAAAACTTTGTGGATGCAAAATTGTTGAGGGGCCATGTCCTCCGGGTCCACGTGACATTCTTAAAAACTTTGGTAATTTAATTTCACATTTTTTCTTTATTGTTTCATTAAATTATATCTTTTACAAGTTGGATCAAGATTTTGATGCAAGTTAGACTATTTTTTCTTTTTAAGGTGATGCTGTCAACGGATACTGCAAGTTGGGTTGTGTATCTTCTGTGTGTGGTACCTTAACCACTCTCCAAAACTCTGGTAACCCAAAAACTCATTATTATTATTATTAGATTTTTGGCGCAAGTGAAAAATCAATTAATTATAATATTGTTTCCGTGAATTAGATGCAAGTGAAACTGTGAATGGAACCGTTATACATTGCACCAAGGCATGTTCTGAGTTATGTACCAATTGGCTCATCCAATGCAGTTGAAACTGCCTAAGAAGCATATCCACGAACTATGTGTTGTTGTTTTCCCTGTTTTCAATAATTGTCGTGTATGCGACAAAAAAATGGTAGAGTCTTGAGCTAGCTTCTACTATTTCCAGGTTTTCTATGTGACGTAGAAGAAGGTCATTGATCCCTAGATTGGTTACCCCTTCTACTTGCAATTATCCAAACAAAGAATAATAATGTGTCCTTATCTTTTATGATCAAGACAAACTCTCGATTTAACGTAATTTTCTTACAATCAGTGTATATCCTTAATTTTCTTAATGCCAAGAAAATTAACGTAATTCTTGATTGTTTACCCCTTCTACTTCACAACATCTAATGCCAACTTAGCAAAACAGTTAAGACTTACAAATTTCAAATTTTCTATATATATAATACCTTGTATGAACCACCAAGAATGCAATCGATAAGTTGAACTAATGGAGAACTTATAGTCATGATTGTTAAGAGTAGTAACCCAACAGACCTTTCGTTTTGGTGAACAGTAACCCAACAGACTTTAAACACAAGGGAACGGTGAAATTTTATATTATGGACCGAATGATAACACCAAGAGTAGTTTAAAGCTAAAGCTTAAGTTTGATTTTGGTGTTTTAGACTGCAACGAAATTAGCAAAGATAAGTAAATAGCGGTAAAATATATTAATGTCATTCATTATTAATAAATTGATGATTAAAACATATAAATTAGTTATCATAATTTATGACCATTAAAACGAACCCATAAATTTTAAAAAATTAAAATGAAAAAAATCTGAGTTTCTTCTCTCTATAAAAAAATAACCAATGTTATTTCAAAAGTGAAAATAGAGATGAATTAAAATAGATTTAGAGTTTATAAAAAGTGGTGAGTTTACAATGTTTTTACGTGGAGTACGATAGAGTTTATAAAAGATGATCTAATTTCATAAGCTAATCCGGAGATGAGCTTCCTGACACAGTAACATTTATGGAGGAGACACACAATCACAAATAGAATGAGAAATTTGTTGATAAAAAGGCGGAAGAATTTGCTCTAATTGTTTTGTTTTCATTTTTTTCCAAAGACTGAACTTATAAATGAGGGTATTGGGTTCAATTCTCAGTTTCTAGTTCTAACATGGTAGATTTAATCATTGTTCCCAATGCATATTTATATTCCTATATGCAATATACTAAACACAATCCTAGAATGCAATGCAACTACATGAATACTCTGTTTTTGTAAAGATTTTCGAAATTTTTTTAAAAGTTTATAGTTTTTATATGTCTTAGATGCAATGTAAAAGCTAGTATGATTATGCTAAAATTTTGAAATAAGAAAACAGAAACCAACATCAAATGTCATCTCAAACCCTCCCCCAAACTTAAATTACACAGTCCTTTGTGTAAGAAAAATTGGAAAAGGATTCAAGAATCCAGGATCAAGATAAAACAAAAAATGCAATGGTATAAACAATGGAATGGTGAAAGAGGTACCTCAAGGGTTTTGGAAGAAGTTGCTAATAACACTGCTCATGATATGGCTTTGGGCTCGAAGACATGCTCGAACTTGTGCTCGACCGTATGGCTTGATGTGCTCGGCCGAGTGAGGGATTGAATGAGAAGTCGAGTGATTCAATGAGCTTTCTCTTAAGTTCCTGGCCAGTTTTTCTCCCCCTTATAGCTTATACTAAGGTCCTGCTCACCACAACACTTAAAGAAAAGGAGATCAAATAGACAAAAAACTTAAACTAGTATTTACAAGGATACCTTTAAGACTTCCTCCCAAGTGAGTTTGTTTCAAGTCTCTGAGCTTGACTTGACATACTTTTTATGCTATGAGAGGTAATATAGGGGTGATGAGGTCCCCTCTGTTCTCATTAATAAAAGTAGAGAGTAACAGAACTTAATCTTGAACATCTTGAAATCTTAAATGTAGCAAAATAAATCCCAATCGGCAACGACAGCAAATTGAAACTAGGATTTTTTTTTTTCTCGTAGCAGGTTCAATTAATCTTATGCATTGTAGTACTTAAGGTATCAATCAAAATGGGATGATGCTAATTACAAAAGATGCAATCAAGATAGAACAAGTTAAGCCAAATCAGGAATAGGGGTTTATCTATCAACCTAAAGAAGCAGAAATGAAATGCAATAAAGTAAACAACTTGAAGAAGAACTAAGCAGAATTAAACTACAAAACAAGTGCAATGAACAATACTAAACAAAATTAACTAATAAGCATAAGTAAATAAGAGCAAACTAGAACAGAACAATGCATAAATAAGAAAGTAATTGGAGCTCGAGTGAGCGTTCGACTGAGCATGGTATGAACCAAGGTCGAGCACTAGGTCGAGTGATGCAGAACGAAAGATGAAATGCAAAACTAAAGTGTAAAAACTATAAAGTGGACAATGACAAGTAATCAAATGCAAGAAACAGAAGCACACAAGTAGTAAATAGATCATAAGGATGAGAATAATTGGTTGGTATTAAACTTAATCTATCTAGGTTGCTTAACAAAACTCAATCAACAAAGAGCTAATCCTTAAACAATGATCTCATAAACTTGCTAATCCACTCTCATGATAATAGCAATCAGGTTTAGTAACATCCTAACCTAATTCTAATTGGTGAAACCATACAAAACAAACATTAAGATCCAGATTCATTATTTGTCAAAAACCACCCTAGACAACTAGTCTCTTAGGCTAGGCACAATAATCTCAAGTATTAGTCTTATTCAGCATTTTAAACATATTTTGGAAGATAAAACACCTGAGATCCATCCTTAACTTCTCATAACAAAGATATAATAGAGATCTCCTAATCCAGAAATGATTCTATAGAATTCAAGCTTAAACAACGTAAACAAACTAAGTTCTCTATCAACCTAACCCATCCTTAAAAATCTATCTCTACTCAGATCTAATAAACAAGATTTAAGAACACAAACCCAGAAAATGATAAGACAGACATAATCAGAAAGATAATGATGAAATAAATAATTTTGTAGAAGAAATCAAATGAAAGTCCTCAAAGGATCAAAAGTTATTAAGATTACAAGTTTTGGTGGCTAAAAACCCTAGAGACCTAAAAAACGAGATTATTCTGCGGCCAGAGGTGAGAGGCCTATTCATAGGAAAGGAGGAAAGCCCTAATTAGCTAGAAGACAAAACAGAAATCTGGTGGCTTTGACTCGACCATGTGCTCGACCAAGTGCATGGTCGAGTGGTTGGTAAAGTAGCTCTAGTTTTCGATCTATAATGATATATGTTCAGTAAAACAGTGTTGTTAACTCTTGAACCACAACTCTGATTGGCCTGAAACCATCGTCCTTGGAAAGGTAACTCAATTGGCTACAACTATGATAAAAAACACTGAAGCTGAATGCCAACGGAAAGTCTTTATTCTAGTCGATCTTTGAGAGGCTCTTCTTGAATCTGACCAAGTGTTCTTTCGTAACGGTCGACTGACTGCTTTCCTCCTCTTTTGAGCCTTATTCCCTTGCTAGATGTCTCCTTTTGATCACAAATTCTAATTGGTGCTTCCAAAGTACCTAATTCACCTATTTATGCACATAAATATGCAAATACTATCATAATGCATAAACTAAGAATAAGAGACACAAATGTGCTAGAACTTAACTCTAAACAATACAAAACACGAGATAAATGCATGCTAAAAACATGATAAAACATAGAGACATCAGCCAATTTGTTTATAATATTTGTAATTTATTGTCAATAATGTTTTTAAATATTACGAATTCAATTTTAAAACCATAATTTTTATAACATCTGAAAGTCTAATCTTATTTTACCAAAATTATCTCAATTCATAATTTTTAGGAATTTAAACAATAGAAAATATAACTATATATTAATTTATTTTATTTATAAATAAATTAATAAAATGTCATTGTCTCGACATGATTAATTTACAGAGTTTACTGTATTTTTCAAAAATATTTAACACACCACGCAAATTATATTTCTGAAACCCAACACACTTAATTTCCTAGAGCATGAATAAACCAATCCATATTTTTAAAGAAAGGTTCAATATTATATAAATAGTCAAATCATGGCAACAAAGCATTCATTTGGTCCCAACGTAATATATACAAAAAAAAAAAAGCGTCGGTAAAAACCAAAATAAACACAAAACACGTTGTAACAAACTTTTTGGATTTTTGTCTCATATTTAAAATTTTCATATTAGTTTATAACTTATAACTAGAAATTTCTACAACCAAAATAAAATAAAATTTAATAAAGCAACACAAAACTTTATTGACAGAATACTCGTAATATAAACTCTCACTCTAAAGCTAATTATAATAACGTCATCATAATTACACAGTTAGAATGAACATATAAAATATATATAGCCAGCAAAACTAATACGGAATAGTGACTCCCTATTAAGTAACACAAAACTAAATAGATTTGTTATTCTTTTTCTGGTTAACCAAAAAGAAAAAGAAGAATAAGATTTTAAACTATCCTTAGTGTGAATTCGATTTCCATTAAGATAAGGTTTGGTCCACGCAGCGTGTACACACAAAGTCTACAGAGAATGTGATGATAAGTGTATCATACGAAGTTTGTGGTTGCTAAATGTAGACCAACTAGTATTTAAACGAGCCTTGTCTCATCACCATTTCATCAATACAAGCTTATAACTCTCCACATATACATTTTGCAATCAAACAACCGATCAATCGAAAGATGGAAGGCAAAACTTTGATTCTAAGTGTGCTCGTAATGAGTCTTGTCATGGCGCAGATTCAAGTCGAAGCAAAGAGTTGTTGCCCAAGCACGACCGCTAGAAACTGTTACAATGTATGCCGTTTAACGGGAGCTTCTAGGGAAACTTGTGCAAAACTTTGTGGATGCAAAATTGTTGACGGGCCATGTCCTCAGGGTTCACGTGACATTCTTGAAAACTCTGGTAATTTAATTTCACATTTTTTCTTTGTTGTTTTGATTAAGTTATATCATTTACAAGTTAGGACAAAGATTTTGATGCAAGTTAGAAAATTTATCTTTTAATTTTTATATTGTTTAATATAATGCAGTTAGCGAATACTGCAAGTTGGGTTGTGCATCCTCTGTGTGTGGTAGCTTAACCACTCTCCAGAACTCCGGTAACAAGAAAACTTATTATTATTATTATTATTATTATTATTATTGTTATTATTATTATTATTATTATTATTAGTAGTAGTAGATTTCTGGAACAAGTGAAAAATCAATTAATTTTAATTTTGTTTGGGTGAAATAGATGCAAGTGAAATTGTGAGTGGAGCAGTTGTACATTGCACCAAGGCATGTTCTGAGTTCTGTACCAAGGACTCATCCAATGCAGTTGAAACTGCCTAATAAGCATATCCAAGAACTGTGTTGTTGTTTTCAATAATTGTCGTGTATGTGACAAAAAATGCTAGAGTCTTAAGCTAGCTTCTACTATTTCCAGGATTTCTATGTGACGTAGAAGAAGGTCATTGATCCTTAGATTGTTTACCCCTTCTACTTGCTATTATCCAAATAAAGAATAATAATGTGTCCTTATCTTCTATATATGATCAAAACAATCTCTCGCTTTAACGTAATTTTCTTACAATCAGTTCATATCTTGACAACATCCAATGCAAACTTAGGAAAACAGTTAAGACTTACAAATCTCAAATTATATAATTCATTGTATGAACCATTCAGCATGCAATCAATAGGTTGAAGTAATGCAAAACTTATAGTCATGATTGTTAGAGTAGTAACCCAGTAACTTCTTGGAGCAAGTTCTTCAAGTTAATCTTACAAGCAAAAGTTTCTTGAGAGCGAAGAAAAGTATCAGACAAAGCAAGAGAAGATTGCAACCTTGCAGTCCCAAATTAAAGATGCACATTTTTTGGGATCAAATGATGGCCCAACTTCATCAAACATAATTCATCCTTCCGGAGCTGGACACGAAAATGTTCGGTGTTTACGGATATATCTCTTGTTAGCAATTTCGAAAATGTTCTTCGGCATTTAGTAAAGAGACTTACCCAAAGGAAGCACTTACATACAAAGAGTAAACACCGATATATTGCCCGCGTTCAACGATCTATTCTTTTTATAGTAAACCAGAAATATTTATCTATATAACACTGCGAATGGATGATAAAATATTTTTTTGCATTCATCATGGTCCCGCGAAAAACAAACAAAAAGAAAACACCGATATATTGCCCACGACAAACAATCTATTCTTTTTACAGTAAACCCGAAATACATATAAATACATAGATATATTATTTTCTGGTTGAACTGAATTTTATAATTTCAGTGAACATTTAGTTTTTATCGATCACGAAAGCTATAAAATAATATTATTATCAGTTAAATAACTCTAACACACGTACTCGGATGGATGACATAAGTTTCAAATATTTTACCAAACCTTATTAGGCACCAAGCATTTATTTGGTCCCAACATATAATTCAAAACTCCAATACAAAAAAATAAAAATAAAAAAAGCTGGTTAACACAAAAAAAACACATAACACGTTGTAACAAACTACTGTATTTGGAGTTTTGTCTCACTCCAAATTATAAGAACGTGCATATTAATTACACGGTTAGCACGAATATATACAATATAACCAGCAGAACCAATACGAAATAATGAATATTAGGTATCTAAATTAAAATACTAAGTTGACCATAACGTACTATATATAATAAGATATGGGCCACTCCACTTATAGCCAATTGGTTTTTAGTTGTAAGCCCCCAATCTAACATAGTATCAGAGTCCGGTCCGCACATACTCAACCCAATCCACAATCGGCCCGGCCCAATAGTTGGCCCGCCGATTCATGCCCGAACATACCGAGATTGATGTTTAAAGAAGCCATCATCTCGAGGGCGTATTAGGGATACAATTATAGAGAGATGGTGTGTGGCGCCGGAGTCAACAACCCAAGGCATGACATTGGGAGCCGTAACCAAGTTTGCACGAGGCTGCCATGGAGCATACGGAGTAGCATGGGACTGAGAGTTCAGTTGAAACTTAGAGCAGCGACGGGTACTGTGGCCGTGAACACCGCAGATCTGACAACGGCCATTGTAGGGGCGAGGAGTGCGTTGGTCCTGTCGAGGACTGAATTGTTGTTGTTGCCACGTCTGGTTGGAGCGAGAATTGGAGTGACCACCACGGTTGTTGGAGTGGTGACCCCGATTATTGCTGTTACGGTTGTACGACGCAGCATTAGCCGTGATTGGTAGGACAGTCGCAGAGGCAGAGGCGAGGAGATTGGCTTCATGAAGGATCAACTTCTCTTGAACCTCGGGTAGCGAGGGTGTTGTTTCTCGACCCTCGATCTGATTGACAACCTGTTGGTAGTCATCAGGGAGTCTCTTCAGGAGCTTTGCTAACTGATCATCATGGTCGAAAACTTTGCCGAGAAGAGCTAACTTGTCATATAAGGCAACAAGGCCTTGAACATAATCATCAATGGAGCGGGTACCTTTCGTCCATTGACTCACCTGGTTTTGGAGTTGGAGGATGTGACCACGGCTTGGTTTAGCGTATGTGGTGTTGAGAGTCGACAAGATCTCGTGAGCAGTGGGGGCATGAGAGACAATAGGCTGCACGGAGGCAGAGATAGCAGCAAGGAGGGCGCTGTAGACAAGTTTGTCTTGCCGGCGCCAGAGGACGAACATAGGGTTGGTGGTTGGAGGAGCACCATCAGTTGCAGAGATTGTCTCGGGTGGCACCGTGACAGTACCATCGAGATAGTTGGCGAGATCATACCCATCAAACAAGGCATGGATCTGACGGCTCCACATGAGGAAGTTCGTTGAAGAGAGTTTCATGAAATTGGAGGTGTTAACATAAAAAAGACTCGTAGTGGAGACAGCAACAGTGTCAGCAGTGGACATGTTTGAAGTAGACATCTCGTCGAGAAGAGAGAAGGAGGCGGGTGCAAAAAAAAAAAAAAATTTAGGGTTTAGGTATCGATAGCTCTGATACCATATAGAGAATGTGCTGAATGATTTATTATGTGTACTGGTTACAGTATTTATAAGATACAAGAGGAAACCCTAGCATACACTTATTTACAAAATAGATCCTCAATTACAGTATTATTACAACAATATCCCACATTGGAAGTAGAGTAGGATCTTAAGTAGTATATATAAGATATGAACCACTCCACTCATAACCAATTGGTTTTGAGTTGGAAGCCCACAATCTAACAGGTCCACGCAGCAAGTACAGACAGCCTCTATAGAGAGCATGGGATAAACATATCATACGAAGTTCTGGTTGCCAGTCGTAGACCCAACTAGTATATAAGCGAACTTTGTTTCATCACCATTTCATCAATACAAGCTTATAACTCTCCAACTATACGTTTTGTAATTAAACAACTGAACAATCGAAAGATGGAAGGCAAAATTTTGATTCTAAGTGTGCTCGTAATGAGTCTTGTCATGGCGCAGATTCAAGTCGAAGCAAGGACGTATTGCCCGAGCACGACTTCTAGAAACTGTTACAATGTATGCCGTTTTCCGGAGCTTCTAGCTAGGGAAACTTGTGCAAAACTTTGTGGATGCAAAATTGTTGAGGGGCCATGTCCTCCGGGTCCACGTGACATTCTTAAAAACTTTGGTAATTTAATTTCACATTTTTTCTTTATTGTTTCATTAAATTATATCTTTTACAAGTTGGATCAAGATTTTGATGCAAGTTAGAAGACTTTTTTTTTTTTTTAAGGTGATGCTGTCAACGGATACTGCAAGTTGGGTTGTGTATCTTCTGTGTGTGGTACCTTAACCACTCTCCAAAACTCTGGTAACCCAAAAACTCATTATTATTATTATTAGATTTTTGGCGCAAGTGAAAAATCAATTAATTCTAATATTGTTTCCGTGAATTAGATGCAAGTGAAATTGTGAATGGAACCGTTATAGATTGCACCAAGGCATGTTCTGAGTTATGTACCAATTGGCTCATCCAATGCAGTTGAAACTGCCTAAGAAGCATATCCACGAACTATGTGTTGTTGTTTTCCCTGTTTTCAATAATTGTCGTGTATGCGACAAAAAAAATGGTAGAGTCTTGAGCTAGCTTCTACTATTTCCAGGTTTTCTATGTGACGTAGAAGAAGGTCATTGATCCCTAGATTGGTTACCCCTTCTACTTGCAATTATCCAAACAAAGAATAATAATGTGTCCTTATCTTTTATGATCAAGACAAACTCTCGATTTAACGTAATTTTCTTACAATCAGTGTATATCCTTAATTTTCTTAATGCCAAGAAAATTAACGTAATTCTTGATTGTTTACCCCTTCTACTTCACAACATCTAATGCCAACTTAGCAAAACAGTTAAGACTTACAAATTTCAAATTTTCTATATATATAATACCTTGTATGAACCACCAAGAATGCAATCGATAAGTTGAACTAATGGAGAACTTATAGTCATGATTGTTAAGAGTAGTAACCCAACAGACCTTTCGTTTTGGTGAACAGTAACCCAACAGACTTTAAACACAAGGGAACGGTGAAATTTTATATTATGGACCGAATGATAACACCAAGAGTAGTTTAAAGCTAAAGCTTAAGTTTGATTTTGGTGTTTTAGACTGCAACGAAATTAGCAAAGATAAGTAAATAGCGGTAAAATATATTAATGTCATTCATTATTAATAAATTGATGATTAAAACATATAAATTAGTTATCATAATTTATGACCATTAAAACGAACCCATAAATTTTAAAAAATTAACAATAAAAAAATCTGAGTTTCTTCTCTCTATAAAAAAAATAACCAATGTTATTTCAAAAGTGAAAATAGAGATGAATTAAAATAGATTTAGATTTTATAAAAAGTGGTGAGTTTACAATCTTTTTACGTGGAGTACGATAGAGTTTATAAAAGATGATCTAATTTCATAAGCTAATCCGGAGATGAGCTTCCTGACATAGTAACATTTATGGAGGAGACACACAATCACAAATAGAATGAGAAATTTGTTGATAAAAAGGCAGAAGAATTTGCTCTAAATGTTTTGTTTTCATTTTTTTCCAAAGACTGAACTTATAAATGAGGGTATTGGGTTCAATTCTAAGTTTCTACTTCTAACATGGTAGATTTAATCATTGTTCCCAATGCATATTTATAGTCCTATATGCAATATACTAAACACAATCCTAGAATGCAATGCAACTACATGAATATTCTGTTTTTGTAAAGATTTTCGAAATTTTTTAAAAGTTTATAGTTTTTATATGTCTTAGATGCAATGTAAAAGCTAGTATGATTATGCTAAAATTTTGAAATAAGAAAACAGAAACCAACATCAAATGTCATCTCAAACCCTCCCCCAAACTTAAATTACACAGTCCCTTGTGTAAGAAAAATTGGAAAAGGATTCACGAATCCAGGATCAAGATAAAACAAAAAATGCAATGGTATAAACAATGGAATGGTGAAAGAGGTACCTCAAGGGTTTTGGAAGAAGTTGCTAATAACACTGCTTATGATATGGCTTTGTGCTCGAAGACATGCTCGAACTGGTGCTCGACCGTTTGGCTTGATGTGCTCGGCCGAGTGAGGGATTGAATGAGAAGTCGAGTGATTCAGTGAGCTTTCTCTTAAGTTCCTGGCCAGTATTTCTCCCCCTTATAGCTTATACTAAGGTCCTGCTCACCACAACACTTAAAGAAAACGAGATCAAATAGACAAAAACTTAAACTAGTATTTACAAGGATACCTTTGGGACTTCCTCCCAAGTGAGCTTGTTTCAAGTCTCTAGCTTGACTTGACATACTTTTTATGCTATGAGAGGTAATATAGGGGTGATGAGGTCCCCTCTGTTCTCATTAATAAAAGTAGAGAGTAACAGAACTTAATCTTGAACATCTTGAAATCTTAAATGTAGCAAAATATATCCCAATCGGCAACGACGGCAAATTGAAACTAGGTTTTTATTTTTCTCGTAGCAGGTTCAATTAATCTTATGCATTGTAGTACTTAAGGTATCAATCAAAATGGGATGATGCTAATTACAAAAGATGCAATCAAGATAGAACAAGTTAAGCCAAATCAGGAATAGGGGTTTATCTATCAACCTAAAGAAGCAGAAATGAAATGCAATAAAGTAAATAACTTGAAGAAGAACTAAGCAGAATTAAACTACAAAACAAGTGCAATGAACAATACTAAACAAAATTAACTAATAAGCATAAGTAAATAAGAGCAAACTAGAACAGAACAATGCATAAATAAGAAAGTAATTGGAGCTCGAGTGAGCGCTCGACTGAGCATGGTATGAACCAAGGTCGAGCACTAGGTCGAGTGATGCAGAACAAAAGATTAAATGCAAAACTAAAGTGTAAAAACTATAAAGTGGACAATGACAAGTAATCAAATGCAAAAAACAGAAGCACACAAGTAGTAAATAGATCCTAAGGATGAGAATAATTGGTTGGTATTAAACTTAATCTATCTAGGTTGCTTAACAAAACTCAATCAACAAAGAGCTAATCCTTAGACAATGATCTCATAAACTTGCTAATCCACTCTCATGATAATAGCAATCAGGTTTAGTAACATCCTAACCTAATTCTAATTGGTGAAACCATACTAAACAAACATTAAGATCCAGATTCATTATTTGTCAAAAACCACCCTAGACAACTAGTCTCTTAGGCTAGGCACAATAATCTCAAGTATTAGTTTTATTCAGCATTTTAAACATATTTTGGAAGATAAAACACCTGAGATCCATCCTTAACTTCTCATAACAAAGATATAATAGAGATCTCCTAATCCAGAAATGATTCTATAGAATTCAAGCTTAAACAACGTAAACAAACTAAGTTCTCTATCAACCTAACCCATCCTTAAGAATCTATCTCTACTCAGATCTAATAAACAAGATTTAAGAACACAAACCCAGAAAATGATAAGACAGACATAATCAGAAAGATAATGATGAAATAAACAATTTTGTAGAAGAAATCAAATGAAAGTCCTCAAAGGATCAAAAGTTATTAAGATTACAAGTTTTGGTGGCTAAAAACCCTAGAGACCTAAAAAACGAGATTATTCTGCGGCCAGAGGTGGGAGGCCTATTCATAGGAAAGGAGGAAAGCCCTAATTAGCTAGAAGACAAAACAGAAATCTGGTGGCTTTGACTCGACCATGTGCTCGACCAAGTGCATGGTCGAGTGGTTGGTAAAGTAGCTCTAGTTTTCGATCTATGATGATATATGTTCAGTAAAACAGTGTTGTTAACTCTTGAACCACAACTCTGATTGGCCTGCAACCATCGTCCTTGGAAAGGTAACTCAATTGGCTACAACTATGATGAAAAACACTGAAGCTGAATGCCAACGGAAAGTCTTTATTCTAGTCGATCTTTGAGAGGCTCTTCTTGAATCTGACCAAGTGTTCTTTCGTAACGGTCGACTGATTGCTTTCCTCCTCTTTTGAGCCTTATTCCCTTGCTAGATGTCTCCTTTTGATCACAAATTCTAATTGGTGCTTCCAAAGTACCTAATTCACCTATTTATGCACATAAATATGCAAATATTATCATAATGCATAAACTAAGAATAAGAGACACAAATGTGCTAGAACTTAACTCTAAACAATACAAAACACGAGATAAATGCATGCTAAAAACATGATAAAACATAGAGACATCAGCCAATTTGTTTATAATATTTGTAATTTATTGTCAATAATGTTTTTAAATATTACGAATTCAATTTTAAAACCATAATTTTTATAACATCTGAAAGTCTAATCTTATTTTACCAAAATTATCTCAATACATAATTTTTAGGAATTTAAACAATAAAAAATATAACTGTATATTAATTTATTTTATTTATTAATTTATAAATAAATTAATAAAATGTCATTGTCTCGACATAATTAATTTACAGAGTTTACTGTATTTTTCAAAAATATTTAACACACCACGCAAATTATATTTCTGAAACCCAACACACTTAATTTCCTAGAGCATGAATAAACCAATCCATATTTTTAAAGAAAGGTTCAATATTATATAAATAGTCAAATCATGGCAACAAAGCATTCATTTGGTCCCAACGTAATATATAAAAAAAAAAAAAAGCGTCGGTAAAAACCAAAATAAACACAAAACACGTTGTAACAAACTTTTTGGATTTTTGTCTCATATTTAAATTTTCCATATTAGTTTATAACTTATAACTAGAAATTTCTACAACCAAAATAAAATAAAATTTAATAAAGCAACACAAAACTTTATTGACAGAATACTCGTAATATAAACTCTCACTCTAAAGCTAATTATAATAACGTCATCATAATTACACAGTTAGCATGAACATATAAAATATATATAGCCAGCAAAACTAATACGGAATAGTGACTCCCTATTAAATAACACAAAACTAACACTACAAGAAAACACGCGATTTGTGACGTACATCTGCGACGGCGAGACGTCGTCGCAAATTTGCTATGGATTTGCGAGTACTTTGCTACTCGAACCACGTTGTCGCTAATTCCTCGCAAAATTAGCGACGGATATTTCCCTCGCAAATTTGCGACGGACCTACGAAACCATTGCGAGGATAAGTAAATTCCTCGCAAATGACACGCAATTCCCTAACAAATTTACGATGAATTAGCGATAACATTGCCGTAGCAAATTCGCGAGGAATTTACGAGGAACCTAGATGTCGGCAAGCACGTTTTCCCCGAGTGTACCTGTTTTGTCGGCAAAAAGGACACAACCTCGCAAATTTGTAGCAAGAAATAAATATCTAAAAACAACCTGTCGCAAAATCGTCGCAAATTCCCTCGCAAATCCGTAGCAGATAATTTTAGAAAGCCTATAAATAGCCAGTCCATGAGACATGGAAACCACAATACAAAGCAATAAGAAAAAAAAAAACTGCTGGGAGAGAAAAAAAAAAAAAAAAAATTCTGAGAGCAAAAGAAAGAAAAAGAGAAAAAAAAATTGTAAAAAAAAAAGGCTACAGAAAAATTCTAGAGAAAATAATGTTTGGAGGTGGAGAGCACGAGATATATACAATACGACGGTGGATGTACAATCATAGAGACCCGAACACCGGTGATGTGACGAAAGAGTTTTGTGATGGCTTGCGCGGTTTCATGTACCAGGCGACCAACCAAGACTTTGCTCGTGAAAACGGTACAATATTTTGTCCATGTCCTAAGTGCAAGAACATTAATTATTTGGAATTTAATCTAGTGAAGAAGCATCTTTATAATAGAGGATTTATGCCAAATTACTATGTATGGTTCTGTCATGGAGAGGGTTGTAGCAGTAATGTTGGAAGTAGTAGTATGAATTATGCTGTTGAACAACCTAGTAATTATGGGCATCAAGAATCTGATCAATTTGGTTTTTATGGGTATAGTGAAGAAAATAGATTTCATCATATGGTTAATGATGCATTTCATGAAACTACTGCTGCATTTCCTGAGAATAATACGGAAGAACCCAACGTAGATGCACAACGTTTTTATGATATGTTAGATGCTGCAAATCAACCTATCTACGATGGATGTAGAGAAGGGCATTCTAAGCTATCATTGGCATCTAGGATGATGACAATTAAAGCTGATAATAACTTAAGTGAGATTTGCATGGATTCTTGGGCTGAACTCATTAAAGAGTATTTGCCACCTGATAATGTATCGGCTGAGAACTACTATGAAATACAGAAGTTGGTTGCGAGTCTTGGATTACCATCTGAAATGATTGATGTGTGCGTTGACTATTGCATGATTTTTTGGAAAGATGATGCTAAGCTACAGGAATGTCGGTTTTGCGGGAAGCCAAGATATCAGCCTACTGAAGGAAGGACACGAGTGCCATATAAACGTATGTGGTACTTGCCTGTTGGTGATAGATTGAAACGCCTATACCAATCAAAACGGACTGCAGCGGCAATGAGATGGCATGCAGAACATTCTACACACGAAGGAGAGATTACACACCCATCTGATGCAAAGGCGTGGAAACATTTTCAATCGGTATATCCTGACTTTGCTCAAGAGTGTAGGAATATTTATCTTGGGTTGTGTACAGATGGTTTTAGTCCATTTGGTATGTCTGGGAGGCAGTATTCTTTATGGCCTGTTATATTGACGCCATACAATCTTCCTCCAGATATGTGTATGCAAAGCGAATTTCTGTTCTTGAGTATTTTGGTACCAGGTCCTAAGCATCCGAAGCGAGCTCTAGGTATATTCTTGCAACCTCTGATTCATGAGCTTAAGCAATTGTGGTATGAAGGTGTTCAGACATATGATTCCTCAAGAAAACAGAATTTCAATATGCGGGCAGTGCTAATGTGGACGATTAGTGACTTCCCCGCATACGGAATGTTATCTGGGTGGACCACACATGGAAGATTATCATGTCCTTATTGTATGGATGGTACAGAGGCATTTCAATTAAAGTATGGGCGAAAACCTTGTTGGTTTGATTGTCATCGTCGATTTCTTCCCTTGCATCATCCGTACCGGAGGAACAAGAAGTTGTTTAGAAAGAATAGAGTTGTGCGTGTTCCCCCACCAACTTACGTCTCTGGCAATGATTTGTTTGAACAGATTGATTACTATGGTGCTCAAGAAACATGTAAACGTGGGGGTAACTATCACACACCAGCAAACATGCCGGATGGATATGGGACCGCTCACAATTGGCACAAGCAGAGTATTTTTTGGGAGCTTCCATATTGGAAAGATCTTCTATTGCGGCACAACCTTGACGTGATGCACATCGAGAAAAACTTTTTTGATAATTTCATCGTTACGCTTCTGAATGTACAGGGTAAAACAAAAGATAGCAGGAGATCTAGGTTGGATTTGGCGGAAATATGCGCAAGGGTCGAGTTACATCTTACAAGAGATGAGAAATTACCAGTACCCCAATTTCGATTGTCAGCAGAGGCTAAGAGGGTGTTGTTCGAGTGGGTTAAATCTGAAGTGAAGTTTCCAGATGGATTTGTCTCTAAATTTTCAAGATGTGTTGAGCAAGGCCAAAAATTTTCAGGTATGAAGAGTCACGATTGTCATGTCTTCATGCAACGGCTACTACCATTTGTATTTCTTGAGCTATTGCCGGGAAACGTGCATGAAGCTATTGCAGGTATATATTTATTAAATGTTATACATTTTTATAAACCTATTTAATTAATTCACCCATTGATTGAGTATGCATTGGCTTGTAGGAATTGGGGTATTTTTCCGGGACTTATGCACTAGAACATTGACCATTGATGTCATAGAACAGTTACAGAATAATATTCCAGTGTTGCTTTGTAACTTGAGAAAATCTTCCCTCCTGCTTTTTGACGTGATGGAACATCTTCCAGTCCATCTCCCACATGAAGCAGAGCTTGGTGGGCCAGTGCAATTTCGGTGGATGTATCCTTTTGAGCGGTTAATGAAATCTCTTAAAGGAAAGGCCAAAAATCTTGCCAGAGTTGAGGGATCGATAGTTGCCGGCAGTTTAACAGAGGAAACGTCTCACTTCACATCATACTACTTTAGCCCCACCGTGAGAACAAAAAAAACACGTACTCGACGATATGACGACGGAGGCGTCGCACCTACATATAACGTTCCCGATATTCCAGATATCTTTGCTCAGATAGGAAGACTCGCTGGAAAGTTAAAGGAAGTTTGGTGGGAAGATCATAGCTACTGTCGAGCTGCTCACAATTACATCTTGCGGAATCTAGATTACGTTCAACCTTTTGAGAGGTATTTTTTGAAAAAAAGAAATTTAAATTTAAATTTTATTTACTAGATAACAAAATAACACGTATCCTTTTTATAGACTTTTCGAAATGCAGATTCGTGAAGCATATCCTAATTTAGAAGAAGTTGAATATGAAGCTTACAAAGAGCAGGATTTTGCTAATTGGTTGAAATACTATGTAAGTATACATATAATTGGTTTAAACTATATGTATAATTTATTTATTCTTTAATTTTAATAAACTTTTCCTATTATATATAGGTTCAAAATGGATGTGGAAATGAACCCTTGCCTCTTTGGTTGCATGAGCTCGTTCAAGAACCAATAGCAAAAATTACCACTGCTCCGATGTACTTCACTCGCGGTTACACTTTCCATACGTATGCTCATGGTTGTCGGAAAGCTACAGCAAATTACGGAATCTACGTACAAGCTGGTGATAGCGATTTCTATGGCATTTTGGAACAAATCTTAGAAGTTGAATATCCAGGCCTTCTAAATCTGAGATGCGTACTTTTCAAGTGTAACTGGTATGATCCATCGCCCCGAGGCATGCGAGTAAATAATTGGGGAGTTGTCGATGTAAATGCCAACAGATCGTATGCCAAATTTGATCCTTACATCCTAGCATCACAAGCAAAACAAGTGAGCTTTATTCCCTATCCTCGTTTGCGGCCTAGACGTGATATGTGGTTATCAGTTATCAAAGTTAATCCTCGAGGCCGTATCATCGGGTTAGTTGATGAGCAAGTCGTGATGCAACAAGAGAGAGTCGATGAAATTTCCATTCCAAACATATCAACAGAAGATGTGATCCACATTGATCCACAAAACCAACAAGTAGAAGATGTTGGTGATGTCTCTGAAGAAGAGGGTGAATTAGACGAATTCGAAGAGTCTGATGATGGAGATGATTCTAATGATGATGATGTACTTTCTAGTAATTCAGACAATGAATCTGATTAAATAATTATTGTAGTTTTTGTTGTTTTTTTTTTACCAAAATATTGCTCTTTTGCGACGGAATTGCGTCAAAATTGTGACGATTTACACGGCATGCCTCGCAAACTCCTCGCTATTTACTACGTAATTGCGACGTTCGTAAAGTTTGCGACGAATTTGCGAGACTTTTGCTATGATTCATCGCAAATGCCTTGCAGAATTGTTTATGTATATGAGAATTTATTTTTTATATCTTCTTCTTTAATTGTTTTGTAGTTCTACTATTAAAGTAATACAAAGAAGTTAATAGATTCTAATGTGGATAATGAAGCTTGAACTTTATAATAAGGATATCCAAAGAAGTTTTATTTTGTAGAACTAGGTAGATTACAATCCAATGATGTATAAATGTAGAAGTAGGTGAATTCATTTGGTATGAAGTTTATAGAACATGGTGAAATAATATTATCCAATGAAGTTTGTAGTTTCTAATGAGGATAGTGAATCATATTTGGCACTAGGTAAATTATAATGGTGTTTTGTTGTGTTTTTTTCATAAGTTTTTGTTGTGTTTTATGATGATTTTGCTACGTAGTTGCGAGGTCAACAAATATTGCGAGGTATTTGCGAGGTTTTGCCGAGGGTCGTAGGTAATCCCTTGCAAACTTGCGACGGATTAGCAAGGTCATCTCGCAAATGCCTCGCAACGTATTATTTGTTTTAATTTTCCAATTATATACATATTTATTTGTTTTATTTACGCTTTTGTATTGCAACGTATTTGCGAGGAACTCTAGCAAAGCCGTCGCAATATTTAGGGTTTCCTATTGCGACGTCGTTGCGAGGAGACGTTGCAACGACGTCGCAATACTTGCTACGGAGTTGCGAGATATCAAAAAGTTTATATATATACCGCAGCCCTTAGTTTGAGCGAGCTCAAACCACGCCGCCTCCAAAACCCTAAAGTCTCTCTTCTTCTTCCTTCTTCTACGTTTAACCTCTGTCCGTTTTCCGGTAAAATCTTCTTCTCCGTTTAACCTCTCGCCGTTTTCCGGTTAAACCTTCTTCTTTCCCTAAGTTCTTCCTCCAATCTTCTTCTTCTTCGATTCGACTCGGCTTCTCCATAGGTAAAAGAAATTATTTCTCCAAGTTCTTTCTCCAAATCTTCTTCTTTCCCTAAGTTCTTTCTCCAAATCGATTTACGGTTTTTCATTCGATTTAAGTGTTGTTTTATTCGATTCGGTTTTTCATTCGGTTTTTCAATCGATTTACGGTTTTTTCAATTGATTTGTCGAATTAGAATTATTCGAATTTGATCTCATAATTTTTTTTTTTCTAGATGTTTTCTGGGAACGACTACACACGATTCCTCTCGCAGACTAATGCTCCAAGTCCATGCAGTGGTGGTTCTCGAGGGTCGTCATCGGGGGTTCAAGGTTCTCGACATGCAACCTCACAGCATAGGCCTCCGGCACCTGCTTCATCTCCACCCATTCGTACGCCTTCAACCGCCGCTGCATCTCAATCGATTGGTCCCGATGCAGCCACACCTTCATCTCCAGCCACGCCTACATCTTTGCCTCAACGTTTAAACAGTATGACGTTGGAGGATTTACTCGAGAGTCCTGGCCGTAAAAATCTAACACGATTAGATCCAAACCGTTCACCAGGAACTCTCTGGTAAAAGAATGATTAACTTATTTCAATTTTAAATTTACATTTTTAATTTTAGGATCAATAATTACATCAAAACAATTATGTTATCCCTAGGTTTTGTGATGATGGGAAGGTTGCAGCCACTGTCCGCAGCATCTTTGAAAGAGATTTCAAAGAGCCTCATGCTAATTGGTCACAGACGCCACAGGCGGTCGTAGATCGTTGGTATGAAACTTTTGCGGTAAGTAATAGTTTAGTTTAGTTTAATCGTTGATATATAACTTATGTAGCTTGGATCAATACTAATATATTTTGTTTTCTTTTTTACAAGCAAACATATAACTGGGACCGTTCTATAAATGGTAGAGTTAGACATGAGTTTGAGAAGAAGTTGAAAGAGCGGATGTGTGATCAAGTTAGCCGGTGGAAGGGAAAGTGGAGGGAAAATGGTGATGATGCAAGGCCGCGATGGATTGATCCTCAAGTATGGGATGGACTAGTTAAGTATTAGCGTGATCCCAAATCAGAAAAAAAGAGTATCAACGGTCGTAATGCTCGATATCATGATCCTGATGGCACTGGCATACATAAACACCGCTCAGGCCAGACCTCTTTTAAAGCTCGTGCCAGAAAACTTGTAAGTTACTTCTTGTCTGTTAATTCTTACAAGTTACAAGTTTCTAAATTCTATGTTACTTCTTGTCTTTTTCTTACTAATGACCTTTTTCTTTTGTTTTACTTTGTGTTAGTCTGAGGTGACTGGTGAAAGCACTCCGGATTATCTACGTGTCCTAGAAGACACTCACAGAAAACCCGATGGGAGTTTTGTCGATGGAAAGTCAGAATCCATCTTCAATGAAGTGTCATCAAAGGTACAAGAGGTTCAGTCACAGCTCTGTTCAGGGGATAACACAGAGAGTTCTGCTTCTGGTGGGTTGTCTGTTCATACCAAGAACAAAATTTATGCCGAGGTAAACTTCTATTTTATATTGGATGTTGGATGTTGCCTTATTGTTTGGAGTTTTTTTGTTGGATGTTGAACGTATTTCTTGTGTGCTTTTGAAAACTCTAAAGTTTGTCTTGTATGAGTTTGTGTTGTTGTTTTTAGTTTGTCATATGGTATGCTAAGATTGGTCTTGATAGTTTGTCATAAGATTAGGATATGCTACATTTGTGTTGTTGGTTCTTATAAATGAATATGAAACTAATTGTTTGATTGTATTGATCGTAGGTTGCTCCGAGGAAGAAAAATAGACTTTATGGAGTTGGTTCTCTGCAACATGAAGCATCTTCAGCCCATTTTGTACCATCGCTTCCGCCTACTGAGGATCCAATTGTTCTTGCTCAGAAGCTTGCTGTCGCTGAAGCTACTCTCGCAACCCAAGCCACTCGAATTCTAGACAGTGCACAAAGGATGCATAGCTATGATGCATATTTCGACTACCTAGCTGGCAAGGATCCTGAGTTTGCTGCTAAGTTTGGGAGCAGGCTTGTTGCCTCCAATCCTCCAGCAAGACTAGAGACAGGGAACGACACCGACACAGGCACAGGCACAGGCACAACCTCTGGCACATATACAGGAACCGGAACCGGGGTTCCCTCTCTATCACCCTCTTTTTAAGACAATTTGATATTAAGTTCTAGTGTTGATTTTGTTTTTTGGACATGGTTCTAATGTTGCTGTTAAGACAATTTTTTGTTTCTTAATTTTTTGTTTAGAAACAAAAAATTGTCTCGGTTAATATGTTTGAATTTTATTTTATATTTTGATTATCATTCCTATTTCTTATAAAATATTGTGAAAATATAAATATATAAATTTGAAAATCAAAATATAAATATCAAAATGAAAAAAATTCTTAAATCCGTAGCAAATTTATGCTACGGATTTGCGATGATTACTAATTTGCTACGGATTTTGCGACGAAACACATATTTGGGTTTACAATCATATTAATACTTTGCGACGGAAGAAACGTCGCAAAATTCTAGCAAATCAGCGAGGGATTTACGTCGACATATTTTGCAAGAGGAAAGCGAGGAATGTTGTTCATCGAAATTTGCGAGTGTTCTGCGACGGACACATTTTGCAAGAGGAAAGCGAGGAACGTTGTTCATCGCAATTTGGAAGTGCTCTGCGACGGACATGTATTGCAAGAGAAATGCGAGGAATATTATTCATCGCAATTTGCGAGTCCTCTGCGACGGATATACATTCGTCGCAAAATTTGCGAGGGAAATGCTACGTGTATTAATTTGCGACACACGATTAGCGAGGAATTGACGATCCTCGCAAATTCATCGCTAACACCAGTTTGCGAGGGAAGAGCGACAAATATTTCCATCGCAAATAGCGTGTTTTCTTGTTGTAGTGTAAATAGATTTGTTATTCTTTTTCTGGTTAGCCAAAAAGAAAAAGAAGAATAAGATTTTAAACTATCCTTAGTGTGAATTCGATTTCCATTAAGATAAGGTTTGGTCCACGCAGCGTGTACACACAAAGTCTACAGAGAATGTGATGATAAGTGTATCATACGAAGTTTGTGGTTGCTAAATGTAGACCAACTAGTATTTAAACGAGCCTTGTCTCATCACCATTTCATCAATACAAGCTTATAACTCTCCACATATACATTTTGCAATCAAACAACCGATCAATCGAAAGATGAAAGGCAAAACTTTGATTCTAAGTGTGCTCGTAATGAGTCTTGTCATGGCGCAGATTCAAGTCGAAGCAAAGAGTTGTTGCCCAAGCACGACCGCTAGAAACTGTTACAATGTATGCCGTTTAACGGGAGCTTCTAGGGAAACTTGTGCAAAACTTTGTGGATGCAAAATTGTTGACGGGCCATGTCCTCAGGGTTCACGTGACATTCTTGAAAACTCTGGTAATTTAATTTCACATTTTTTCTTTGTTGTTTTGATTAAGTTATATCATTTACAAGTTATGACCAAGATTTTGATGCAAGTTAGAAAATTTATCTTTTAATTTTTATATTATTTAATATAATGCAGTTAGCGAATACTGCAAGTTGGGTTGTGCATCCTCTGTGTGTGGTAGCTTAACCACTCTCCAGAACTCCGGTAACAAGAAAACTTATTATTATTATTATTATTATTATTATTATTGTTATTATTATTATTATTATTAGTAGTAGATTTCTGGAACAAGTGAAAAATCAATTAATTTTAATTTTGTTTGGGTGAAATAGATGCAAGTGAAATTGTGAGTGGAGCAGTTGTACATTGCACCAAGGCATGTTCTGAGTTCTGTACCAAGGACTCATCCAATGCAGTTGAAACTGCCTAATAAGCATATCCAAGAACTGTGTTGTTGTTTTCAATAATTGTCGTGTATGTGACAAAAAATGCTAGAGTCTTAAGCTAGCTTCTACTATTTCCAGGATTTCTATGTGACGTAGAAGAAGGTCATTGATCCTTAGATTGTTTACCCCTTCTACTTGCTATTATCCAAATAAAGAATAATAATGTGTCCTTATCTTCTATATATGATCAAAACAATCTCTCGCTTTAACGTAATTTTCTTACAATCAGTTCATATCTTGACAACATCCAATGCAAACTTAGGAAAACAGTTAAGACTTACAAATCTCAAATTATATAATTCATTGTATGAACCATTCAGCATGCAATCAATAGGTTGAAGTAATGCAAAACTTATAGTCATGATTGTTAGAGTAGTAACCCAGTAACTTCTTGGAGCAAGTTCTTCAAGTTAATCTTACAAGCAAAAGTTTCTTGAGAGCGAAGAAAAGTATCAGACAAAGCAAGAGAAGATTGCAACCTTGCAGTCCCAAATTAAAGATGCACATTTTTTGGGATCAAATGATGGCCCAACTTCATCAAACATAATTCATCCTTCCGGAGCTGGACACGAAAATGTTCGGTGTTTACGGATATATCTCTTGTTAGCAATTTCGAAAATGTTCTTCGGCATTTAGTAAAGAGACTTACCCAAAGGAAGCACTTACATACAAAGAGTAAACACCGATATATTGCCCGCGTTCAACGATCTATTCTTTTTATAGTAAACCAGAAATATTTATCTATATAACACTGCGAATGGATGATAAAATATTTTTTTGCATTCATCATGGTCCCGCGAAAAACAAACAAAAAGAAAACACCGATATATTGCCCACGACAAACAATCTATTCTTTTTACAGTAAACCCGAAATACATATAAATACATAGATATATTATTTTCTGGTTGAACTGAATTTTATAATTTCAGTGAACATTTAGTTTTTATCGATCACGAAAGCTATAAAATATTATTATCAGTTAAATAACTCTAACACACGTACTCGGATGGATGACATAAGTTTCAAATATTTTACCAAACCTTATTAGGCACCAAGCATTTATTTGGTCCCAACATATAATTCAAAACTCCAATACAAAAAAATAAAAATAAAAAAAGCTGGTTAACACAAAAAAAAACACATAACACGTTGTAACAAACTACTGTATTTGGAGTTTTGTCTCACTCCAAATTATAAGAACGTGCATATGAATTACACGGTTAGCACGAATATATACAATATAACCAGCAGAACCAATACGAAATAATGAATATTAGGTATCTTAATTAAAATACTAAGTTGACCATAACGTACTATATATAATAAGATATGGGCCACTCCACTTATAGCCAATTGGTTTTTAGTTGTAAGCCCCCAATCTAACATAGTATCAGAGTCCGGTCCGCACATACTCAACCCAATCCACAATCGGCCCGGCCCAATAGTTGGCCCGCCGATTCATGCCCGAACATACCGAGATTGATGTTTAAAGAAGCCATCATCTCGAGGGGGCGTATTAGGAATACAATTATAGAGAGATGGTGTGTGGCGCCGGAGTCAACAACCCAAGGCATGACATTGGGAGCCGTAACCAAGTTTGCACGAGGCTGCCATGGAGCATACGGAGTAGCATGGGACTGAGAGTTCAGTTGAAACTTAGAGCAGCGACGGGTACTGTGGCCGTGAACACCGCAGATCTGACAACGGCCATTGTAGGGGCGAGGAGTGCGTTGGTCCTGTCGAGGACTGAATTGTTGTTGTTGCCACGTCTGGTTGGAGCGAGAATTGGAGTGACCACCACGGTTGTTGGAGTGGTGACCCCGATTATTGCTGTTACGGTTGTACGACGCAGCATTAGCCGTGATTGGTAGGACAGTCGCAGAGGCAGAGGCGAGGAGATTGGCTTCATGAAGGATCAACTTCTCTTGAACCTCGGGTAGCGAGGGTGTTGTTTCTCGACCCTCGATCTGATTGACAACCTGTTGGTAGTCATCAGGGAGTCTCTTCAGGAGCTTTGCTAACTGATCATCATGGTCGAAAACTTTGCCGAGAAGAGCTAACTTGTCATATAAGGCAACAAGGCCTTGAACATAATCATCAATGGAGCGGGTACCTTTCGTCCATTGACTCACCTGGTTTTGGAGTTGGAGGATGTGACCACGGCTTGGTTTAGCGTATGTGGTGTTGAGAGTCGACAAGATCTCGTGAGCAGTGGGGGCATGAGAGACAATAGGCTGCACGGAGGCAGAGATAGCAGCAAGGAGGGCGCTGTAGACAAGTTTGTCTTGCCGGCGCCAGAGGACGAACATAGGGTTGGTGGTTGGAGGAGCACCATCAGTTGCAGAGATTGTCTCGGGTAGCACCGTGACAGTACCATCGAGATAGTTGGCGAGATCATACCCATCAAACAAGGCATGGATCTGACGGCTCCACATGAGGAAGTTCGTTGAAGAGAGTTTCATGAAATTGGAGGTGTTAACATAAAAAAGACTCGTAGTGGAGACAGCAACAGTGTCAGCAGTGGACATGTTTGAAGTAGACATCTCGTCGAGAAGAGAGAAGGAGGCGGGTGCAAAAAAAAAAAAAAAATTTAGGGTTTAGGTATCGATAGCTCTGATACCATATAGAGAATGTGCTGAATGATTTATTATGTGTACTGGTTACAGTATTTATAAGATACAAGAGGAAACCCTAGCATACACTTAGTTACAAAATAGATCCTCAATTACAGTATTATTACAACAATATCCCACATTGGAAGTAGAGTAGGATCTTAAGTAGTATATATAAGATATGAACCACTCCACTCATAACCAATTGGTTTTGAGTTGGAAGCCCACAATCTAACAGGTCCACGCAGCAAGTACAGACAGCCTCTATAGAGAGCATGGGATAAACATATCATACGAAGTTCTGGTTGCCAGTCGTAGACCCAACTAGTATATAAGCGAACTTTGTTTCATCACCATTTCATCAATACAAGCTTATAACTCTCCAACTATACGTTTTGTAATTAAACAACTGAACAATCAAAAGATGGAAGGCAAAACTTTGATTCTAAGTGTGCTCGTAATGAGTCTTGTCATGGCGCAGATTCAAGTCGAAGCAAGGACGTATTGCCCGAGCACGACTTCTAGAAACTGTTACAATGTATGCCGTTTTCCGGAGCTTCTAGCTAGGGAAACTTGTGCAAAACTTTGTGGATGCAAAATTGTTGAGGGGCCATGTCCTCCGGGTCCACGTGACATTCTTAAAAACTTTGGTAATTTAATTTCACATTTTTCTTTATTGTTTCATTAAATTATATCTTTTACAAGTTGGATCAAGATTTTGATGCAAGTTAGAAGACTTTTTTTTTCTTTTTTAAGGTGATGCTGTCAACGGATACTGCAAGTTGGGTTGTGTATCTTCTGTGTGTGGTACCTTAACCACTCTCCAAAACTCTGGTAACCCAAAAACTCATTATTATTATTATTAGATTTTTGGCGCAAGTGAAAAATCAATTAATTCTAATATTGTTTCCGTGAATTAGATGCAAGTGAAATTGTGAATGGAACCGTTATAGATTGCACCAAGGCATGTTCTGAGTTATGTACCAATTGGCTCATCCAATGCAGTTGAAACTGCCTAAGAAGCATATCCACGAACTATGTGTTGTTGTTTTCCCTGTTTTCAATAATTGTCGTGTATGCGACAAAAAAAATGGTAGAGTCTTGAGCTAGCTTCTACTATTTCCAGGTTTTCTATGTGACGTAGAAGAAGGTCATTGATCCCTAGATTGGTTACCCCTTCTACTTGCAATTATCCAAACAAAGAATAATAATGTGTCCTTATCTTTTATGATCAAGACAAACTCTCGATTTAACGTAATTTTCTTACAATCAGTGTATATCCTTAATTTTCTTAATGCCAAGAAAATTAACGTAATTCTTGATTGTTTACCCCTTCTACTTCACAACATCTAATGCCAACTTAGCAAAACAGTTAAGACTTACAAATTTCAAATTTTCTATATATATAATACCTTGTATGAACCACCAAGAATGCAATCGATAAGTTGAACTAATGGAGAACTTATAGTCATGATTGTTAAGAGTAGTAACCCAACAGACCTTTCGTTTTGGTGAACAGTAACCCAACAGACTTTAAACACAAGGGAACGGTGAAATTTTATATTATGGACCGAATGATAACACCAAGAGTAGTTTAAAGCTAAAGCTTAAGTTTGATTTTGGTGTTTTAGACTGCAACGAAATTAGCAAAGATAAGTAAATAGCGGTAAAATATATTAATGTCATTCATTATTAATAAATTGATGATTAAAACATATAAATTAGTTATCATAATTTATGACCATTAAAACGAACCCATAAATTTTAAAAAATTAACATTAAAAAAATCTGAGTTCCTTCTCTCTATAAAAAAAATAACCAATGTTATTTCAAAAGTGAAAATAGAGATGAATTAAAATAGATTTAGATTTTATAAAAAGTGGTGAGTTTACAATCTTTTTACGTGGAGTACGATAGAGTTTATAAAAGATGATCTAATTTCATAAGCTAATCCGGAGATGAGCTTCCTGACATAGTAACATTTATGGAGGAGACACACAATCACAAATAGAATGAGAAATTTGTTGATAAAAAGGCAGAAGAATTTGCTCTAAATGTTTTGTTTTCATTTTTTTCCAAAGACTGAACTTATAAATGAGGGTATTGGGTTCAATTCTAAGTTTCTACTTCTAACATGGTAGATTTAATCATTGTTCCCAATGCATATTTATAGTCCTATATGCAATATACTAAACACAATCCTAGAATGCAATTCAACTACATGAATATTCTGTTTTTGTAATGATTTTCGAAATTTTTTTAAAAGTTTATAGTTTTTATATGTCTTAGATGCAATGTAAAAGCTAGTATGATTATGCTAAAATTTTGAAATAAGAAAACAGAAACCAACATCAAATGTCATCTCAAACCCTCCCCCAAACTTAAATTACACAGTCCCTTGTGTAAGAAAAATTGGAAAAGGATTCACGAATCCAGGATCAAGATAAAACAAAAAATGCAATGGTATAAACAATGGAATGGTGAAAGAGGTACCTCAAGGGTTTTGGAAGAAGTTGCTAATAACACTGCTTATGATATGGCTTTGTGCTCGAAGACATGCTCGAACTGGTGCTCGACCGTTTGGCTTGATGTGCTCGGCCGAGTGAGGGATTGAATGAGAAGTCGAGTGATTCAGTGAGCTTTCTCTTAAGTTCCTGGCCAGTATTTCTCCCCCTTATAGCTTATACTAAGGTCCTGCTCACCACAACACTTAAAGAAAACGAGATCAAATAGACAAAAACTTAAACTAGTATTTACAAGGATACCTTTGGGACTTCCTCCCAAGTGAGCTTGTTTCAAGTCTCTAGCTTGACTTGACATACTTTTTATGCTATGAGAGGTAATATAGGGGTGATGAGGTCCCCTCTGTTCTCATTAATAAAAGTAGAGAGTAACAGAACTTAATCTTGAACATCTTGAAATCTTAAATGTAGCAAAATATATCCCAATCGGCAACGACGGCAAATTGAAACTAGGTTTTTTATTTTTCTCGTAGCAGGTTCAATTAATCTTATGCATTGTAGTACTTAAGGTATCAATCAAAATGGGATGATGCTAATTACAAAAGATGCAATCAAGATAGAACAAGTTAAGCCAAATCAGGAATAGGGGTTTATCTATCAACCTAAAGAAGCAGAAATGAAATGCAATAAAGTAAATAACTTGAAGAAGAACTAAGCAGAATTAAACTACAAAACAAGTGCAATGAACAATACTAAACAAAATTAACTAATAAGCATAAGTAAATAAGAGCAAACTAGAACAGAACAATGCATAAATAAGAAAGTAATTGGAGCTCGAGTGAGCGCTCGACTGAGCATGGTATGAACCAAGGTCGAGCACTAGGTCGAGTGATGCAGAACAAAAGATTAAATGCAAAACTAAAGTGTAAAAACTATAAAGTGGACAATGACAAGTAATCAAATGCAAAAACAGAAGCACACAAGTAGTAAATAGATCCTAAGGATGAGAATAATTGGTTGGTATTAAACTTAATCTATCTAGGTTGCTTAACAAAACTCAATCAACAAAGAGCTAATCCTTAGACAATGATCTCATAAACTTGCTAATCCACTCTCATGATAATAGCAATCAGGTTTAGTAACATCCTAACCTAATTCTAATTGGTGAAACCATACTAAACAAACATTAAGATCCAGATTCATTATTTGTCAAAAACCACCCTAGACAACTAGTCTCTTAGGCTAGGCACAATAATCTCAAGTATTAGTTTTATTCAGCATTTTAAACATATTTTGGAAGATAAAACACCTGAGATCCATCCTTAACTTCTCATAACAAAGATATAATAGAGATCTCCTAATCCAGAAATGATTCTATAGAATTCAAGCTTAAACAACGTAAACAAACTAAGTTCTCTATCAACCTAACCCATCCTTAAGAATCTATCTCTACTCAGATCTAATAAACAAGATTTAAGAACACAAACCCAGAAAATGATAAGACAGACATAATCAGAAAGATAATGATGAAATAAATGTAGAAGAAATCAAATGAAAGTCCTCAAAGGATCAAAAGTTATTAAGATTACAAGTTTTGGTGGCTAAAAACCCTAGAGACCTAAAAAACGAGATTATTCTGCGGCCAGAGGTGAGAGGCCTATTCATAGGAAAGGAGGAAAGCCCTAATTAGCTAGAAGATAAAACAGAAATCTGGTGGCTTTGACTCGACCATGTGCTCGACCAAGTGCATGGTCGAGTGGTTGGTAAAGTAGCTCTAGTTTTCGATCTATGATGATATATGTTCAGTAAAACAGTGTTGTTAACTCTTGAACCACAACTCTGATTGGCCTGAAACCATCGTCCTTGGAAAGGTAACTCAATTGGCTACAACTATGATGAAAAACACTGAAGCTGAATGCCAACGGAAAGTCTTTATTCTAGTCGATCTTTGAGAGGCTCTTCTTGAATCTGACCAAGTGTTCTTTCGTAACGGTCGACTGACTGCTTTCCTCCTCTTTTGAGCCTTATTCCCTTGCTAGATGTCTCCTTTTGATCACAAATTCTAATTGGTGCTTCCAAAGTACCTAATTCACCTATTTATGCACATAAATATGCAAATACTATCATAATGCATAAACTAAGAATAAGAGACACAAATGTGCTAGAACTTAACTCTAAACAATACAAAACACGAGATAAATGAATGCTAAAAACATGATAAAACATAGAGACATCAGCCAATTTGTTTATAATATTTGTAATTTATTGTCAATAATGTTTTTAAATATTACGAATTCAATTTTAAAACCATAATTTTTATAACATCTGAAAGTCTAATCTTATTTTACCAAAATTATCTCAATTCATAATTTTTAGGAATTTAAACAATAGAAAATATAACTATATATTAATTTATTTTATTTATAAATAAATTAATAAAATGTCATTGTCTCGACATGATTAATTTACAGAGTTTACTGTATTTTTCAAAAATATTTAACACACCACGCAAATTATATTTCTGAAACCCAACACACTTAATTTCCTAGAGCATGAATAAACCAATCCATATTTTTAAAGAAAGGTTCAATATTATATAAATAGTCAAATCATGGCAACAAAGCATTCATTTGGTCCCAACGTAATATATACAAAAAAAAAAAAGCGTCGGTAAAAACCAAAATAAACACAAAACACGTTGTAACAAACTTTTTGGATTTTTGTCTCATATTTAAAATTTTCATATTAGTTTATAACTTATAACTAGAAATTTCTACAACCAAAATAAAATAAAATTTAATAAAGCAACACAAAACTTTATTGACAGAATACTCGTAATATAAACTCTCACTCTAAAGCTAATTATAATAACGTCATCATAATTACACAGTTAGAATGAACATATAAAATATATATAGCCAGCAAAACTAATACGGAATAGTGACTCCCTATTAAGTAACACAAAACTAAATAGATTTGTTATTCTTTTTCTGGTTAACCAAAAAGAAAAAGAAGAATAAGATTTTAAACTATCCTTAGTGTGAATTCGATTTCCATTAAGATAAGGTTTGGTCCACGCAGCGTGTACACACAAAGTCTACAGAGAATGTGATGATAAGTGTATCATACGAAGTTTGTGGTTGCTAAATGTAGACCAACTAGTATTTAAACGAGCCTTGTCTCATCACCATTTCATCAATACAAGCTTATAACTCTCCACATATACATTTTGCAATCAAACAACCGATCAATCGAAAGATGGAAGGCAAAACTTTGATTCTAAGTGTGCTCGTAATGAGTCTTGTCATGGCGCAGATTCAAGTCGAAGCAAAGAGTTGTTGCCCAAGCACGACCGCTAGAAACTGTTACAATGTATGCCGTTTAACGGGAGCTTCTAGGGAAACTTGTGCAAAACTTTGTGGATGCAAAATTGTTGACGGGCCATGTCCTCAGGGTTCACGTGACATTCTTGAAAACTCTGGTAATTTAAGTTCACATTTTTTCTTTGTTGTTTTGATTAAGTTATATCATTTACAAGTTATGACCAAGATTTTGATGCAAGTTAGAAAATTTATCTTTTAATTTTTATATTATTTAATATAATGCAGTTAGCGAATACTGCAAGTTGGGTTGTGCATCCTCTGTGTGTGGTAGCTTAACCACTCTCCAGAACTCCGGTAACAAGAAAACTTATTATTATTATTATTTTTATTATTATTATTGTTATTATTATTATTATTATTATTAGTAGTAGATTTCTGGAACAAGTGAAAAATCAATTAATTTTAATTTTTTTTGGGTGAAATAGATGCAAGTGAAATTGTGAGTGGAGCAGTTGTACATTGCACCAAGGCATGTTCTGAGTTCTGTACCAAGGACTCATCCAATGCAGTTGAAACTGCCTAATAAGCATATCCAAGAACTGTGTTGTTGTTTTCAATAATTGTCGTGTATGTGACAAAAAATGCTAGAGTCTTAAGCTAGCTTCTACTATTTCCAGGATTTCTATGTGACGTAGAAGAAGGTCATTGATCCTTAGATTGTTTACCCCTTCTACTTGCTATTATCCAAATAAAGAATAATAATGTGTCCTTATCTTCTATATATGATCAAAACAATCTCTCGCTTTAACGTAATTTTCTTACAATCAGTTCATATCTTGACAACATCCAATGCAAACTTAGGAAAACAGTTAAGACTTACAAATCTCAAATTATATAATTCATTGTATGAACCATTCAGCATGCAATCAATAGGTTGAAGTAATGCAAAACTTATAGTCATGATTGTTAGAGTAGTAACCCAGTAACTTCTTGGAGCAAGTTCTTCAAGTTAATCTTACAAGCAAAAGTTTCTTGAGAGCGAAGAAAAGTATCAGACAAAGCAAGAGAAGATTGCAACCTTGCAGTCCCAAATTAAAGATGCACATTTTTTGGGATCAAATGATGGCCCAACTTCATCAAACATAATTCATCCTTCCGGAGCTGGACACGAAAATGTTCGGTGTTTACGGATATATCTCTTGTTAGCAATTTCGAAAATGTTCTTCGGCATTTAGTAAAGAGACTTACCCAAAGGAAGCACTTACATACAAAGAGTAAACACCGATATATTGCCCGCGTTCAACGATCTATTCTTTTTATAGTAAACCAGAAATATTTATCTATATAACACTGCGAATGGATGATAAAATATTTTTTTGCATTCATCATGGTCCCGCGAAAAACAAACAAAAAGAAAACACCGATATATTGCCCACGACAAACAATCTATTCTTTTTACAGTAAACCCGAAATACATATAAATACATAGATATATTATTTTCTGGTTGAACTGAATTTTATAATTTCAGTGAACATTTAGTTTTTATCGATCACGAAAGCTATAAAATATTATTATCAGTTAAATAACTCTAACACACGTACTCGGATGGATGACATAAGTTTCAAATATTTTACCAAACCTTATTAGGCACCAAGCATTTATTTGGTCCCAACATATAATTCAAAACTCCAATACAAAAAAATAAAAATAAAAAAAGCTGGTTAACACAAAAAAAACACATAACACGTTGTAACAAACTACTGTATTTGGAGTTTTGTCTCACTCCAAATTATAAGAACGTGCATATTAATTACACGGTTAGCACGAATATATACAATATAACCAGCAGAACCAATACGAAATAATGTATATTAGGTATCTTAATTCAAATACTAAGTTAACCATAACGTAGTATATATAAGATATGGGCCAATCCACTCATAGCTAATTGGTTTTTTAGTTGGAAGCCCCCAATCTAACATAGTATCAGAATCCGGTCCGCACATACTCAACCCAATCCACAATCGGCCCGGCCTAATAGTTGGTCCGCCGATTCATGCCCGAACATACCGAGATTGATGCTTAAAGAAGCCATCATCTCGAGGGGGCGTATTAGAGGTACAATTATAGAGAGATGGTGTGTGGCGCCGGAGTCAACAACCCAAGGCATGACATTGGGAGCCGTAACCAAGTTTGCACGAGGCTGCCATGGAGCATACGGAGTAGCATGGGACTGAGAGTTCAGTTGAAACTTAGAGCAGCGACGGGTACTGTGGCCGTGAACACCGCAGATCTGACAACGGCCATTGTAGGGGCGAGGAGTGCGTTGGTCCTGTCGAGGACTGAATTGTTGTTGTTGCCACGTCTGGTTGGAGCGAGAATTGGAGTGACCACCACGGTTGTTGGAGTGGTGACCCCGATTATTGCTGTTACGGTTGTACGACGCAGCATTAGCCGTGATTGGTAGGACAGTCGCAGAGGCAGAGGCGAGGAGATTGGCTTCATGAAGGATCAACTTCTCTTGAACCTCGGGTAGCGAGGGTGTTGTTTCTCGACCCTCGATCTGATTGACAACCTGTTGGTAGTCATCAGGGAGTCTCTTCAGGAGCTTTGCTAACTGATCATCATGGTCGAAAACTTTGCCGAGAAGAGCTAACTTGTCATATAAGGCAACAAGGCCTTGAACATAATCATCAATGGAGCGGGTACCTTTCGTCCATTGACTCACCTGGTTTTGGAGTTGGAGGATGTGACCACGGCTTGGTTTAGCGTATGTGGTGTTGAGAGTCGACAAGATCTCGTGAGCAGTGGGGGCATGAGAGACAATAGGCTGCACGGAGGCAGAGATAGCAGCAAGGAGGGCGCTGTAGACAAGTTTGTCTTGCCGGCGCCAGAGGACGAACATAGGGTTGGTGGTTGGAGGAGCACCATCAGTTGCAGAGATTGTCTCGGGTGGCACCGTGACAGTACCATCGAGATAGTTGGCGAGATCATACCCATCAAACAAGGCATGGATCTGACGGCTCCACATGAGGAAGTTCGTTGAAGAGAGTTTCATGAAATTGGAGGTGTTAACATAAAAAAGACTCGTAGTGGAGACAGCAACAGTGTCAGCAGTGGACATGTTTGAAGTAGACATCTCGTCGAGAAGAGAGAAGGAGGCGGGTGCAAAAAAAAAAAAAATTTAGGGTTTAGGTATCGATAGCTCTGATACCATATAGAGAATGTGCTGAATGATTTATTATGTGTACTGGTTACAGTATTTATAAGATACAAGAGGAAACCCTAGCATACACTTATTTACAAAATAGATCCTCAATTACAGTATTATTACAACAATATCCCACATTGGAAGTAGAGTAGGATCTTAAGTAGTATATATAAGATATGGACCACTCCACTCATAACCAATTGGTTTTGAGTTGGAAGCCCACAATCAAACAGGTCCACGCAGCAAGTACAGACAGCCTCTATAGAGAGCATGGGATAAACATATCATACGAAGTTCTGGTTGCCAGTCGTAGACCCAACTAGTATATAAGCGAACTTTGTTTCATCACCATTTCATCAATACAAGCTTATAACTCTCCAACTATACGTTTTGTAATTAAACAACTGAACAATCAAAAGATGGAAGGCAAAACTTTGATTCTAAGTGTGCTCGTAATGAGTCTTGTCATGGCGCAGATTCAAGTCGAAGCAAGGACGTATTGCCCGAGCACGACTTCTAGAAACTGTTACAATGTATGCCGTTTTCCGGAGCTTCTAGCTAGGGAAACTTGTGCAAAACTTTGTGGATGCAAAATTGTTGAGGGGCCATGTCCTCCGGGTCCACGTGACATTCTTAAAAACTTTGGTAATTTAATTTCACATTTTTTCTTTATTGTTTCATTAAATTATATCTTTTACAAGTTGGATCAAGATTTTGATGCAAGTTAGAAGACTTTTTTTTTCTTTTTTAAGGTGATGCTGTCAACGGATACTGCAAGTTGGGTTGTGTATCTTCTGTGTGTGGTACCTTAACCACTCTCCAAAACTCTGGTAACCCAAAAACTCATTATTATTATTATTAGATTTTTGGCGCAAGTGAAAAATCAATTAATTCTAATATTGTTTCCGTGAATTAGATGCAAGTGAAATTGTGAATGGAACCGTTATAGATTGCACCAAGGCATGTTCTGAGTTATGTACCAATTGGCTCATCCAATGCAGTTGAAACTGCCTAAGAAGCATATCCACGAACTATGTGTTGTTGTTTTCCCTGTTTTCAATAATTGTCGTGTATGCGACAAAAAAATGGTAGAGTCTTGAGCTAGCTTCTACTATTTCCAGGTTTTCTATGTGACGTAGAAGAAGGTCATTGATCCCTAGATTGGTTACCCCTTCTACTTGCAATTATCCAAACAAAGAATAATAATGTGTCCTTATCTTTTATGATCAAGACAAACTCTCGATTTAACGTAATTTTCTTACAATCAGTGTATATCCTTAATTTTCTTAATGCCAAGAAAATTAACGTAATTCTTGATTGTTTACCCCTTCTACTTCACAACATCTAATGCCAACTTAGCAAAACAGTTAAGACTTACAAATTTCAAATTTTCTATATATATAATACCTTGTATGAACCACCAAGAATGCAATCGATAAGTTGAACTAATGGAGAACTTATAGTCATGATTGTTAAGAGTAGTAACCCAACAGACCTTTCGTTTTGGTGAACAGTAACCCAACAGACTTTAAACACAAGGGAACGGTGAAATTTTATATTATGGACCGAATGATAACACCAAGAGTAGTTTAAAGCTAAAGCTTAAGTTTGATTTTGGTGTTTTAGACTGCAACGAAATTAGCAAAGATAAGTAAATAGCGGTAAAATATATTAATGTCATTCATTATTAATAAATTGATGATTAAAACATATAAATTAGTTATCATAATTTATGACCATTAAAACGAACCCATAAATTTTAAAAAATTAACATTAAAAAAATCTGAGTTCCTTCTCTCTATAAAAAAAATAACCAATGTTATTTCAAAAGTGAAAATAGAGATGAATTAAAATAGATTTAGATTTTATAAAAAGTGGTGAGTTTACAATCTTTTTACGTGGAGTACGATAGAGTTTATAAAAGATGATCTAATTTCATAAGCTAATCCGGAGATGAGCTTCCTGACATAGTAACATTTATGGAGGAGACACACAATCACAAATAGAATGAGAAATTTGTTGATAAAAAGGCAGAAGAATTTGCTCTAAATGTTTTGTTTTCATTTTTTTCCAAAGACTGAACTTATAAATGAGGGTATTGGGTTCAATTCTAAGTTTCTACTTCTAACATGGTAGATTTAATCATTGTTCCCAATGCATATTTATAGTCCTATATGCAATATACTAAACACAATCCTAGAATGCAATTCAACTACATGAATATTCTGTTTTTGTAATGATTTTCGAAATTTTTTTAAAAGTTTATAGTTTTTATATGTCTTAGATGCAATGTAAAAGCTAGTATGATTATGCTAAAATTTTGAAATAAGAAAACAGAAACCAACATCAAATGTCATCTCAAACCCTCCCCCAAACTTAAATTACACAGTCCCTTGTGTAAGAAAAATTGGAAAAGGATTCACGAATCCAGGATCAAGATAAAACAAAAAATGCAATGGTATAAACAATGGAATGGTGAAAGAGGTACCTCAAGGGTTTTGGAAAAAGTTGCTAATAACACTGCTTATGATATGGCTTTGTGCTCGAAGACATGCTCGAACTGGTGCTCGACCGTTTGGCTTGATGTGCTCGGCCGAGTGAGGGATTGAATGAGAAGTCGAGTGATTCAGTGAGCTTTCTCTTAAGTTCCTGGCCAGTATTTCTCCCCCTTATAGCTTATACTAAGGTCCTGCTCACCACAACACTTAAAGAAAACGAGATCAAATAGACAAAAACTTAAACTAGTATTTACAAGGATACCTTTGGGACTTCCTCCCAAGTGAGCTTGTTTCAAGTCTCTAGCTTGACTTGACATACTTTTTATGCTATGAGAGGTAATATAGGGGTGATGAGGTCCCCTCTGTTCTCATTAATAAAAGTAGAGAGTAACAGAACTTAATCTTGAACATCTTGAAATCTTAAATGTAGCAAAATATATCCCAATCGGCAACGACGGCAAATTGAAACTAGGTTTTTTATTTTTCTCGTAGCAGGTTCAATTAATCTTATGCATTGTAGTACTTAAGGTATCAATCAAAATGGGATGATGCTAATTACAAAAGATGCAATCAAGATAGAACAAGTTAAGCCAAATCAGGAATAGGGGTTTATCTATCAACCTAAAGAAGCAGAAATGAAATGCAATAAAGTAAATAACTTGAAGAAGAACTAAGCAGAATTAAACTACAAAACAAGTGCAATGAACAATACTAAACAAAATTAACTAATAAGCATAAGTAAATAAGAGCAAACTAGAACAGAACAATGCATAAATAAGAAAGTAATTGGAGCTCGAGTGAGCGCTCGACTGAGCATGGTATGAACCAAGGTCGAGCACTAGGTCGAGTGATGCAGAACAAAAGATTAAATGCAAAACTAAAGTGTAAAAACTATAAAGTGGACAATGACAAGTAATCAAATGCAAAAACAGAAGCACACAAGTAGTAAATAGATCCTAAGGATGAGAATAATTGGTTGGTATTAAACTTAATCTATCTAGGTTGCTTAACAAAACTCAATCAACAAAGAGCTAATCCTTAGACAATGATCTCATAAACTTGCTAATCCACTCTCATGATAATAGCAATCAGGTTTAGTAACATCCTAACCTAATTCTAATTGGTGAAACCATACTAAACAAACATTAAGATCCAGATTCATTATTTGTCAAAAACCACCCTAGACAACTAGTCTCTTAGGCTAGGCACAATAATCTCAAGTATTAGTTTTATTCAGCATTTTAAACATATTTTGGAAGATAAAACACCTGAGATCCATCCTTAACTTCTCATAACAAAGATATAATAGAGATCTCCTAATCCAGAAATGATTCTATAGAATTCAAGCTTAAACAACGTAAACAAACTAAGTTCTCTATCAACCTAACCCATCCTTAAGAATCTATCTCTACTCAGATCTAATAAACAAGATTTAAGAACACAAACCCAGAAAATGATAAGACAGACATAATCAGAAAGATAATGATGAAATAAAAATTTTGTAGAAGAAATCAAATGAAAGTCCTCAAAGGATCAAAAGTTATTAAGATTACAAGTTTTGGTGGCTAAAAACCCTAGAGACCTAAAAAACGAGATTATTCTGCGGCCAGAGGTGAGAGGCCTATTCATAGGAAAGGAGGAAAGCCCTAATTAGCTAGAAGACAAAACAGAAATCTGGTGGCTTTGACTCGACCATGTGCTCGACCAAGTGCATGGTCGAGTGGTTGGTAAAGTAGCTCTAGTTTTCGATCTATAATGATATATGTTCAGTAAAACAGTGTTGTTAACTCTTGAACCACAACTCTGATTGGCCTGAAACCATCGTCCTTGGAAAGGTAACTCAATTGGCTACAACTATGATAAAAAACACTGAAGCTGAATGCCAACGGAAAGTCTTTATTCTAGTCGATCTTTGAGAGGCTCTTCTTGAATTTGACCAAGTGTTCTTTCGTAACGGTCGACTGACTGCTTTCCTCCTCTTTTGAGCCTTATTCCCTTGCTAGATGTCTCCTTTTGATCACAAATTCTAATTGGTGCTTCCAAAGTACCTAATTCACCTATTTATGCACATAAATATGCAAATACTATCATAATGCATAAACTAAGAATAAGAGACACAAATGTGCTAGAACTTAACTCTAAACAATACAAAACACGAGATAAATGCATGCTAAAAACATGATAAAACATAGAGACATCAGCCAATTTGTTTATAATATTTGTAATTTATTGTCAATAATGTTTTTAAATATTACGAATTCAATTTTAAAACCATAATTTTTATAACATCTGAAAGTCTAATCTTATTTTACCAAAATTATCTCAATTCATAATTTTTAGGAATTTAAACAATAGAAAATATAACTGTATATTAATTTATTTTATTTATAAATAAATTAATAAAATGTCATTGTCTCGACATAATTAATTTACAGAGTTTACTGTATTTTTCAAAAATATTTAACACACCACGCAAATTATATTTCTGAAACCCAACACACTTAATTTCCTAGAGCATGAATAAACCAATCCATATTTTTAAAGAAAGGTTCAATATTATATAAATAGTCAAATCATGGCAACAAAGCATTCATTTGGTCCCAACGTAATATTAAAAAAAAAAAAGCGTCGGTAAAAACCAAAATAAACACAAAACACGTTGTAACAAACTTTTTGGATTTTTGTCTCATATTTAAATTTTCCATATTAGTTTATAACTTATAACTAGAAATTTCTACAACCAAAATAAAATAAAATTTAATAAAGCAACACAAAACTTTATTGACAGAATACTCGTAATATAAACTCTCACTCTAAAGCTAATTATAATAACGTCATCATAATTACACAGTTAGAATGAACATATAAAATATATATAGCCAGCAAAACTAATACGGAATAGTGACTCCCTATTAAGTAACACAAAACTAAATAGATTTGTTATTCTTTTTCTGGTTAACCAAAAAGAAAAAGAAGAATAAGATTTTAAACTATCCTTAGTGTGAATTCGATTTCCATTAAGATAAGGTTTTGGTCCACGCAGCGTGTACACACAAAGTCTACAGAGAATGTGATGATAAGTGTATCATACGAAGTTTGTGGTTGCTAAATGTAGACCAACTAGTATTTAAACGAGCCTTGTCTCATCACCATTTCATCAATACTAGCTTATAACTCTCCACATATACATTTTGCAATCAAACAACCGATCAATCGAAAGATGGAAGGCAAAACTTTGATTCTAAGTGTGCTCGTAATGAGTCTTTTCATGGCGCAGATTCAAGTCGAAGCAAAGAGTTGTTGCCCAAGCACGACCGCTAGAAACTGTTACAATGTATGCCGTTTAACGGGAGCTTCTAGGGAAACTTGTGCAAAACTTTGTGGATGCAAAATTGTTGACGGGCCATGTCCTCCGGGTTCACGTGACATTCTTGAAAACTCTGGTAATTTAATTTCACATTTTTTCTTTGTTGTTTTGATTAAGTTATATCATTTATAAGTTGGACCAAGATTTTGATGCAAGTTAGAAAATTTATCTTTTAATTTTTATATTATTTAATGTAATGCAGTTAGCGAATACTGCAAGTTGGGTTGTGCATCCTCTGTGTGTGGTAGCTTAACCACTCTCCAGAACTCCGGTAACAAGAAAACTTATTATTATTATTATTATTATTATTATTATTATTATTATTAGTAGTAGATTTATGGAACAAGTGAAAAATCAATTAATTTTAATTTTGTTTGGGTGAAATAGATACAAGTGAAATTGTGAGTGGAGCAGTTGTACATTGCACCAAGGCATGTTCTGAGTTCTGTACCAAGGACTCATCCAATGCAGTTGAAACTGCCTAATAAGCATATCCAAGAACTTTGTTGTTGTTTTCAACAATTGTCGTGTATGTGACAAAAAATGCTAGAGTCTTAAGCTAGCTTCTACTATTTCGAGGATTTCTATGTGACGTAGAAGAAGGTCATTGATCCTTAGATTGTTTACCCCTTCTACTTGCTATTATCCAAATAAAGAATAATAATGTGTCCTTATCTTCTATATATGATCAAAACAATCTCTCGCTTTAACGTAATTTTCTTACAATCAGTTCATATCTTGACAACATCCAATGCAAACTTAGGAAAACAGTTAAGACTTACAAATCTCAAATTATATAATTCATTGTATGAACCATTCAGCATGCAATCAATAGGTTGAAGTAATGCAAAACTTATAGTCATGATTGTTAGAGTAGTAACCCAGTAACTTCTTGGAGCAAGTTCTTCAAGTTAATCTTACAAGCAAAAGTTTCTTGAGAGCGAAGAAAAGTATCAGACAAAGCAAGAGAAGATTGCAACCTTGCAGTCCCAAATTAAAGATGCACATTTTTTGGGATCAAATGATGGCCCAACTTCATCAAACATAATTCATCCTTCCGCAGCTGGACACGAAAATGTTCGGTGTTTAGGACTTGACTGGTTCAAACGCTGCGGTTGCGGTTGCGATTGCGGTTGCGGGAGATTGCGGTAGCGGGCGGTTGCGGTTTCAAGCGTTATTAAGCGTTTTGAACGACTGGTTTAGCGGTTTAAAATTGGTGCGTTTGCGGGAGGTTTACGACTGGTTGACCAGCGGGTGCAATAGCGGTTGAAACATAATAAATGTGATATATATTATAAATGTTTTAAAATATCAAAAAAATTAAACTTGATTAATAATTAAAAATCATAAAAAATCTACAATAATTATTTACAAAAATAAATAAATTTCATAGTAAGATGTTTATTACTTTATGCATTTGGTCTATCACCAAAAATTGCATCAAGTAATGTGACAAATGGCAAAACAAGTGCTTGATACCGTGGATCTTCTGGATTATCTTTATAACTACGATAATATTTCTTCGATGAGTCCAATCGATTTTTGACTTGGCTCCAAGTCAAATCAACTCCAAGTTGCTCGCTAATATTCTTAAGAATATTTTCCTTTTGAATACCACTTAGAAATATTGTTGTGGGATTTTTTTCTTCTTGTTTCTCCAGGATTACCAGTTGAAGCACATGTTGCCTCCTTCAACCACATAAAACTCTGAGTCGAAGCCAAACGATCATCTTGCGAAGGCATGATTATCACCTAGATATATATATATATAAACATATTCAAAGCTAAATCGATATGATCAATAGAAAAAATATAATCAAATCTACCGTACCGTATAACAAAAATAGAAATCAACAATAAAAAAAAAAGGAACCTTTTTCTTGTGTTCTCTAACGATGAAAACTTGTACGAAGAAGAAGATATTATATATTAGGGTTGAGATGAACTGCACTTTTATACTGGTTTATTAGGTAAAAATAAAAGATTATGTATCTAATTTATTTAGCAAATGAATATTTTATTCTCAATGTTATCTCTTTGATATCTTTTTGGCGGGTAATCATATTATTCCCGCCGTGTCCGTAATCATATTTCCCGCTGTATCCATAGTGATGGTTGGTGCTATAATATGTGAGAAAGTTTCATGTCGTTGAGTTCACAATCATTTGATAATTAACCCAACGTAATCTCGACTTTAGAGAGACTTTACTTAACAAAAAAAAAACAACCAGGATCAATGAATGAAATTTGAAAAACCTGGAGAGTAAAACCATACAAAAATGAGAATTCTTACACTCGCACAATTATTAAATTTTAAATATAACTAGCTAGTACAGAAACTTCAGAAACATCTTTAGATGATGCGTTCATTGCCAATGAAGAGCATCTTTAACGAGCATCCCATATCTCTCGTGCTATGTCGTCTCTTACTGTTGACATATATTGATCAGCCGTTGGATCATAATTTCGATCGACTACATTATCTTCATGAGATGGAGACATGTTTCCTTCCCGATCAGCATCATAGTTCTCCGTTTCTTCTGCAGCATTGAAGTCGTCGTCCTCTATATTAGAATCTCGAATAAAATTATGCAATGCCATAGTTGCAGCAACAATTTTCTCTTGCATTTGCACATCATAACGAACACGACCTTCTAAAATAGACCATTTTCCCTTCCACACTCCAAATGTTCTTTCAATCACTGATCGAAGCGAAGAATGTCTCTTGTTAAATGTCTCGCGCACAGTGCCTGGTCTACGCCCAGGAAAATGATTTGGATGGTACGCTTCACCTCGATAAGGAGCTAAAAACCCCCTTCGATTAGGATAGCCAGAATCCACTAGAAAATACTTCTCCGAGCTTGGGAATGGGAAAAAATTATCATGACGTGCACAATATGTCAATATCTTGGAGTCGTGTGCACGTCCTGGGACTCCAATACGTGTGTATATAAATCTCATATTGAAATCACACACTGCCAAAATGTTCATTGATGTGTAGTTATGATGATTCCAGTATGTGATCTTTTTATCGCCACCAACACGAACACGTACATGAGTACCGTCTATAGCTCCAATACAATCTTGAAAATATGGAAAATACCTCCTATCATGCATGATTCGTGGTGGTGTCTCGACAAGTTCCTCTCTTTTCCATGATACAATGTCTGAATGCAAGCAACAAAGGGCATTAACAACATCATTAAATTTTGTTGTCACGGTCCATTGTGCAACTTGAAAATCTGCTGCTATGCTCCTTTGTGATAAGTTATGTCCCAAAATCTTCAGCGTCATTCCTAATGCAACCTCAGATCTTACCCGATGAGAATCTTTAAGACCATACTTTTTAAGCGTATCTAAGAGCTTAAAAAACACTCTTTGTCTCATACGATAAAACATGGAGGCATTGTGTATCACTTTCATACATTAGTTGCTGCATTATACGTTGTCCACGTTCAGGATCCGTTCTCAACTGTTCTCTTTGAACAAAGCGAAGATGATCAATGCAGATTACTGCTTCAATAACTTGGTCATCTGCTTCTATTATTTCTCTGACTGTGTTCAACTCCATGTCACTTCCTTCCTGTAACAAATTAAATTCTTGTTACATTTTGACTCTTAAAAAGCATCCTCATGCATAATAAATGAATAGAAAATATTATATTGTAAAGGCCAACAAAAACTGAAGTCAAATCAAAACCAAAGACAATCCTCAATGTCGTAAACAAAATGCAAACAAGAAATAAAAATTCCATAAAAGATTACGTCAACAAAACCAAAGCTAATCATCAAACAAAATCATTACGAGACTCCTTGGTTTGTCTCTTTAGAAAAGGTAGCTTCTCGTCATCTGGGAGAGCAAGAAATAAACCGCGCACAACATCATTTGTTGCAATAAGATCAAGAGATGCCCAATAAAGCTCCGTCATCGGAACCAGATCCGGTACTGCCCTCACATGTTTCACAACAAGAGCCATTCGTTCTTCAGTTGAATTTGTTGACTGAGATTTTGACTTTTCATTTGTCATTTGCTCTAGAATATCATTTCGGTCTTCCATAGTAGTAGCAATACGGTCGAGCGTCGAGTCTACTGGATTTTGCTTACGCTTTCGGTTTCGACTTCTTTTCTCCTGAGTGTGCATAGAAGATGTCTCTTTGGATGCAAATGATGGTTCCGCCTCAGAATTTGGATTTGCAGAGTTTTCCCTCGGAATTTGTGACATCCATTCTGGGTCTTCTGTTTCCATATGATGAGGTTCGTTCTCACGCATCATATCTTCTCTCTCGTCTTCTTCGTTTGTACGTTCAGTCTCACTTACGTCAACTAATGGAGCATGACGATTTACACCACATCTTGGTTGCCATGACTCCTCCACCACAACCATTTCATCTCGGAAGACCACATGAAGAAGCGGTATAAACCGCAGTGGGTGCGACCGGAGTCTAGAAGCTTCAGGATAAGCCTTATAAACCAAAAACAAAATTCCAATCAATGAAAATACAAAACAAGAAATTAATAATTACACAAATATGTGGTTACATACCTTAATTTTATCTTTCCACCAATGATCAGGGGCATCAAGACTTCCTGTCCTTGGATGAACTCCGAGTCCAGTTGCTCCAAACGTGATTTTACGATACAGTTCATATTGCCTCTTTAAAGTATCAAGTCTATTCTTAATTTTGTTCCAGTTTAAGGTTAGTGGAAATTCCTTTTTAAATTCTGTAAGAACGTTTTCTTTTCCTTTCTCACTCAAACTTTTGCCTCTGGAATTTCCAGCTTGTTTCTCTAGCGTTATCAAATCTAACAACAAACGAGTCATCTCGTCTGACCAGGTAATTTTCTATTCGAGAAAACAAGTTGAGACATATATTCAATCACCAAACTCAAAACAATATATATAATGGAAAAGATGATGCTATGAAAAAATAGAAAGAGTTACATATATATAACATATAATGAATGAATGATAAAACTTACGTTTCCATCTTGATTTTCATCACCTTGGGTTGACGCCATAATTTGGAGGTTTGAGAGACTAGGGTTACGGCATGATTAGGGTTGAGAAGGTGATAAATATATATAGAAGATAGAAACAAATCTATTGTTGGTTTTTTTTTTTTTTTTTTTTTTATTCAACCGAAACGCCCGCAACCGCAAACGCTTGCGGGAACCAGCTTTTGGAATTCAACGGTTGGGAGCGATTTGGAGCTATTGGAAGCGATTGGGAGCGATTTGTGTGATTGGTCCAAACGCTAGCAACCGCCCGCAAACGTAAACGCAGCGTTTGCGGGAGCTAGCAGGAGAACCAGTCAAGCTCTTACGGATATATCTCTTGTTAGCAATTTCGAAAATGTTCTTCGGCATTTAGTAAAGAGACTTACCCAAAGGAAGCACTTGAGAATCTACAACAACTAAGTCACAACAAAAGTGTTTTGGGCTCAAACCAAAACACTACAAGCCCACCAAGTCCATCAGTCCAACAAGCTCCCTTCACCCTGCAACAACAAGATAAAACTGTAAAACAGAGGAAGGAGACTATGAATACGCCAAAACAACCAGCTGGAGAGAAGTGTGAGCTGGTTGTATCAAACCGTTATGATTCCCTCTTATCATAAGAGGATGAGTAGATTGTCTACACTTGTCACTAGATTACTAAGCTGGTCAAATGAGTCTAGAATGTTCCTCAGGCTCTATAAATATGATTGTAATGTAAGAGACAAACCATCAAGAAATAATATTGTAAGAATTCAGTCAGAAAATCCTTCTCTGTTTATTCTCATGGTATCAGACCCTTCCTAAAACCCTAACCGGTCGCTGTAATGGCAGAAAGACTCGATACTTACCCTTTTCCAGCTAACATTCACGTTGCTAGTTCTGTCACCATCAAGCTGAGTGACACAAACTATCTTTTGTGGAAAACTCAGTTTGAATCCTTACTCCGTTCTCAGAAGCTGCTTGGTTTCGTCAATGGTCAGATCCAAACGCCTGCAGCAACTCGTGTCACCACTGTTAACGATGTTCAAGTCACAAGTCCCAATCCGGCATACGAAGCTTGGATTTGTACGGATGAGCTTATCAAGTCGTGGCTCTTTGGAACTCTCTCTGAAGAGGTTCTTGGTCTTGTTCATGCCTTACCTACATCTCAAGAGGTATGGTTAGCTCTTGCATCTAGCTTTAATCGCAGCTCTGTGGCAAGAGAGTGTGAGTTGTTGCGTCGTCTCAACCTTTTGAACATGAAAGATAAGACATTTTCTGTCTATTGTCGAGAGTTTCGTGCTATTTGTGATAATCTTAGCTCGATAGGAAAGCATGTTGCGGAATCAATGAAGGTGGTTCTGTTTTTGAATGGTTTGGCCAGAGAGTATGATCCTATAGCTACGGTCATTCAGAGTTCTTTGTCTCGTTTACCTGCCCCAACTTTTAATGATGTGGTTCTTGAAGTCTCTGCTTACGACTCTAAGTTGCAGACTTATGAAACTGCAGTCTCTGATGTCTCTCCAAACCTTGCTTTTCAAACGCAAAGAGGTGGTTATACGGGTCATCGAGGTCGTGGTTCTAACTCTCGTGGTAGGGGAGGCAGAGGAAACTTCTCAACTCATGGTCGTGGATTTACTCAGCAGGTCAACAATACTGGAGGGTCAAACGGTTCTCGTCCGATTTGCCAAATCTGTGGTAGAGTTGGTCCTATTGCTCTTAAATGTTGGAACAGGTTTGATAATGCATACCAAAGTGACGATGTTCCTCAGGCTCTGGCTGCTCTTCAGGTCTCTGACAGTTGTGGTCAGGAATGGGTTACAGATTCTGGTTCCTCAGCCCACATTACATCCACTACAGCTCAGCTCTCTGCGGCTACTCCTTACAGTGGATCAGAGACGGTAATGGTTGCTGATGGAGCTCATCTTCCAATTACTCATGTTGGTTCTACAGTTCTCACCACTAATGCAGGTAGTCTTCCTTTGTTAGATGTTCTTGTTTGTCCTCAAGTTCATCAGTCATTACTATCAGTATCGAAGCTCTGTGATGACTACCCTTGTGGTGTGTTTTTTTATGCTAATTTTGTGTATATAATTGATTTGAGAACTCAGAAAGTGGTGACAAAAGGACCTCGTCGTAAGAGTCATTATATGTTGGAGAATAAGGAGTTTGTTGCTCTCTTTTCAAATCGACAGTGTGCAGCTAGTGATATGGTGTGGCACCAACGTTTAGGACATGCAAATCTCCAAGTTCTTCAGCATCTCAAGAGTAGCAAGGCAATAACAATCAATAAGAGCAGCACATTACTCGTTTGTGGACCTTGCCAAATGGGAAAGAGTTGTCAATTACCGTTTTTTACTTCTGAGTTTCATGCAAAGGAACCCATTGATCGAATACATTGTGATCTTTGGGGACCCTCTCCAGTTGTATCTGTTCAAGGCTTCAAATACTATGCAGTTTTTATTGATAATTTCTCTCGTTACTCTTGGTTGGTTCCATTAAAGAAGAAGTCAGATTTCTGTGATGTGTTCTTGATTTTTCAAAAACAAGTTGAGAATCAGTTTGGTAAGAAGATAAAAGTGTTTCAGAGTGATGGAGGGGGTGAATTCATGAGCTCAAGATTCAGAAAGCATTTGCAAGATCATGGTATCAAACATTTCTTGTCATGTCCATCAACACCACAACAAAATGGTATTGCTGAAAGGAGACATAGATATCTTACTGAACTAGGTCTCTCAATGTTGTTTCAGAGTAAAACTCCAATGCGTTACTGGGTGGAAGCCTTCTACTCTGCAAATTTCATCAGCAATATGATTCCTTCAGCTTCTCTAGGTCAGAAAATTCCAGCAGAGGTTCTTTACAACACGAAGCAAGATTATTCTTTCCTTCGGGTCTTTGGTTCAGCTTGTTATCCGTGTTTACGACCTTATGCAGAACATAAGTTTGAACCAAAATCTCTTCAGTGCGTTTTTCTTGGCTATCACCCACAGTATAAAGGTTATCGTTGTCTCTATCCACCAACCGGTCGAGTTTATATCTCTCGTCATGTAATCTTTGATGAGCAATGCTTTCCATTTGACACTCACTACAGACATTTGGCTACACAGCACAAAAGCGGTTTGTTACAAGCTTGGCAACAAGGTGCAGATCCCTCACGTGTTCCTACGTTGCTTCCTACTATCCCCTCTCAAGTCATTGAGTATCCACAAGAGAATCAAACAGACTTAGAGCCGTCTGCATCACAGAACTCATCATCTCATGATGTCAGTTTCCCTATTGTTGAAACAGAGGATATCTCGTCTGCTGCAACAATGGAGGAGACTGAAACTGATGTTGCACCAATGACATCTAGTAGTGATGCAGGGACTCATCCGATGTCTACTCGGTCTAAACATGGAATTCGGAAGCCAAATCCTAAATATGCACTTGTTGCTAATAAAACGATTCCATCCTTACCAAAGACTGTTGCTGAAGCATTAGCTCATCCAGGTTGGCGTCAAGCGATGTTGGAGGAGCTCGACTCTATTTATAAAAATCACACTTGGATCTTGACTCCTGCTACGGCTGAAATGAACATTCTCGGTTGCAGGTGGGTGTTTACAGTGAAGTTAAATGCAGATGGTTCACTTAACAAGCTCAAAGCAAGGCTAGTTGCCAAGGGGTTCGATCAAGAAGAAGGTGTTGACTTTACTGAAACATACAGTCCCGTAGTCCGTACATCAACTATTCGCATCGTTCTTGTTGTAGCTACCTCTAAAAGCTGGAGTATTACTCAGTTAGATGTGAAGAACGCCTTTTTGCATGGTGAGTTACTGGAAGAAGTCTTCATGATTCAACCACCAGGTTTTGAGGATAATTCTAAGCCAAATCATGTCTGCTCCTTGAAGAAAGCTCTCTATGGGCTCAAACAAGCTCCAAGAGCTTGGTTTGACAAGTTCAGTAACTTTCTTCTTGAATATGGCTTTGTCTGCAGCAAGGCTGATCCATCACTTTTCGTTTATCATCACAATGGCGATACTATGGTTCTCCTATTATATGTGGATGATATATTACTGACTGGATCAAACCCTGCACTTTTCAAGTCTTTGATTGCAGACCTCAGTCTCAAGTTTGCTATGAAGGATTTGGGAAATCTCCATTATTTCTTGGGAATTCAGGCGCAACACTTCACTAATGGCCTGTTTCTTAACCAAGCTAAATATGCAGAGGAGATTCTGCATCAGGCGAACATGTCAAACTGCAATCCTGTCCACACGCCTTTACCAATTCGTCTGGATCAAGTGTATAAAGACAAGCGGTTGTTCTCTGAACCAAGCTATTTTCGCAGTCTTGCTGGTAAGCTCCAATACTTAACGATCACACGACCAGATATACAATTTGCTGTGAATTTTATCTGTCAGCGGATGCATGCTCCAACTGAAGCATACTTCCATCTTTTGAAAAGAATTTTGCGGTATTTGAGAGGAACAACCACAATGGGATTACATATGTATAAGAACAGTGACTTGTCCTTGGTCTGCACTGAAACTGAGTGCCATGATGATGATGATCTGCCGTTGGTATCATACAGTGATAGTGATTATGCTGGTTGTCAAGAGACACGACGATCTACAACAGGTTTTTGTGCTCTTCTTGGCAGCAACTTAATATCCTGGTCAGCGAAACGACAACCTACTGTCTCAAGGTCTTCAACCGAAGCTGAATACAGAGCTCTTGCGACTGCAGCCTTCTTTTGTTCTTCGGGACCTGGGAATTGTTCAGAACCGACCTGCTCTGCTTCGATGTGACAATCTCTCTGCTGTTTATCTTACAGCTAACCCTGTTTTTCACAACCGCTCAAAACACATTGAGGTTGATTATCACTATGTTCGAGAGAGAGTAGCGCTTGGTCTTCTCGAAGTTCAACATGTTCCAGCTGCTCTACAACTCGCAGATATCTTTACGAAGTCCCTTCCCCGACAAGCTTTCCAACATCTTCGGACCAAACTGAGTGTTGGGAAGCCTCTCAGCATCAGTTTGCGGGGGGATGAGAATCTACAACAACTAAGTCACAACAAAAGTGTTTTGGGCTCAAACCAAAACACTACAAGCCCACCAAGTCCATCAGTCCAACAAGCTCCCTTCACCCTGCAACAACAAGACAAAAATGTAAAACAGAGGAAGGAGACTATGAATACGCCAAAACAATCGGCTGGAGAGAAGTGTGAGCTGGTTGTATCAAACCGTTATGATTCCCTCTTATCATTAGAAGATGAGTAGATTGTCTACACTTGTCACTAGATTACTAAGCTGGTCAAATGAGTCTAGAATGTTCCTCAGGCTCTATAAATATGATTGTAATGTAAGAGACAAACCATCAAAAAATAATATTGTAAGAATTCAGTTAGAAAATCCTTCTCTGTTTATTCTCAGCACTTACATACAAAGAGTAAACACCGATATATTGCCCGCGTTCAACGATCTATTCTTTTTATAGTAAACCAGAAATATTTATCTATATAACACTGCGAATGGATGATAAAATATTTTTTTGCATTCATCATGGTCCCGCGAAAAACAAACAAAAAGAAAACACCGATATATTGCCCACGACAAACAATCTATTCTTTTTACAGTAAACCCGAAATACATATAAATATATAGATATATTATTTTCTGGTTGAACTGAATTTTATAATTTCAGTGAACATTTAGTTTTTATCGATCACGAAAGCTATAAAATATTATTATCAGTTAAATAACTCTAACACACGTACTCGGATGGATGACATAAGTTTCAAATATTTTACCAAACCTTATTAGGCACCAAGCATTTATTTGGTCCCAACATATAATTCAAAACTCCAATACAAAAAAATAAAAATAAAAAAAGCTGGTTAACACAAAAAAAACACATAACACGTTGTAACAAACTACTGTATTTGGAGTTTTGTCTCACTCCAAATTATAAGAACGTGCATATTAATTACACGGTTAGCACGAATATATACAATATAACCAGCAGAACCAATACGAAATAATGAATATTAGGTATCTAAATTAAAATACTAAGTTGACCATAACGTACTATATATAATAAGATATGGGCCAAGCACGACCGCTAGAAACTGTTACAATGTATGCCGTTTAACGGGAGCTTCTAGGGAAACTTGTGCAAAACTTTGTGGATGCAAAATTGTTGACGGGCCATGTCCTCAGGGTTCACGTGACATTCTTGAAAACTCTGGTAATTTAATTTCACATTTTTTCTTTGTTGTTTTGATTAAGTTATATCATTTACAAGTTAGGACCAAGATTTTGATGCAAGTTATAAAATTTATCTTTTAATTTTTATATTATTTAATATAATGCAGTTAGCGAATACTGCAAGTTGGGTTGTGCATCCTATGTGTGTGGTAGCTTAACCACTCTCCAGAACTCCGGTAACAAGAAAACTTATTATTATTATTATTATTATTATTGTTATTATTATTATTATTATTATTATTAGATTTCTGGAACAAGTGAAAAATCAATTAATTTTAATTTTGTTTGGGTGAAATAGATGCAAGTGAAATTGTGAGTGGAGCAGTTGTACATTGCACCAAGGCATGTTCTGAGTTCTGTACCAAGGACTCATCCAATGCAGTTGAAACTGCCTAATAAGCATATCCAAGAACTGTGTTGTTGTTTTCAATAATTGTCGTGTATGTGACAAAAAATGCTAGAGTCTTAAGCTAGCTTCTACTATTTCCAGGATTTCTATGTGACGTAGAAGAAGGTCATTGATCCTTAGATTGTTTACCCCTTCTACTTGCTATTATCCAAATAAAGAATAATAATGTGTCCTTATCTTCTATATATGATCAAAACAATCTCTCGCTTTAACGTAATTTTCTTACAATCAGTTCATATCTTGACAACATCCAATGCAAACTTAGGAAAACAGTTAAGACTTACAAATCTCAAATTATATAATTCATTGTATGAACCATTCAGCATGCAATCAATAGGTTGAAGTAATGCAAAACTTATAGTCATGATTGTTAGAGTAGTAACCCAGTAACTTCTTGGAGCAAGTTCTTCAAGTTAATCTTACAAGCAAAAGTTTCTTGAGAGCGAAGAAAAGTATCAGACAAAGCAAGAGAAGATTGCAACCTTGCAGTCCCAAATTAAAGATGCACATTTTTTGGGATCAAATGATGGCCCAACTTCATCAAACATAATTCATCCTTCCGGAGCTGGACACGAAAATGTTCGGTGTTTACGGATATATCTCTTGTTAGCAATTTCGAAAATGTTCTTCGGCATTTAGTAAAGAGACTTACCCAAAGGAAGCACTTACATACAAAGAGTAAACACCGATATATTGCCCGCGTTCAACGATCTATTCTTTTTATAGTAAACCAGAAATATTTATCTATATAACACTGCGAATGGATGATAAAATATTTTTTTGCATTCATCATGGTCCCGCGAAAAACAAACAAAAAGAAAACACCGATATATTGCCCACGACAAACAATCTATTCTTTTTACAGTAAACCCGAAATACATATAAATACATAGATATATTATTTTCTGGTTGAACTGAATTTTATAATTTCAGTGAACATTTAGTTTTTATCGATCACGAAAGCTATAAAATATTTTTAGTACTCTGGAATTATCAGTTAAATAACTCTAACACACTTATTCGGATGGATGACATAAGTTTCAAATATTTTACCAAACCTTATTAGGCACCAAGCATTTATTTGGTCCCAACATATAATTCAAAACTCCAATACAAAAAAATAAAAATAAAAAAAGCTGGTTAAAACAAAAAAAAAAACACATAACAGGTTGTAACAAACTACTGTATTTGGAGTTTTGTCTCACTCCAAATTATAAGAACGTGTATAATAGTTACACGGTTAGCACGAATATATACGATTGCCATAATGCCATTAAGATAAAGTTGGTCCATGCAGCAAGTACAGACAGACTCTATAGAGAGCATGAGATAAACATAGCATACGAAGTTTCTGGTTCGAAGTTGTTAAAGGGTGAGGACCAGGGTTCAAGGAACGCCTGACGCACCAATAACCTGCATACTAATTACACGGTTAGCACGAATATATACAATATATAACCAGCAGAACCAATACGAAATAATGAATATTAGGTATCCTAATTCAAATACTAAGTTAACCATAACGAAAAAGAAGAAGATGATTTAAATTTATCCTTAGTCTGAATCAGATTGCCATAATGCCATTAAGATAAGGTTGGTCCACGCAGCAAGTACAGACAGACTCTATAGAGAGCATGGGATAAACATAGCATAAGAAGTTTTTGGTTGCCAGTCGTAGACCCAACTAGTATATAAGTGAGAAAACATTGCTTAGGAGCTGTAAACAGCTTTGTTAATATTTCTAGGGTTAAAATGTTTCTTAATCCAATGCAACTGACTAATTATAAGAGTTTGAGATTGATTTGGAGAGTTTAAAAAACATTTATACCCATTTTTTTCCCAAAATAGGCTAAAACCAAGAAAACATTGTTTAGGAGTTGTAAACAGCTTTATTAGTGTTTCTAGGATTAAAATGTTTCTTAACCCAATGCAACTGACTAATTATAAGAGTTTGAGATGGATTTGGAGAGTAGAAAACACTTATATCCATTTTGTCCCAAAATAGGCTAAAACCGAGAAAACATGCTAAAACCGAGAAAACATTGCTTAAAAGCTGTAAACAGCTTTGTTAGTGTTTCTGGGGTTAAAAGGTGTCTTAATCCAATGCAACTAATTATAAGAGTTTGAGATGGATTTGGAGAGTTTAAAAAACTTCTAAGCAATTGTACCCATCTTTGTTTCAAGGAGACAACACAATTTTGTCGGTTCAGGACTGTCCTTTTTATTCAACATAAGAGGATCGGAGACTACCTTCGATGACTCTGCAGATCAAAAGTAAATCATTTTCATTTTCTTCCTCTGATTTTTTCATACTCCTATTATTTATTAGTGAAGAAAAGTTTTTTAGATAGTCAAGTGCCTAGATCACATCATATAAAACCACAGAGAAACTCAAAAGATTTATTTCAAGGTCGCTGGTCAAAGAATACAGTTTTGGCGTCATGAACCAGAGAGTCTAATTTTGGAGTGTAAGAGTCAGATGGTGAACCATTTATGGAATGATACAAAACAAGATCAGCTCTTTTGATCAAGTGAGGTTTGCAAATAGAAAGTTGACTCTGATGACGAGAAGTGAGGTACACAAATGAAACTCCTAACAAACATGAAAGTTTGCTTTTAATGTTCAAATTTTTTCTAAATTTCGGTATTTGTGTTAACTCTCACATTTTCTCTTGTTCATCTCAGATCAAGTAACGAAAGGAGAGAATATATGCACTCGGCTCTGACATAAGTAGATTGCAAAAGATTCTTCATCAGAGTACTTTTTCAACTCTATTTACATATGTTCTATATCTCATAGAAATTTATGAATTTATAAACATGTTCTTAATTTCTGATTTCCAGGGCTTGTCGGTGGAATCTTTTTTGATGAAGACAAGGAAAATGATGGAGACCAGATGCATGCGGACTCGCATGAAATTTGTTGTTTTAAAAAATTTCATGTCGTACTAAAATTTTTTTGTCCATGTCGTTTTGTCCAAAATGTGTGTAAATAATATTTTTACTGAAATTTGTTTTGTATCATAAGCTGCAATTGTAACGAGAGGGTGTGTAAGTTGTCTCAAGGAAGTACTTGCTCCATCATTTTTGTCCATGTCCTCATCTTCATAGATATCTCCAAACTTTAATATCGTTAGGACCTTCACAAGACTTGATGATAGACAAGTTGGAATGTCCTCCTTCTTCCAAGGTTTGCACAGGCACTTATCACCACTTTGACATTTCATTCCATCTCTGTGGAGAAGTCCCTGAAACATAAAAGGAAACTCTTTCAATATATGTTGTCTCTGTTTGAATCATGTATCAGAAACTCTCTACTCTCTAGTCTTGATGGTTCACAAATCTGAAAACACACACACAAAACCTTTGCAACATTAACACCATTTCAAATAGCGGACATCACCTTCTAGATACAAGTTATCTCTTCTTCTAGCTTCCCTGCTTGAAATGGGACATCGCTCCCGCTTGAAATGAATAAAGCAAGATAGACCAAGTTATCTCTCTCTCACTGCTACATAGATCTTCTCATCCACCAGCGTCTCTCTTAGTCCAGTTGCCATTGAATCTTTAGTGTCATATATACTGACTCCAGTCCATACAATCACAACTAATACGAGAATATGACAAGATGATAAAAGGTTAGATGCGGACACTAACTTAAAACACTCAATTACAAGAAATAAACCTAATCAAACATCCGAGATTAACAAGCAACAATCACAAAACTGTGAATATACACTTACCTTGTGACCAACCTTGTGACCAACCTTGTGATTTACCTTTTACTATCAAGTAATGCAGGTTTGTTGATGGATATCCGATTTAATTTCCCATGTTTAACCTCACCTACAAGCCTCATAAACAAAGCAAAATCTATTAATGTTCATCAGTGTAAGGCTAAAGCATAATCAATTAAGGTTGATTTCAAATACAGGGCAAAATCGATTTGAAATCACTCATACAAATCGATTAAGGTTGATTTCAAATACAACACACGACACTCAAAATTCACTCATGCAAATCCTATATTGATTAATCAAAACCTTATACTGATAGATGAGACGAAACCCTATTACATTATACTAATTCAGAGATTTCAATACCCTAAATTGATGAAACAAAGGAGATGAGATTACCTTGTCTATATCGCCGGAGATGAGATTTGCGAGCCAGAGGAGACAGAGGAGATGAGGAGATCTCTTGAGCTTGGCGAGACAGAGGAGACATAGGAGACAGAGGAGACGAGGAGATCGCTTGACTTGCGAGACAGAACAAGAAAAACCTAGCAGCCACAATATCGAAGAAAGAAGATGAGATCGCCGTTTCGAAGAAAGGAGTGAGATCGCCACAATATCGAAGAAAGGAGATGAGATCGCCTTTTCGCCGTTTGAGAGAGAACAAGAAAAACCTAGCAGCCACAATATCGAAGAAATAAAAAATGAAACGATCTCTTAGTTCCAAAAAAATTGTTTCCAATGAGACAATTCCACGTCACACAAGAACAAGCCCAAAAACTGATCTATATTAAGATCCATAAACATCTATATTAAGATCCATAAACCAGTTTTAAGTCCACTTTTACAATATTTTTAAAAAGGCCTTAGAACACCCTCATAGTTGTGCCGATAAAGATGGCCTAAGGATAAAGTTATTATTCTTGAGAGTAGTATCTTCTTCGTTTCCTTGTGTTGTCGATTAAGATCTAGAGCCGTTCGTTACTCGCTTCTTCTCGAGGTAAGGGGGGTTCATGCTGCTGTTTCCTTCCCGACTAAGGTACGGACTCGGTGGTTCTTACTTTTTTTTCTTATCGAGTCATCTCTCTCTCTCTCAAACCCTAAGCATTTACTCCGCTTCTTAAGTAATTATCGAGTCTGATTTGAATGTTTTTTTTTTGTTTTTTTTTCTTTTCTTTCTGGTAGTAGGAAAAAATGTCCAGTACACAACGCGTCTATATTCAGCCTCCAAAAAGGTCTCTGTGTCTTCATCTTCCGCCTCTCAAGTTCGCATTCAATCCTGAAATATGTTTATCGCACAAAGAACTTCATATCATCAAGCTCACATCACTGTTTGCGGCTGTTTATGAAATTAGAGCATCTTCTATAAACTCTATCGTACTCCATAAGAACATCGCAAAACTCACCATCTTCTATAAACTCTAAATCTACTTCAATTCCTTCTTACTTTAAATAACGCTTGCCATTCTTTATATCAATGTTAACATTTTTGAAATACATTGTTCTAACTTCTAACCTTTTATTTGTAAGATTTGCCAGCATTAAACTTTAGCTTTAACTTTCAACTTTAGCTTTAGCTTTAAACTACTTTTGGAAGTATTTGGGGTAATTATTCAGTCCATAATATACTACCAAGAACTTCACCGTTCTCTTGTGTTTTAAGTCTATTGGGTTACTGTTCATCAACACGAAAGGTCTGTTGGGTTACGACTCTTGACAATCATGACTATAAGTCTTCCATTACTTCAACATATTGATTGCATTCTGAATGGTTCATACAAGATTTTATATAATTTGAGATTTATAAGTCTTAACTGTTTTGATAAGTTGGCATTGGGTGTTGTGAAGATATATATGAACTGATTGTAAGAAAATTACGTTAAAGCGAGAGATTGTTTTGATCATAAAAGATAAGGGACACATTATTATTCTTTATTTGGATAATAGTAAGTAGAAGGGGTAAACAATCTAAGGATCAATGACCTTCTTCTACGTCACATAGAAATCCTGGAAATAGTAGAAGCTAGCTTAAGTCTCTAGCATTTTTTGTCACATACACGACAATTATTGAAAACAACAACACAGTTCTTGGATATGCTTATTAGGCAGTTTCAACTCAATTGGATGAGTCCTTGGTACAGAACTCAGAACATGCCTTGGTGCAATGTACAACTGCTCCACTCACAATTTCACTTGCATCTATTTCACCCAAACAAAATTAAAATTAATTGATTTTTCACTTGTTCGAGAGATCTACTAATAATAATAATAATAATAATACCAATAATAATAATAATACTAATAATGAGTTTTCATGTTACCGGAGTTCTGGAGAGTGGTTAAGCTACCACACTCAGAGGATGCACAACCCAACTTGCACTCAGAGGATGCACAACCCAACTTGCAGTATTCGCTAACTGCATGACCTTAAATAATATAAAAATTAAAAAATAAATTTTCTAACTTGCATCAAAATCTTGGTCCAACTTGTAAATGATATAACTTAATCAAAACAACAAAGAACAAATGTGAAATTAGATTCTATCATTAACATGCATGTTTATGCTCAACAACGTTTGTTCTAATGTAAGCTATATAATTAACCAAAATTAATTTGAAAACCAACAATCGATATGATACTAAACCACGAGACACCAATATATCGACCCAAATTTGTTGCATCTAATAAAACAAATGAATTGGGAAAAACAAAAATTAGTTTGTTCGTTCTCTTCTCCAAAAATCGAATCCAACATCAATACCATCAAGAAGGAGAAGAGGAGAAGAGAACGAACAAACCCTAATTTTTGTTTTTCCCCAATTCGATTTGTTTTTATAAGATAGCAGAACGGGCAAAAAAAAAAAATTTCGGGTCTGATATATTGGGTCGGGTTTAAGTAATCGTGGTTTAGTAATCGCGAATTATCGATTTTAAAACGCCAAAAGTTGGTTTTCAAGAAATTAATTAAGTTTGGTTAATTATATAGAACTCAGTTAATTTAGGTGCAATTAAGAAGAACAAACGTTGTTTAGGGGGACATATGTAGAGCACAAAAGTACAGGGGTACACGAGTTGAAATACTATACTAGAGGGAGTCTAATACAGGCAGCCCAAATTAAATTACCAGAGTTTTCAAGAATGTCACGTGAACCCGGAGGACATGGCCCCTCAACAATTTTGCATCCACAAAGTTTTGCACAAGTTTCCCTAGAAGCTCCAGTTAAACGGCATACGTTGTAACAGTTTCTAGCGGTCGTGTTTGGGCAACAACTCTTTGCTTCGACTTGAATCTGCGCCATGACAAGACTCATTACGAGCACACTTAGAATCAAAGTTTTGCCTTCCATCTTTCGATTTATCGGTTGTTTGATTGCAAAATGTATATGTGGCGTGTTATAAGCTTGTATTGATGAAATGGTGATGAGACAAGGCTCGTTTAAATAGTGCCGTGCCCAGGTTTATCGGGTTTAAGGCGAGTTAAAATTAGAAGTTATTTTAATATATTGTATGAAAATAAATAAATATTAAAATTTAAAATTATAATAAAATAAATATCAAAAATTTAAAGCTATAGAAATTTTCAGAAACAAAAGAAAAAAATCTAAAATGCCTTAAACATAATCGTTTTTCTTTCTATTTCTTTAAACTATTTCACCAACTTCTCTTAATCTTTCTTCCTTCTGTTTTACGATCTTACTTAATATATCACAATTTAAGGTTTTGTTTTCATTTTTGTATATTTTTATATATTCAAAGGAATCATACATGGGTTGTTTAGGAAATAAAAAGACTCCCAAAACCATAATTATACACCATATTTTCCATAATTGAGAGTCAAAAAAACACACACACAAAAACTATATACTTTTCGAGCCTGAGGCAAATGCTTTTTCCTAACTCATAGGCACGGCCTGCGTTTAAATACTAGTTGGTCTACATTTAGCAACCACAAACTTCGTATGATACACTTATTATCACATTCTCTGTAGACTTTGTGTGTACACGCGGCGTGGTACCAAACCTTATCTTAATGGCAATCTAATTCAGACTAAGGATATGTAGTTTTAATCTATTCGTCTTTTTCTTTTTGGTTAACCAGAAAAAGAAAAAAGAAAAAAAAACTATTAAAGTTTTGTGTTACTTGATATTTTTGAATCTGGATACTTATGATGACGTTCTTATAATTAGCTTTATAATTCTATATATATATATATATATATATATATATATGTATGAGTAGAGAGTTTATATTATGAGTATTCTGTCAATAAAATTTTGTGTTTCTTTATTTAATTTCTATAACCAAATCTCTTCTAGACTTCTGCTATGTCTAGCTGATGGCAAATTAAATTATGAGACAAAAAAATCCAAATAGTCTGTTACAACACGTGTTTTGTGTTTAAACGAGCCTTGTCTCATCACCATAGTTAAATAGGACCCGTGATAGAACACCGGTTGAAATAATTTTTTTGTTTATTTTGTAATTTTTATTTAAAATATATGTCATTGTTTTATACTATTTTATTTGTTATAACTTCTTTTTTCTTTTTAAATAAAATATTATGTCATGAAATCATATGTTGTATATGATTTATGGAACGAACATCTGTTTTTGTAAGATCTAGATTATTAATTTTTTGTTATATGCCATGAAAAATGTTTATGTTTGTGTTTGCTTTTTTTTTCTGGAACATGTAAATTATGGGTTTTATAGGTTTTCTCGTAAACATGGCCCATTAAAATCGTAGAAGTAAAATGTTTGTTTATATGATTAGGAATAACTATATTATTCTTCCGAATTAAGGTACTTAGGGATATATATACGATAAGGAATAACTATTATTCTTCCGAATTAATGTTAATATATGTCAATGATAGCTAGAGACGATGATTAAGGTACTTAGGGATATATATACGATTTTTTATATTTTTTTGTAGCTATTATGCTTTGGATTCAAGATTCTTTGTGGTTATTATGAGTCACCTAAGGCTATGAATGGCTGCTAGTTTTTACTTGGTTTTTAGATTTTGGTTTTTAGTTTTTGGATTTTGGTTTTTGATTTTTTTAGTTTTTGATTTTTGGTGTAGATTTTAGTTTTTGCAAAATCTTGAATGGTGACTTGATTAGTTTGTAGTTTTTATGTATAATAATTATTTTAAAAATAAAAAATACAATGATGCAGGAAAAAAACATACGTTGCACAAAAGAGGTTTTATTTTGTTTTAGAATTTAAGGAAATTAGAATAATTCTATATTACAAAAAAAAAAAAGTTATGCTAAAAACCCACAAAATGTGGTTTTTAGATTTTATGAACAAAATGCTAAAATCCTACAAAATCTGATTTTCCTAAATTCTAGGAAATCTATTTTTTTCATAATCATGAATGGCTTAAAAAATGGATTTTGCATAATCTAAAACCAAAAACTAATGTAAAATCAGGTGCCATTCAACGCCTAAAATCCATACTATCCTTAGTTACCAAAAAATCAAACTAACCAAAAAATCACTTTTGTATCTATTATATGGTGAGGTCTACCAAAAAAAAAAGTCATGTACTTCCAAAATAATATATTACTGGTATATATTTTTTTAATATTACGTTGGGACCAGATGAATGCTTGTTGCCATGATTTGATTATTTTCATTGAATCTTCATTTAACAATATGGATTGGTTTATTCATGCTTAAGGAAATTAAGTGTGTATATGGATTTCAGAAATATAACTTGAGTGGTGTATCAAAATATTTGAAAAGTAATATTTCTGCATATTTGGCTTTTAGAATACTTCATATCACTTGTATAATATTTGGCTTATTTATTTTCAATTTTAGTGTGAGTTTGTCAACAGAAAATTTGTTGTCTCTATAGATATTTATGATTTTGTATTGGCACAATATACTAAGTTGGATTACCAAAAAATTCCGTATTTTGCATGTGCAATCTTTATAGACATAACTGCATCACATCCCCTATATAATATTACGGAAGTACACGACTTTTTTGGCAGACTATATAATAGATATATAGATAATTTTCTGGTTATAAACTTATGACATTCATAATTTATGTGTATCATATACAGGTTAGTTTGATTTTTGGTAACTAGAGATAATATGAATTTAGTTAATTATAGTAACATATAAAATCAACTATAAGTAACATTTAAAAGATAAAGAAATCTCTCAATCTAATTTTTAAAAAATATGTGATTCTTCTTTCACTTTTATATGATTTTTATATATAAATAAATTTGAATTATTATATAATGTATTTAGTTAATATGATATAATTTAAATATGTGATTCTTCTTTCACTTTTCTACATATGATATAATTTAAATGTTTTAAAACGGACATATATTGCTAAACTTATGAATAAAAAAATGTATAAAATGTCTCACATTTCCTAAGAAAACTAGGCAAATATTCAAAGTCATAATATAAAAATGAGATCAAATTGATTTTGAATACGAATAGCAGAAACCTTGATTTATCAGACATTGAAATTTAAAAGTTTAAGTTTTATGCGATTTATTCCAGTTCTTTATTTTACAGAATTTCAACTTTTATTAACTTAAAAAATTTCAACAATATGAATATTAGATTAACAGACATATCTAATTAAGTTGATTAAATTAATATTGTAACAAAAAAAAATAATATGCGGTATATTGTAGGTTAAGTCATAGAATTAGCAATCAAAATACAATATATAATTCTAACACTAAACAAATCAAATAAAATTAACAAACAAAAAATCATTTTCTTTTTATCAAATAACTTAACATGCAGTATACTACGGATCAAAATCTAGATTTTACAAAATAGATGTACTTTCCATAAATTATATTTAGCATATGATTTCATGGTATAGTGTTTCATCCAAAGAGAATTTAAAAAAAAAAACAAATAAAACAATCACATACATGGTATTTTATTTTAAAACTATAAAATTATCAAAAGAAATTTCAACTCGTGCTCTAGCACGAGTCTAATTCTAGTTCAATATTAATTGAGCCACCGCAACAAATGTATTTTTTATTTGTACTCAACAAAGATATCCATGGCTCTTGTCGTCTGTTCAATGGTGCAAATAATTTTGGTTGCTAACTGAGATGTATAATACATCATTTTGTGAAGGAATTGTGTGTGTGTGTATTTTTTTGTTTCTTTTTTAATATAATTTATCCATGGTGATGGTGAATCTGACGTGCATAGTAGTGCGAAAAGGATTCTACTGAGGCCTCGCGACGAAGTCGAGAGGTTCAAGTCCGATCCTACCGATCTGGCCTCCTCCTTGAAACAAAGATAATTAATGAGGTTCAACCTCTCTGCTCCAATCTGGATGTTCTGTGGCGCTCAATCCCTGTTATATCCAAGAGTGATCTCTGGAGAAGGTGAGGAATCCATTCTTGAGCCCAAGTTCATGCACATTACATGTTATAGATCAACAGAATTGCTTAAGTAGGTAGTGCTGAGACGTTCGAGTTAGTTTATTCCAATTCTTCTACACGCTTGAGTATTTGAACCAAAGTCTGGAAAATGTATAAGTGGAGGAATCAGAGGAATATTTTGGAAGCTAAAGAGAGGTCGGATTTGTTAGGCAGAGGTATAGCCCACATGTTGCAAATATTTGATGAGGGGGGCTCTCAAGAAAATGGACTCTCTGTCAAGAATTCAAAGAGAATGCTCGAAGATTCGTATTCAAGTGGACTTCCTATCCTCTCCAAATATAATAATCAACGGGATCCGTTTCAAGGTACAAACTATAAACCCTCCCAATCTTGATAATCATTATATTTCCGTAAGTCAATGTAACAACATTTTTCTAAATTTGGCTTTTTTGAATTCTCACTTCTCACGTAAGGCTTTGCATCTTCTGAAATCTGAACACCGTAGGACTCTCCAATTTTGTACTGAGACTAATCGAGAGGCGCAATCGTGTTGAGAAGATGATGATGATGATACGTTTCCGTCCTTGAAGGTGAAAAGGAGACGAGGAAGACTATTGAGAACCACCAGCTTTAATTAGATGAGAGATTTTGCCATGAGTCTTTTTTTTTTTGTCAAAACCTTGTGCCTTCATTCATTCAATATAATCAGTCATTACAAGTAAGGCAAGAGCCAAAGTTTGAAGCAATACAGAAAGGGCATTCTCCAATGCCAAAAGGTGATAGAAAGAGTGATAAAAGGAGTACATCGACTGTAGAATCCAAGAGAGCTGTGAGCCATAGGCTTGGGAACCTAATGGTACATCGAGAAACCATCCCCGAGACTTCAAGGGACAGTTGAATGGTCACGGTCATCTGATATTGTGATGTTAACAAGAGTATCATTGCATCGATGTCCACCGGAGCAAAAGGAGCCACAACCGAAATATAATTAAAAAGGAGTATCATTACTTTTTTTTTTTGTTAAAAATATAATTTTAATGTTAGACTAATAAAATTTAATAAATAATAAATAATTTCCAAAAAAATAAATTCTCTCTAATTAATTAATTACCAAAATTAAAGGTATATAATTTTAAAAAATTATAATTTTAAAAAATTATATACCAATCAGAATTATAAAAAGTAAGATTTTAAATCTAATTATCCAAAAGAAAAAAAAAATCTCTGACACGGTTCCCAATGGAGAACCCCTGGTTCCCAATGGAGAACCGCTGGTTCCCTGATGGTCTTGCTTCCGCCCTGAGTCCGCCGCTGCTCACCGCTGGTGATAGCCCCCCCCAACCCCTCCTCTCCTCCCGCCTGACCCACCCGACCGTGATGCCTCCTATTCCCTTGCCCTCTTCCCTCCTTTGTCCTCCACTGCTGCCAAACCGCTGCAAACTGCCAAATCTCATCGGGCTGTAGTAGTTGGTCCTGCTGTGGTACCTGCAATAAATCCTTCAACTACCGATGTAGAGATGCACACGGTTGGTACTTCACCTCCCCCTAAAGTCAACCCTTCACTGGAAAACCCTAGAGCTGCTTCTACTTTTACGGATAAAGCAACTATTACAGGAAAAGCCACTGTAACTGAGAAATTTACTATTCTTGCGCCTAAGTCAACTTCTCCACTCCACACTAATAAAGCTTCAGCCTCCTTTCCCCAAGCCTCTTCCCCCTCTTACCCCCACAAATCCGATCCAACTCTCATCTCCCCCCAGATCTATTCATCCTCCCGCTAGAACTCGTCCCCCTAAAGCTAAAGGTATCGAAATCCCCATAACTACTGCTAGTTCTTCTTCGAACCAAGGAAGTTCGGAGCCACACTTAAAACCTACTATTCGTTCCCTCGATGATAAACTAAGAAAATCTTCTGAGCGATCCTTAAAACGAGTTACTCTTGTATCCTATACGGAAGCAGGTAGGCCCACCACTCACATACCAGACTCGGTGTTCCAAAGAGGAGCTGAGAGTTGCATAAGACCATCAATACTGGCAGTAACGCTCACTGTTACTCAAAATATTATATTTTAATTATTTTAATTAAATATTATTATATATTTAAATAATAAATATGTAAAACGAAAATTGACCAATCATACATTGGGTTATGTAAGAGGAACGATTCTTAAAATGCTTCCTAAAGAAACGTTTCTTACTTTTTTGTTTGTTTTATTATTATTATTCTATTTTTAATTATGAGTACCTTTAAGAGTATCGATGACTAATGATGCTCTAAAGACTTCATCATTTGCTTCTTCAATGGTAGGTCCCCTCTTTACCACCAAATTCAGAGTGTCCTCAATCATAAGTGGGGTAAAGAAAACAAGTTGGAGATTCATGTTAATCACCTGTCTCGTTCTGCCCTTGTGAGGATTCCAAATGAGTACATTCACCAAAAGGTGCTCGAAAAATGCATATGGTACATTGGAGATTCCATGTTCCATATGGCCCCATGGTCCCCACATTACTCCACTACTACGCCTGTAATTGACTCCATCCCCATCTGGATCCACATGCGTGATATCCCGCTGGATCTCAGAACTAATGAAGGCATAAGCATTATTGTAGGTTTAGTTGGTGAGCCTATAGAAACGGATGATTTCACCATTAACCTAGTCAGCTTAAAATTGTCTCACGCTAAAGTGGTGGTTGATCTTACCAAAAAGTTGTCTGATGTTGTGGAGTTTACCAGAGACAACATACAAGTTGTTGAAGTTTGTATTGACTATCCCTGGCTTCCTCCTACTTGCACTCACTGCAAGGAGCTTGGACATGTTGCTCGTAATTGCCTCTTGCTTCCCCTACTCAGGATGAACCTGCCATCATTTCCGCCTCTTCCTCGAAAGGTAAGCGAGTGGTAGGGAAATCTGATAAAACTATACCCACAAGCCAACAACAATTGAAGGCTAGTGCGGCTTCCCAAGTAAGCAAGAATCCTCTACCCTCTGTCACCAAGTCGACAACTCTATCCACCCCACCTCTGGCCCTGCAAAAGATAGCTGAATATTCGAACTCGTTCTCTCCCTATCTCTTAAAACTGCATCTCTGGACTATTCTCAACTCCCTGCTTTTTGTAAACAGACTGACCCTTCTTTTATCCCTCCCATAACTCCACATGTTCCCTTAACTCCCTCAACATCTATAGTTATTGCCCCAACTACCACTCACCAGCTACCCGTTTCTTCACCCCTGCCCCACCCTAATAATTGTAATGACACCCCTTGGATAATTGGTCTTCCTGCCTCTTTTACCCCTCCAGTTGCTCAAAAACCCCCAAACCTCAAAAGATCTCGGTCCCACCCCTCCCTTCATAGCCCACCTTCCTCTTTGGATCATTCCCCTTCATCTAACCCTGATCCTTCTTCATTTGTGTATCCTATTCTTCCCTCTTCCCCTCTTTTGGTCCCACCGGCTACTACGAATGAGCTTCACATTGTTGGTGTAACGTCCGTGAACCGAAATCCCGGTTTGGGGATTGCATCGGTAGATGCAGGTTCAGTTTTGTGTGTTTTGACTTAAGTTAAACGCTGCGTTTTGGGCTAGGAAACCCCTAAATCGTGTGTAATCGACTCTTTTGTCTCATTAGCCAATTTTTGGTCGTTCTTGAGAGAAACAGAAGAGAGGAAAAAGTTCTTGAGAGTTCTTGGAGATTTTGGGAGATTTGTGGCGTTTCCTGGTGAGATCTGAGGCTTAGAACGCTGTAGGAGCTTGCAAGGAGTGTTCTATTGCTTGTTTGAGGTTCAGAATCGTCTTGGCAAAGGTAAGTGCAGGACCATGGCTTATATAAGCTAGAGAACTTTCTAATTTGCTTGTTGTGTGTTGTTAGACTTGTTAGATTGTTACTTTGGACGTTAGGAAGCTTTCTTGTGGCTTGGGATCGAGTTTGGTGGTTGTAGGAACGAAGATCCAGCGAGAAGCTTCGGGAAAAACACGATGCTCGGCATTGCATCGGTCGATGCATATCTTGCGTCGGTCGATGCAAATGCGAGGACGGCGCGTAAAACTCTAGGGTTTTCGTGTTATGTCGAGCATGCGTCGGTCGATGCAGATTGGGTGTCGGTCGATGCAAGTGTAACTTGCATTGGTCGATGCAGAGTCCTGGTTTGTTATTGTTGATTGTTGATTGTTGTTTGATGGTTAGAGATGTCTTTATTGCTTGTGTGTATAGCCCAGTAGATGGGAGGATTGCCTTAATGAGTGTTTATAAAATACTCATGCATTGTAATATGTGTTTGTGGTGCAGGTAAAGGAGGTGTGATCGTGGAATCAAGGCAATGAAGAGGAGAATGTTTTAGGGACTCGGTTTGATGTTGTCTGGCATTGCTAGGTTGCTAGAGTTGGGTCATTAGAACATTGATAGGTTGCTGGTTCTATGTTTCCTGTTATTTGATTATTGGATATTGTTGATGTTATATTTATTGGTTATATTACTGGATATTTATTGGATATTGAGATTGGTTGTTCCGCTGATGATTGTGATTGTGGTTAGGTGGCTAGTGGGTATGGGACCACTAGTTGTAGTTTATTTATTATATTATATTTATTTGTTATTTATAAAAAAAAAAAAAAAAAAAACGGGTCGGGTCGTTTCAGTTTGGTAGCAGAGCCCTTACGGTTCTAGGTTTGGGTTCACTAGGTTTCTGTTGTGATGTTTGGGATTGCATGTCTTGATTGATTATGTGAGTTATTCAATTGTGTGTGGCATGGAGTCTTAGAACATCCTCTTCGAGATGACTGTGTGATTCCACGGTGAGTTTATGCTTTATGTGTTTAATAGAAATTGTTTGCTTAGTCTTTTGTTCATGGTAGTGCAGATGGCTAGAGATGGTGTTGTTGCTGGTCGTGGTCGTTGACGCGGACGTGGTCGTGGTAGGGGCAGAGTATTTTGAGAAACTTGTGATTGTATTAATTAACTGGAAAAACATGTGTGTTTACATCATAGTTTCGATGCTTAAATAGATAATACAATAGACGCAAATAAGAGTTTTTTCTCTTCTACTTGTGAAGACAATATGACACAATCTAAACATCACGACTCTTAACTGGAAACTAACTTATACAAATGTGACTTTATGTTATACAAAACTCAATTATGTCCAACATGGAGAATGTGAGGAATCCTGTCTTGAGTCCAAGTTTATGCACATTACATATTAATAAATAGTTGTGTAGATCATCTACATATTAGTGAGGAATCCTTTCTGGAGTCCAAGTTCATGCACATCATCTACATTAATAATACAAATTTTTTGTTAAATTTATCATATACTTACGTAATTACGAAAACAACGATATTCCTGCATATTAAAAATAAATAAGTATCACAACACAATAGATAATTGTGTTATAACAAAGTACAAAAAAATAGATTTTCCTTCTCAATAATAATATAAGTGATATATATATATATATATGAATTCTTAAAAAAATGATGAGATTAAAAACAAAATCATGTGATGTATACCGAATATCCATCTTCCGTATATCTTAAATGCCCTTTAATTAAAGGGCAAATACAACAAAACAGTAAAAACAATCATCTAATTTCAAATAATGTAAGAGATATATATAATTAGAGGATATGCTGAAATGAATATGATATAAGTTCCCTTTTTAATTCGAAAACAACTATTTATTAATATGTAATGTGTAACTACAATATGATAGTTAGGATACGGTTCCCAGGTCAAATTTAGATTATTGAAGATAATAGTTGCTATCGGAGGAGCTGTTGGTATAGGGATGCTAATCCACTTCACTAAACTCACTGTGGGAGATATTCTCCAATGTCTACTGATGTTCATCCCAACCGGATGAGCACTGCTCGAGATTGGTATAGTTGGAAAACACTTAGTGAATTATTTAGGGATTTGGGATTACTATAAAGAGACTTCCAGAGTTTATCACTATGGAACCAGAGTCCTAATTATGAGTCCAGTTACATTCATTGCCTGGTTTCCGTTCATCTCAGAGTTGCATACAAATATGTAATGTGCATAGGGAGCCAATAGTCCAACCAAAGCAACATCAACCACAAGACCAACTAAAAGATCAGCAGCATACAACTCAAACTCTGACCATAAGTCTTCTCCTTTCTTCTGTACTTCTGCAAAAGTTGCGCAGTAAGAGTCTATGGCTACATGCATTCAATCCGTAGATCTTTCACATTCAATTCTAGGACACAATAATCCAATTGTTAAGCTTAACCGTTGACACACCTCAGTTCCAACTTTGAAAAGAAACGAAGGATCTGCAAGCATTCTATTTTGAAGCATCGCACATAACCTAATCAAAAACCCAAGCGGCCAAAGAGAACCCTGCAAACATGAATACATCAATCATACAATTAAAATCATAAAAATCAGAATCATTTCCACATTTTTCCAAAAATCAAGAAACCTGTAGATCAAGGTAACGAAGAAGGAACAGTTTCCGAATCCCAACGGATTTAGCAGCCTCCAACATATCCTCCGGTAACATAAACCCTCTACGTTCTGTCTCTTTCATAACTTCTTCAAACTTCAAAATCGGACCACACTCTTTCTCCTCAGCTTTATTTGCTTCATCCTCTCCATCATCTCCTTCTCCGTCATCTTCTCCTCCTCCTCCGCCTCCGTTACCACCATTTCCACCGCAGTCGTTATTCCCATTCTCATCACCATCATCAAGCTCCGTGGTTATACAAAAAGAAAACATCCACCTTATGTAGTTTTTCTGAAGACACAAAACAACCGTTGCCACTTCCTACACTAACGTTGCAACTTCCTACACTAACAACGTTCCTGACAAGTCACGGTTAACACATAACGTTTGACTTTACAACACACTTAATAATATAGTTATATAAAATAACATAAGCCTAAACTCAATTATTACCAACAGATTCTACGTTTTTTATCTTTTTAAGTAGTTGCATACCATTACTGGTTTTAAGTTTGCAGAAATTGACATACTATATGCATATATTTGTGGGGTTTGTTGGCCATTGTCTCTTTGTGGTGGTTGTATAATGGCGAGTGTCTCTTTGTGAGGAATCTTTGCTTGTGTCCAAGTTTATGCACATTACATATTGTAGTTTACACATTACATACTAATAAATAGTTGTGTAGATCATGTACATACTAGTGAGGAATCCTTTGTTGGGTCCAAGTTCATGAACATCATCTACATTAACAATACAATTTTTTGTTAAATTTATCATATACTTACATACTTACTTAATTACGAACTAATTACGAAAACAACGATATTTCTGGATATTAAAAACAAATAAGTATCATAACACATTAGGTAAGAATTGTGTTATTATTTTGTTATAACAAAGTACAAAAAATAGATTTTCCTCCCAAATAATATAAGTGATATATATATATCTATATATATATATATATAGGAATTCTTATAAAAAATGATGAGATTAAAAAAAAAATCATGGTGATGTGTACCAAATATCTATCTTTCGTATATCTTAAATGTCCTTTAATAAAAGCACAAATACAACAAAACAGTAAAACAATCTTTTAATTTCAAATAATGTAAGAGATATATATAATTAGAAGATATGCTGAAATGAATATGACAGAAATTCCCTTTTTGATTTGAAAACAACTATTTCTTAATATGTAATGTATAACTACAATATGATAGTTGGGATATGGTTCCCAGGTCAAATTTAGATTATTGAAGATGATAGTTGCTATCGGAGGAGCTGTTGAGATGGAGATGCTAATCCATTTCACTAAACTCACTGTGGGAGATATTCTCTAATGTCTACTGATGTTCATCCCAACCGGATGGGCACTAACTGTGCATTTCTCTTATTGATTAAAAGGGGGAAAAATACCATTTTATTAAATAAGAAATAATTTCGTGCATAACCGGATAAATTACATGTTACTTGAAAACTATAGAATCAAATATACTTAGTAAACAGTAAAATTCGGTTATGATACTGGTTTAAGTAAACTAAACGATTTTATTTCTCGCATAATAAATACACACGCCTCGTCTTTGTTATGGTATATATATATATATATTGACTGGTAACTATATTTTTCTCCGAGACCAATTTGGAAATTCTAACTAGTTTTTCAAAAATATTAATTGATGATATAATATCAAAGATTATTTGGAATTGATAACTCTCTAATTCAAATTCTTGCTGACACATTGTATATTAAACCGACCTTTTTTCTAATCCTAGAATTATGTTTAGCAATTGTTTGGTTTGGTAACTTGGTATGGGTGACAACTGTAAGAACCCTACATAGGGAAGGTATGATGGAATTAAAACACTTGATTGTCACTCAAAATTCTCCTAATATAAGAAAAATAAAAAACAAATTCTCATTCATGGAAAATAAAAACCTACACATCAAATCTTTTTCAAATATTGAATAAAAAATATAGTGTATCAAGGTAGACGCGACGGGTGCAACCGTGCAGATGGATTTTGGGTCTCTTCACATCAAATTTGATATAGGTATTGCCGTATTGGTTATCGAATGGTATTGGTTAAAAGAACTAATCATATTTTTCTCAATTGTTAAATATAACACATATAAGTGTCATAGTTTGATTGTTTGACTAATATTTTGCTTGTCATCATCATCTCCAATTTAATCACTGTTTTTAAATTTGGATTAGACTTGCATTGCTAAAATTCTTCATTTTCTTTTACAATAAAATTTAATACTTTATTCCATAATTTTTATATAATGTTTTTATTTTCACATATACTTTTATCTTCAGAATTTTGTACAATTAATCGTATCTTATTCTTCACAACTTGTCTAAGTTGATCTCTCCTGTTATTGAAGACTCACTTAGAAACAAAACTATTTGAAAAGCTTCAATCCATTGAGACTGGTCCGGGAACTAATCGTCAATCGCCATTACGTTTAAGCATCTCTAGTTCTTCCCGTATAGCAGCCACCCACTCATCATTATTCAATGGTTCAGCAAGCTTAACCAGTTCAAGACTGAATACCAGACAACTAAGGTTCTTCAGTACATTGCAGTTATCAATCATATCACCAACAACCTCATCAGCAAGTGTTATGACTTTAGCTTTCCGGTAAACATGTTTGTTGCATTCCTCCGAAACAACAACACCATAAGCATACTCAGATGATATGCTCTCCTGACTCCTCCCTACACCTTCATGTAGAATGGAACCTAGTTTTAAAAGTTCTCTCAACTCTGCAGTGATAGACCTAGTAGCCTCCTCTGTAGCTCCGCCCTCCTGAGAGATACCAGACTGTTGCAGTTTGCAACAAACATCACACCTCCGATCTGCAACATCATTAGCAACATCGACAGACAAGGTTCCAGATGCAAACCTATGACTACTAGCATTCTCCAATGCACAACTCTGTCCAGTGGTAGCAATACGCATGGACTCTGAGAAAGTAAGCATGGTCTCAAACACACCACCATCAGTAGATCTCGTAACTCTGCCCTTGAATTAATCCTTCTAGCATCTTTTTGATGGATGTGATTCTTACAGTTTCCAGAATATTGTAGCTCACTCTTAACAGCACCTCGTTGGTGCACACCTTCTGAGATCATGTCTTCAAACACCAAAGAAAAATTCTGATTGAACTCCTTGGCATGTGGATTGGATGACCTCCCCATGTAGCAACTTTTCTCAGATCGCTGACCTTCATGTGTGACATTGTCGTGGTCATCAGCAGCCTTACACTCGTTCTTGGTGAAACAACTGACTAATTCTGACTCATTCTAATCAGATTAGCATTCAAGCCCTCAACAAGATAGACATTATTCAGTACGGGCTGATCTTCACCACGAGATGTACCTTTACCTTTACGGCTTTACCTCTGATTTTACATTCAGCTCCATCTCCAAAGGTGACCATGCCACCAACATCTTCTTCAAGGGTGTTTATGTTCTCCTGATTTCTAGTCATGTACCTTGAGTAACCAATGACAAAGTACCAATGCTTTCTTCGAACAGTCTGTTTATCATCACTAGTATGAACAACATAACAATACACATCATGCGTCTTGATGTACACTATTCTGTGTCGTTTGACATTTATGTGACATCCCTTTATATGTGTGACTATTGTACCAAGCAGCTTTGTAGTGATTTAGACTTCCACAACAAGAGCATTATGTACTTCTGCTCTGCTCTAATCTTAGCAGGCTAGCGTTAGCTTCTAATCTTGTCTTCGTATTCACAGATCTGAAGCTTAAACAATTGCTAATTGTGGCACAAGAAGATCCAAGATAACACACTGATCATGCTTCTTGATGTAGACTCAGTTGACTCGTCTACTAACATTGTGGAACTTCTTTTGGCGTATAAGTTGGGTCATAAGATTCTGAAATTTCTAACAGTCAGCCTTAATGTGACCAGTAACACCACAATACCAATAATTGCGCATTCGACTTTTCAGAATATTTACTGCAGCCATTTGTGAAGTCGTCTGCAAACTAAACTCAAACACTCTACTAACAGTGTCACCTCTGATTTGTAGCATTGTTTTTTCATGATTCTTGCCAGCAATCTTCTGACCATATCCAGACTTATTGACCATACATGTGTGACCTCATGAGTTTTCTCCATGATTATTTATACCACACTTTGCAATAACAGTACCTTTCGTGAGTGGTCAATAGCTTGTCTAGATATTTTTCTCCTTTACTTAGTATTTTGCTATTCTTCAGTTGATGATCAAGATGCTGCTGCAACACAGATGAATTCATCTTCTTCTCAGACATTACTTTTTCAAGAGTGAAGAGTCTTTGAAGCAACTCTCATTCTCAGACACCAGATCATGATTCTCCTTCTTCTAATGATTCATATCCTTCAACAGATCGATTCTTGTTCTTCTGCAGATAGTCCAACCTCATCATCCTCATATTCCAAACCAGATTTCTGATTCTCTTGCTCATAATCAGTATCACTTCAAGTCACACACGATCTATGCATTGATTCGGATACCTCTATACAATCAGTCTTCGTGTGACCATAGCCTTGGTAGTTATAATACTTCAGCGCACTTCTCATATCAAGCATTGGACATTCTGATTTGAATTGCCCAAAACCTTCACATTTGGCACACTGCTCATCTGACTTTTGTAGATCTTTCATGCATTAGACCTTGAGAGTGAAGGTTTGTGCAAGTTGTCAATTCTTCAACCTCGTGAGATGCTACTTGACAAGCAAATCTTCTTCGCCTTGGCCTTCTTACTGTTCTTCTTCTGCAAGTCATCTGCCTGCATTATCCCCACACATTGATCAACCTTCTGACCATCAGACATCAACACACCTTTACCACCAGGTTTGTGAGACTGAAATCTGAGTAACACACTTCTGAGAGATTCCTCAACATTTTTCTTCGCCTTGTGTGCCCTCTTAAGTACTTTATCCTTTAAACAAAGAAAACCTAGCTTCTTGTCAATATCATCAGATGATAACATATCAAATATGATCTGTATGACACTACTGGCTTCTTCATAAGCAGCCTTCAAGACATCTCAAGCTTCTTTCGTCGATGCATAGTCTTTCACCATCTTGAACAGATCCATCAACAAGCAGCTATAAATAGAGGATAACGCTTCAACATTATGTCTCGCGTTAAACTTCTCATTAGTTGTCCATAGCTTGCAAGGCTTCGCCAAAATCTTCCCTCTCACCTTTGTTCGTGTTGGATGTGACCACCCATCTTCCACAGTGAACCGAATTTTCATATCACGACTCTGAATCATTTGTGTGATATGTGCTTTCCAGCCGCCACAATTCTCAGCGTCAAGCATCACCTGATCGCTTTCATCAATGAACTGTTGTGGTTTCTCCATACCTTGCCACATGATCTTACATGTTGAAAAGACGAACAAATTTTTTTATCAGGTGTTTGTTCTGATACCAATTGAAGTGGTCTAGAGGACACAACAACACGTTGATTTACGCTTAGAACACGCCAAGAAAACACTGACAGTAGGTACCTTTTTTTTTACATACGGCTTGTTGTGGGATATTAGAGAGTGTTATCAAGACGAATGGTGCTAGTACGGGGGTTGTTTTATATGGTTTCTTCAAACTTCTGCAAATCAAGAGAATGCTATGACTGATTTGCTTGCTTTCGAGTATTTTGCTAACATGGAGGATAATGTGTTGTCCACACCAGAGCCAGAGAAGCATAACATATTTTTTTATCAGGCGTCTGTTCTGATACCAATTGAAGTGGTCTAGAGGACACAACAACACGTTGATTTACGCATAGAACGCGCCAAGAAAACACTGACAATAGGTACCTTTTTTACATACGGCTTGTTGTGGGATATTCGAGAGTGTTATCAGGACGAATGGTGCTAGTACGAGGGTCGTTCTATATGGTTTCTTCAAACTTCTGCAAATCAGGAGAATGCTATGACTGATTTGCTTGCTTTTGAGTATTTTGCTAACATGGAGGATAATCTGTTGCCCACCACCACCACCAGAGCCAGAGAAGCATAATTGTGATGAGTCAGCACTTGTTTCGGAAAACCAGTTCATTGCTCAACATCCAGTATTGTTTTCTTCAGAATTTTATCGTCTGTTTTTCTTCTTTTTCTTCTTGACTTGACTTGCACTCATACATTTTCAGGGTTCCTCTAGGATCATGGTTTCTATTCCAAACATCAACAATGCGCAAGTCATTAAGAATACAATGGAGTCGTTATCAGAAAATGTGGCAGGTTTGAAGCAGAAAATAGCTGGGGTGATCCATATTCCAACCATTATACACGAGTTAATTGGGTTGTTAAAGGCCGGCAAGTCACTTGCATATCACAATGTGGGAGCAGGAGTAATCTTAGCAGTGTCTTGTGAGAATGGTCCATGGAAGCAGCCAGGGGAAATGACGTTGTGTCACCAAATAATTATTTAAACAACATTTTTTAACATGCAAATGTGCCCATCTGCTTTTTGATCGATCATGGAAAAAAATATTTATCTTATAAGCATTACTAGCTGTATGTATAAAAGCATTACTTACTAGTTGTATGTGTAAAAGCATTACTAATTGTATGTATTAAACCAAATCGTTTATTTCATACGTACGATTAAGGATCATAAATCAGATAACAAGAAGACTCCATGAAGACAAATCGAAAATGTTGTATCGAGTATTCGGATTAAAAGAATCCGGTCCACATCATGAACTATTACTAATGAGACAAACAACATCCCCATCAGATTAGAGACTCCTCAAAAAGACATCAACCCTAGGCTAAATTACTATCCGGTTCGTAACAAAACCGAACCGGTTTATTACTGGACGCCGGACAATTTAGCCCAATCTACAAATTGCATACCGCCATATATATTGTTAGCAAACCGGACTCCCACCGTGAATGCCATGGCGACCACAGGGATGCGTTTGGCCGCACTAGAACCCTCCACGACACGTTCGAGGCCGTTGACGATTTGGTAACGCGCATTAGAAGATAAGCCAAGGAACACACCTGAACAGAAGCACAATAACGAGAAAAGACTGAGTCTATGTAATCAACAACAAATTCATAGAGTAAGTAAACTTCAAGATTGTGTCTGAGATCTGCAATTCAATTACTTCCGTCCCCATGCATCTAATAATGCAAACAACAGGAACAATCTAGCTAACACCTTCAATGAGAATTGTAAGCTTAATCGATTCTTGGTATCATTTGGCAATTCAGGTACTTTACTTTCTTAGAAACTACGCCTAGTTAAGAACCCTATGGCTGATTAGTGATATCAAGAACAATTCGGAAAAAGAATAAGACAACACAATATTGATGGTTCAAAGCTGTTAGAATTCATTCAATATCAAAGGAGAAAAGCTTCAATGACGACTCTGCAGATCAAAGTTAGAGATCAAAAGTAAAGCTTACCCCAAAGAGCAGCGCTTTCGAAAAGAGGTGGAATAGGGACGTCTTCCTCTGATTTCTTCACACTCCTATTGACATAGGAAACCCCAAATTATGTATCATTGAAGCATAGTTTTAATTAGACAATCAACAAGTGTGTTAGATCACATCATATGAAACCACAGAGAAACTCAAAAGATTCATTTCATCATTCAGAAGTAGCAAGATAAGGTCGATGGTGAAAGAATACCGTTTAGCCGTCATGATCAGATTTGCAATTCCTTGACCGATGAGGCCGCAGCCAAATCCAACCGACCCATACAAGAGTCCCTGGACGTCAAATCACATCAATTAATTAAACCAAAGGTAAGGAAGATCCACAAAGAACATTAAAGCTAGCAATAGTTCTTCTCTATACCTTGTAGAAGAAAGTTGCAATGCGCTGGTTAACTGAGAATTTACAACCTGGTCTTTGAGCTTCAAAAACACTTCACATGTACCCAAAAAAAAAAAAAAAAGCATATATAAGGACATGTCATCCTGAATATGTAGCCACCAGCTCGATAGATATCAGTGGGAACAGTTAACCCATTTGTACATTACTTGGAGCCAAAAACGAGAGAGAGAGAGAGAGAAAGAGAGACAGAGATAGTCTTACCTGCTAGGAAGGGAAGCACAAGCACGTTTAAGGTCTTTAAATAATCCTGTTGATGCCACGGATGGCTTCCCAATACGTGCATAGGGAGCCAAAAGTCCAACCAAAGCAACATCAACCACAAGACCAACTAAAAGATCAGCAGCATACAACTCAAACTCTGACCAGAAATCTTCCCCTCTCTTCTGTACTTCTGCAAAAGTTGCACAGCAAGAGTCTATGGCTACCTGCATTAAATCCGTAGATCTTTCACATTCAATTCTTTGACACAATCCTAGATAAGTAGTAGTCCAAGAACAACAATGTTAAGCTTAACCGTGGACACACCTCAGTTCCAACTTTGAAAAGAAACGACGGATCTGCAAGCATTCTATTTCGAAGCATCGCACATGACCTCATCAGAAACCCAAGCGGCCACACAGAACCCTGCAAACATTGTTACCCTCAAATATGAATACATCAATCATACAATTACAATCATAAAAAGCAGAGTCACTCCCACATTTTTTCCAAAAAGCAAGAAACCTGTAGATCGAGGTAACGAAGAAGGAACAGTTTCCGAATCCCAACGGATTTAGCAGCCTCTAACATATCCTCCGGTAACGTAATCCCTCTACGTTCTGTCTCTTTCATAACTTCTTCAAACTTCAAAATCGGACCAAACTCTTTCTCCTCAGCTTTATCTGCTTCATCCTCTCCATCATCTCCTTCTCCGTCATCTCGGCCTCCTCCTCCGCCGCCTCCATTACCACTATCTCCACCGCCGTCGTTATTACCATTCTCATCGCAGCCATCACCATCATCAAGTTCCGGCTCCAAATCGCTTAAAGTCTCATCCTTTAAGCCACTATAAGCCCACTCCGGTACCGATCTACCAGAGATTTCACCCGAAACCACATCCGATCCCACACATCGGAATCTCATGTACGGAGAAGAAGACAAGTCCGAATTCAAATGGATCCGTCTAGATTCAATACCAGGGCTTCTACGGAAACAAACCGATCCAATTCCAAACCTTTGACCGGCTCTGCATTGCTTTCGCAGCTGTACACTGTTGAACCCATCGTTGTAGACATTCGAAACGTGGGAGATTTTAAGGGAAATAGACATTTTGCCTCTTCCTCTATTCTCGAGGTGATTCTATGATCTATGGATGAGAAGATCAATACTCAGAGTCCAGAGATGCTTAAAAGCTTCAAATGTTTGAAATGGACCCGGTGATGGTGACGCAGTTATGTATATGCTATGCGTTTATTTTTTTTAATCAGTTGCGGAGGTTTTAAGGGTTTTGAAAATAGTACACAATGCTTTCCTTATTGAGAAACGAGACAAGAGATAGAGAGAGAGAATTATCAGGTACGGTTGTGTCTACCGAATGCTTATTGCTTTGAAACTCTCTTTCTCATTTTATTACAGCACCGGCCTAAATTGTAAACTGCAATCCCCATGATTGATTTTAAACATTTCTCAAATGATAAAGGTAAAACCAAAACTATTTTTTTACTGGTCACACAACACACAATGAACCTTTTAATTAGGGATGTCAAAGTTGATAATCCGATCCGACCCAACCTATACTCGCATGGGTTGAAGAGTTTCGTAGGCGGGTTTAACCCAACCTATTTATTATAATGGGTTGAATTTATATACTCAAACCCAATAATATAAAATTCAATGGCTAAATGGATTATATGGATCACCCATACCATATATTATATATATATAATAAAATAAAATAATTAATAATAAAATCATACCATATATTATATAAAACAGAATTATAGAACCAACCAAAGTTTTCAACCTTAAGAAAATAATAAGTCATTCTTAATTTAAAATAAAAATCATTCTTAATTTAAAATAAAATTATCTACACTTGAATCTTCTTTAGATGATCTAATCAGATTCTACATATTAATATATACATATTAGTTGCAAAAAGAAGATATTTTACATATTAATATATATATACATATATATTATATATATACATATATTAATTTTATTTTTTCTGATTAACCTATGGCTAACCCATAACCCTAATGGGTTTACCCCGCTAAACTCACAAACCTATTGGACAAACCCTCAATACCCATTTATTTATATGGGTATCAAAACTTAACCCGTACCTGTTAAAATAATAGATAAACAGGGTAAACCAATGAGTTTCTACCCATTTTAACATCTCTATTTCTAATGCAAACAGTTTGTTTTAATTAGTTAACAAATGAGATATTACGATTTCATAAGTCCAACTTGAGTTTTTTTTAAAAAAACTGTTCAAAGTAACCATATATGTCACTAGAAAATTATTGAAAACTCGTCACAGTACTCATAAGAACATAATATTCTTAACGAAACTAGGAAAACTCCAAATCTCACGAGTTCGTTTACCAATCCCATGAACACGTCTAAATTCATCATCAGCAATTCCTTCGATGTACACTCTTCGTAGGGGGAGACAGAGAAGAACCATAGGGGTCAGTTGATCCTGATGGATTTTAAAATTTTCTTTAAACTTTAGTTAAAATTTTGAAATTGACTCATGTCCAATAAGATAATTGACCCCTATATATATATTTTTTAATACAACACTTATACATATTAAGCCTAGTCCTTTAACGTAAATCAACATTTGTAATTGTGATTTTTAAGTAAGCTAACGTTTCAGCTTCTTCCTTTTTGTTTTTTTTTGTTTCTGTTGAAGTTGAAAGACTGCTTTTGTTTTAAAAAAATTTAGTTAAGATTTTATCATGACCCTGATGAATATAAATCGTGGCTCCGCCAATCGTATGCTCTCTCTTTGAAAATCGTAATACCAAATACTAAACGGTATATATGACTTTAACCGTGAATCAATCATAATAAGCTCACCTGTACGAATCTCTCCCTTAAGGTTAACGTAATCCTCAACTAAATCATCCAAGTCATCAGGTTGGGCACACCGCAACTCAGACCATTCTTGTTTCTCAGCATCTTCTAAAATCCACAACACCATCTCATCGAATGTCAAATCAACACAGCCCAATTTCCCATTGTAGTTTAAAAGAGAAGAAGAATCATACGATTCTTCGGGTGCTTGAATCAGGTCCAGCTTCTCAGATCTAACATCGAATCTAATTATTCCTGAGCTGCCTTCAGCTATATAGTATATATCACCATTGATGCATATCCCTTCATGGACATCGTGATATCTAACATCTTGGGTGATTTCAATCTTTCTCCACTCTTTTTGTTGAGACTGCAATGTGAAAACGTAATGCTCCAGTTGGAAACCTTTTCCCAAATGTAACGCGCTGTCAAAATTAAACACCATTACACACAACACTTTGTATTGATCTCCTACCGGATCGTACCCGAGACGTGCGTACACTTGTCTCCCGTTGGAGACAACATCCGGCAGTTTCACTATTTGTCTAGTGGTCGGATTACAAACCGCGATCGAAGAGCCACGCGTGCAGCAGACGAAACCGTTCACGGGACGAGTTCTGATGTAGTAGACCAGCTCCGAGATCGTCATGTCGTGTCTGGCGACAACCGTGGGGAATTTGTTGTTTCTTTGGTGTTCTGGAGCTGAGAAGATGAAACGTTTCCGCGAACCGAAGTGTTTGAAGGTTAAAAGGAAACGAGGTCGAGTCTTTGACCTAACCAGAAACGAGTCCGCGAAATCTTTACTGCGGATGATTGAGAACCACAGCTTCGACACATACTGAAATCGGATGAGGGCTTCCCCTGGAAGTCTACAGAGTATCTCTACGGTGAGTTCAAAAGGGATGAAATTTGTGGAGCTTCCGGAACCTTCTTCCATGGTCGAGATGGTGGTAAATCGCTGTGATGATCCACAACCCTATAACCAAAATACAAAATTATTACATGGAGAACTAAAGAAGTAAAGATGTAGTTATTTACAATATTTAATTATGTTAAATAACCCATTATGCTGCTGATACAGTATACTGGTAGGCCCATCTAAAGTGGACTTACTGTAAGTGTTTACAAGTTTCAACTCAAGATTTTGGTAGATAGAGGAGTATCATTTGTTATTTCATCTATAACTTGGTGATCAAGAGGATACCAAAAGGCAATAAGAGAAGAGTTCACTTAGAGAAAATGAGTGGAAGAAGGTTGCAATATCAGCCGATGAAGTTAACAAATGTGTATATTAAACAGGGAAAAGCTTGGAAAAAATAGAACAAGAAAATAAGTTCACTGAGCCTTTACTTACATACAACTTGTAAGTTGTCATCATTTATTCACTTTCGTAATATTGGTACTTATCATGGGTAGTTACAGATCAACCATTTTTATTTCTACATATACATCACTCACTTCATTGATAAACATTTGTAGTTATATAGAGAAGCCAAGACCGAAGCAAGAAACCGGTTTTTCAAAAGGACAATTCAAAAGAAAACGGGGGACTTTATTTGGTTTCTTAAGTTAAATCATCATCCGAGGTATGTCTTTAATATTTTTTTTCTGCGTAGTATTTAGATGTTTCTTCTCTTATAACTTGAAGCTATCAGTTCTTTGGTTTTATGGCTGTAGCAGATTTCGTTGCTCATGGACTTCAATAATGAGTGAACATACAATAATTTTCTTTCGTTTGACAACGTTGTATCGCAATGCATTGGACCGACACATGCATCTACTCATCTGTGCATATGCATAAATGATAAATCCATTCATTCATGTCCACTCATCTGTGCATACATACATGCATTCATTCATTTATGGTGCATACATACATTCTCTCATTCATGCATAATTGCTTCTTAGTTCACTGCTTGCTGATTTGATTCATTGTTTCCTCTACTGTTTTTGCTTGTCTCATTGGTTGCTTCTTTCATGGCTTGCATCCTTAAATTTTTAATTTATTTACTAGCCATAATTATGACTATTTAAATTGTGAATTAGTCTTTCATCTGTTTCAATATTTATTTGTATTTCTCTCTTTACATTTTAAAATTTGACCATTTCTACCTTGTTGTTTTTTTTATGATTTATAGGTGATATATTATACGTTGTTGTTGAACTCAAATTGGAATCTGTAAATCAGCCGGTGTGTGTGGCTTCAACAACTCCTTTGTAATGATCATCCAATCAATAAAAAGCTTTTTCGAGGAAAGGAAAAAAAAAAAGTTTAACTCAAATTGAACCGGACAGAGAATGAAAAGAGTAGAAAACACCGAAACTTCAATCATCTTCTCTGTAAAGGTAGACTTTTTCTTGTCCAAATTGAATGGCGACATATTCATTCGAATTATCTAACCGAAAATGTCATCAATATCAATCGTTACTCAACATCTTATTGACTAGTGATCCAAAACCAACTAAGTATTTCATCTAGACAAATCAAATACCTTTACTTCTCATATCCATCCATCTATACATGCGATTAAGTTTCTAGAATCAAAGCAATGTTCTCTTGTTCTCTTCCTTCTTTTTATACAATCTTCTTGCATAGATAGTTTCTCTGAAGTAGAGCTTCAACCAAGATTTTCGGATAGAGTTGCTTTTGAAATACGTAAATGTAAACCAAACAAAAGTCATATGATTGAATTGAATGGAACAAAGCTAATGAAATCTCATCTCACAAATACCTAATATTCTCAACGAAACCATGAAAACTCAAAATCTCAGGAGTTCGCTTACCAATCCCATAAACACGTCTAAATTCATCATCAGCAATTCCTTCGATATCCATTCTTCGTAGGCTCTCTCTTTGAAAATCATAATACCAAACACTAAACGGTATAGATGACTTTAACCGTGAACCAATCATAATAAGCTCACCCGCACGAATCTCTCCCTTAAGTTTAACGTAACCCTCAAGTACATCATACAAGTCAGAAGGTCGGGCACACCTTGTCACAGACCACTCTTGTTTCTCAGCATCTTCTAAAATCCACAGCACCAACCCATCGAATCTATCATATTTTATACCGCCCAATTTCTCGTTGTAGTTTAGAAGAGAAGAATCATCGTACAATAACCTAATACGTGTTTTTTCAGGTGGTTGAATCAGGTCCAGCTTCTCAGATCTAACATCGAATCTAATTATTATTCCTGAGCTGCTTTGAGCTGTATAGTATAAAGCACCATTGATACATATTCCTTCACAGACATCGTAATAATATCTAACACTTTGGGTGATTTCAACATTTCTCAACAAATATCTAATAGTACTTTGGGTGATTTCAATCTTTCTCCACTCTTTTTGTTGAGACTGCAATGTGAAAACGTAATGCTCCAGTTGGTAACCTTTTTTCCCACGTTTAGCCCGGTCACTATTGATAATCATTACACACAACACTTTGTATTCATCTCCCACCGGATCGTACCCGAGACGTGCGTACACTTGTCTCCCGTTGGACTCAACATCCGGCAGTTTCACTATCTGTCTAGTAGTCGGATTACAAACCGCGATCGAAGAGCCACGCCTGCAGCAGACGAAACCGTTCACGGGACGAGATCTGATGTAGTAGACCAGATCCGAGATCGTCATGTCGTGTCTGGCGACAACCGTGGAGGTTCTGTCGTTTCTTTGGTGTTGTTCTGGAGCTGAGAAGATGAAACGTTTCCGCGAATCGAAGTGCCTGAAGGTGAAAAGGAAACAAGGTCGAGTCTTTGACCTAACCAGAAACGAGTCGACGAAATCTTTACTGCGGATGGTTGAGAACCACAGCTTCGACACGGCTTGGAATCAGACGAGGGATTCCCCAGGAAGTCTAGAGAGTATCTCTAAGGTGAGATCAAAGGGGATGAATTTTGTGGAGCTTCCGTGGAGGCGCTTACATGAGGGAGACGATTCTGAATCTTCCATGGCCGCTGGTGGTGATGATCAACACACACAACCCTAACAACTACAAAATTGTAAAGATGATGTTATTTACTCAAGTAACAATATTTACAATTTTTAACTATACATTACTAGCCCATTATGTTGCTGACAGGCCCATCTAAAGAAATGCTGATTTTGAGTTGACTAATCTTTTGTCTTCTTTGTGTCCGAAATGTTGACTTTTTTTAAAAAATGTGTGCAAAAAAATGCATTAATTTAGAGTTGACTTATGATAAAAAGCCGTATCGTTGTGTTACCTCATCCTTCAGACAAGAGCACTCGGCTGCGAAGAGGAGCTTAAAAGTGAGAGCCTTTGAGGGTGAGTCCCGATAACAATCAAAACTTCTTTTTTGGGTATGAACTAAATTTTCTGATAAAACGATTCATTCTCTAGAATTTGTTTTTTAATTTTTTTTTCTCTAATTTGGTTAGATCGAGAGAATTATCTTCGTTTAGGTAATCATTTCATTGTTGGTGTTTTAGAGTTTGAACTCAGGATTTTGGTAGATAGAAGAGAATCATTTGTTATTTCATCTAAATTTTTTTGGTAAAATTGAAAATTTGGATTTGGTCGATGCATTGCAGAAGGTACATCGTTGCCTCTTTGTCATGGCCGAGGCAGTTGTAGCATTTGGATTGCAGAAGCTATGGGAGCTTCTAATTCGAGAATCGAATAGGCTAAAAGGAGTCCATGAACAAGCTACGGAATTACAAAGCGATCTGAGACGGCTAAAATCGTTTGTGAAAGATGCAGAAACTAAGAAGAGTAAAAGCGAGACAGTGAGAAACTGTGTAGATGAGATTGTAGAGATTGTGTTTGATGCTGAGGACTTAATCGAGAGTTTTCTTATCAAAGAAGAGAAGCGTGTAAGAGAAAGAAGAGGGTTTAAGAAGCATTTAAAAAGTGTTTCTTGTATTACATTTGCTGACCAGGAGTTTGGTTCACAAATCAGAAGCATCATCATTAGGATCTCCAAGGTAATAGACAATATGGAGAAATTTGGAGTGAGAGAGATCATCGACAAAGAAGAAGAAGAGGAACTAATGGAGAGACGGCAATCTTTTCCTAGCGTTTCTGAAAGCAGCCTTGTTGGTGTGGAGCCTAGTGTTGAAGAACTAGTGAGTCATCTTGTTGGTGAGGATGGTGTTCAAGTGGTTTCGATATGCGGGATGGGCGGTGTTGGGAAAACCACTCTAGCTAGACAAGCTTTTCATCATGAGATGGTGCGGCGTCATTTCAGTGGATTCGCTTGGGTGTTTGTTTCACAGGAGTGTAGACAGAAGCATGTGTGGCGGGTGATGTTACAGAGCCTTAGGCCGAAAAATGAGGAACAGAGGATTTTGGAGATGACAGTGTCTGGACTCCAAGATGAGCTGTTTAAGCTACTTGAAACCGAGAAATGTTTGATTGTCCTTGATGATATATGGAGCAGTCCAGCTTGGGAGCTTATAAAGCCAGCATTTCCACATACATCAGGTGGCTCTTCTTGACCATGAATCATAATATTTTTTATGTAGGAAGTGTTAGAAGACAAAAGCCATTGTCTCATTGGTGTCTAATATTGAAACATGGTCAACTTTTCCAGGTAGCAAAGTAGTACTCACTTCTAGAAATGAGGGTGTTGGTTTGCATCCAGATCTAAAAGCCGTCATCTTTAGACCTAGATGTCTAACTCACGAAGAAAGCTGGGAAGTTTTTCAGAAGATAGCTTTGTTTGAGAGAAACGATATAGGTATGTCCATTAATGAGTTTGAAAGGTGTTTGCATTTTATAAAAGTAATCGAATGCTAAAAAAGAATGTGCTAAGAGTCTTATGTTTTGTGTGTAGAGTTTCAGGTTGATGATTTATTAGAAGAGATTCAACAAATGCTCAAACATTGTGGAGGGTTACCATTAGCTGTGAAAACTCTTGGAGGGTTGCTAGCTACAAAACGTACTGCGTCCGGGTGGAGAAAGGTACACAACAATATTGGATCTCATATTGTAGGAGAGATTGGTGAAAATGGGGGCATTGGTAGTTTGGTGTTCAATGTGTTATCTTTAAGTTATGAAGATTTACCTTGTCATTTGAAGCACTGCTTTCTTTACCTTGCTCATTTCCCGGAAGATTATGAGATACAAACAGAGACATTGTTCAATTACTGGATCGCAGAAGGAATAGTGATGGTGCATAATGAAGAGTCTACTATTGTAGATGTAGCTGAGGATTATCTAGAGGAGTTGGTTAAAAGGAGTATGGTATTAGTAGGGAAGAGGAACACTGTGACATCAAGAATTGAATCTTGTCGTCTGCATGACATTGTTAGAGAAGTCTGTTTGTTTAAAGCCAAAGAAGAGAATTTCATACAATTTTTCAATGCTCAGAGCCTTGTCTCGAATGCTACTAACGTTCCATCACCTGCTGTATCCACCAACAGATCACGCAGACTCGCTGTACATTTGGTTGATGATTACGAAAATGAACCTAGTATATTTCAGCAGAGACAGATTCAAAACCCCAAAGCAAGGACCCTTTTGTATATCACTAGAGACTTCAGTCCTTGGATATTATCAACCGCAAGTTTTCGAGGATTACGATCACTTCGAGTCTTGGATCTCTTTGGAGCTCAATTCAGAAGACGCAAGTTACCTAAGAGCATAGGGAAGCTCATCCACTTGAGGTACCTGAGTTTGAAAGAGACAAACTTGTCTGAATTGCCGTCTTCTCTGGGGAATCTAGTGCTGTTGGTATATTTGAATTTAGAGATTTACGAGACAGTGGTTCACATACCAAAATGTCCTAAAGAAGATGAAGAAGCTGAGATATCTTATGTTACCCGACGAACTAAGCACTAAAACGAAGTTGGAACTAAGTGCTTTAGTGAAGTTGGAGGCCCTCCAGAATTTCTCACTACATCACAGTAGCGCTAACGATCTCATCAATATGACCAAACTAAGAACTTTGTGGGTCTGTTGTGCCTCCGTTAACCCTGGAGAGGAAGTTTTACCTTTGTCGCTCGGTGCATCACTGAAACAGTTGGAGGAGTTGATGTTATACAACAAAAGAAACGGCCAGGCCCAAGGCGTGAAGATTGATGCAGGAGCCTTTCTTTCAGGTTTTCAAAGACTCAACCAGCTAAGTTTAGATATAAAGATAGATAAGTTACCTAATGAACTTCAATTCCCTTCCCGGATCGCCTCTGTTTCTTTATCCTCTATTAACTTTGATAAAAGTGTATTTTCTCATTAATCATCAAGTGTATCCTACATCAGGTATTTATACTCTGTACAAGTGTATAAAGATAGCAAGAGCTAAAGGAGACTCTACTATATTAATACACCATATAAATCACTATACAATATAAGTCAATATGCCCCCCTCAAGCTGAAGATTCCTGAATGGAATAGAGGCTTGAAACCGATAATCGTTGGAGGAGGTGATAGAAAGGACCAGGGTGAAGAGGTTTCGTCAGGATGTCAGCCAGTTGATTCTCGGAAGACAAGTGAAAGAGACTAAGAAAACCACTTTTGACATGATCTCGTGTAGTATGACAATCAATCTCCACATGTTTTGTTCGCTCATGGAAGACATCATTGCTAGCGATATGGAGTGCGGACTTGTTGTCACAGAATAGTTTCGTCTGAGCAACCGGTGTGATGCGTAAGTCCCGCAGTATTTGCCTAAACCAGAGAAGCTCCTTTGTTGTTTGAGCTAAACTCAGGTACTCTGCCTCTGTGCTACTTGAACTGACCACATCCTGCTTCTTAGACTTCCAAGATATTAGTGAAGTTCCAAGAAAGGTGCACATACTAGTAACGGATCGTCTCGAGTCTTTGCAAGTGCCCCAATCTGCATCAGCGAATCCGTTTGGGCAAATCTCAGAGGATGCAGAGTAGAAAAGTCCTTGACCTGGATTGTTCTTCAAATATTTGAGGACATTGCGAGCAGCTTGAAAATGAACATCCGTAGGACATGAGAGAAATTGGCTCAACTTATGGACTGCAAAAGTGATATCTGGTCTCGTGATGCAGAGATACAATAGTCGACCAATCAACTCTCTGTAAGGTCGATCATTAGGCAGTAGAACTCCTGTTTCCTTGGTAAGCTAAATCTTAGGATCCATAGGAACAGAGTTTGGTTTTCAACCTAACAAACCAGCATCAGCCAAAAGATCTAAGCAATATTTTCTTTGACAAACAGAGATCCCATCAGCATTCCTGGCAATTTCTAAGCCTAAGAAGAATTTAGCTGGTCCTAAATCTTTGGTCTTAAATTGTTTCGCTAGACAAGCTTTAACCGAAGCTACAGCTTCCTCACTATTGCTCGCTATCAGAATATTATCAACATAGACAATAAGAGCAATATAGGAGGTACCTTCTTGTTTCACAAACAAGGTATTGTCTGCATACGACTGTGCGAAACCATCATCCAGTAAGGCTTTGGAGAAGCAGCGATACCATTGTCTGGAGGCCTGTTTTAACCCATATATGGATTTATAAAGCTTGCAGACTGCATTAGGTGGCAAAACTCCAGAAGAAGGTGTGTATCCCTGAGGAAGGCTCATATAAATCTCCTCATCCAGCTCACTATGGAGGAAAGCGCTTGTAACATCCATCTGAGTAAGACTCCATCCCTTCTTAGCCGCTAAATCCAAGAGTAATTTCACACTAGCAAGACGAGCCACAGGTGAGAAAGTATCGAAATAATCAACACCCTCCTGCTGTCTGAAACCTTTAGCAACCAAACGAGTCTTATAACGTTCAACAGAACCATCTGCATAAAATTTGATTGTGAAAACCCATTTGCACCCCACCACATTCTTACCTGGTGGTAGTGAAACAACATCGAAAGTGTTGGTACGCTCCATGTTGCCCAATTCCACGTTCATAGCCTCTGTCCACTGCAAAGATGCTATAGCCTCTTGAAAGTTTTTAGGTTCAGTCTCAAGAGTAACAGGTAGAATGTAAGATTTATATGAAGGTTTCAGATTAGAGTAGGTGAGAAAAGATGATAAAGGATAAGGAAAGGTCTTCTTGAATATTTTCTGATTTTTTGGATGAAGACAAGGAAAACGACGGAGACTAAATGGATGGAGAGTCGCATGGCCAAGCGATTGAAAACTCGAAGGAAGAAGTATCAAATTCAATGATCATTCTTCTCCGTTTACAATCTACCTATCAATATTATAATTATGTGAGAATCAGTATTCATGTTGTTTCTATTTCTGCAGGTAAATGCACAAGAAGCAGAGCCTATGGTGTGCAGTGTGCTTGTTTCTCTTTCTGCAGGTAAATAAACAAGAAGCAAAGCCTATGGTGTGCTTGTTCAGATTGGTCATGCATACGCACATGAGAAAAATGGTGGAGACAATGAGAACTTACATCGGTACTTTAATATGGTTTTTTAATCTAATCCTAACTAAAATTACCAGAATCTTTGTTTTTATTTTATTTTTACTAAGGTTGATTGTTGACCTCTGCTATAACCGTTATAGGTCGTTGGTAGCTTGGATGGAGAGAAAACTTCAAATTAATAGTAATGCTGTTTTCTTTCTTTAACATAGAAATTACAGCTGCCAGTTAGCCATTTGTCCCACTTGTTTATCAATGAGACTCAGTGAACTGTTTTCCTTTCTTTAACAAACAGGAAAATTTAGGCTTGTTGAAGGTGTATGTTGAAATCCTGCTAGTGCATAAACATCACAAAATTTAGGCTTGTTGAAGGTGTATGTTGAAATCCTGCTAGTACATAAACATACATACTAGTTGTAAATATATATATATATATATATATATTGATTCTGCGGATAATTTTCCTTGTTTTAGAGTCATGTTGGTGAAGCTTCGGTTGGAGATGCTTATCAAGAAATGTGGCACGAAGGTTTTCAAGTCTGTGAAGCCTGAGGAACAAATTTAAATCCAAACAAACATGAAAGATTTGCTTAAAATGTTCAAATTGTCTAGATTTTAGTATCGGTGTTAACTCTTACATTGTCTCTTGTTTCATCTCAGATCAAGAAACGTAAGGAAAGGATATATGCAGCTGGCTCTGACAGTAGATCTCAAATGAAACTTCATCAAAGTATCTTTCCAACTCAATTTACATATGTTCTTAATTGTAAAATTATATCATATATATATTGTTCATACTATTCAGACATTTGATCTGATGGTTTCTCATAAATTTGGTTCTTATGGACTTCCCACAATTGACAATGATGTTGCATGATGATCGTGAGAAACCTGTCATGAAACGTACCACACTTGTTGCCAACACCTCTAACTGGCTGCTTTTAAAGCCTCATTTAGGAGTACATATTTAATAGATTGCGTTTCGCTATTGCTATATGGATATTTTTTTTTTTGTTAATTGTCCTTATCTCACTTCTCCTTTTTTTTTCTCTTCAGTTTATTTACACCTATATTGCTTTGTTTCTAGGCTGAAATGCTTGCCGACAGTGGATATCATGCCTATAGCAGCACAAATAGCATTTCTCTGTGAATGTGCTGGTAAAGTAAAATGTCTTGGTGGACAAGAAGGTGATGGAAGTGTTACAGTTTTCAGATCATGTGACTTCTGCAACCCCTAGTATTGTGCAGGTATTTTAGTTCAGTTTGTTGAAACTGCAAAATTGAGTATATATACTTGCAATTTTGTGGTTTTATTAAGTTGTGGAATTTATTTTTGAAGGTCTAGTCATCTCCAATCTCTTTAACCCTCTCAGAGTGAAGGACAAAGTCTTTCATCTGTTTCAATATTTATGATTTATAGTGTTACGTTGTTGTTGAACTCAAATTGGAATCTGTAAATCAGCCGGTGTGTGTGGCTTCAACAACTCCTTTGTAAATGATCTCCCAATTAATAAAAAGCTTTTTCGACGAATAGGAAAAAACAAGTTTAACTCAAATTGAACCGGACTACGAACGAAAAGAGTAGAAAAAACCGAAATCTCTGTAAAGGTAGACTTTTTTTTTTCCAAATTGAAGCAACTGACGACATATTCATTCGAATTATCTAACCGAAAATGTCATCAACATCAATCGCGACTCAACATCTTATTGACTAATGATGCAAAACCAACTAAGTATTTCATCTAGACAAATCAAATACCCTTCCATCTATACATGCGTTTCAGTGTTCTAGAATCCAGCAATGTGCTCTTCGTTCTTCTCCCTGTACAACCTGAATCAAGCAATGTGCTCTTCCTTCTTCTCCCTGTACAACCTTGTTGCATAGATAGTTTTTCTTGAAGTAGAACTTCAACCAAGCTTTTCGGATAGAGCTGCCACGAGATCTTCCCGAGCTTTCTCTAAAGCACTTGGGAGATTTTCAGGCTTCCTGCCACCTGCTTGAGCGAAATTGGGCTTTCCACCACCTCCTCCACCACACAGCTTAGCTATGGGGCCAATGAATCTCCCTGCTTGAACTCCTAGAGAGACTACTCCGGGACTAAATGCAGCAACTAAACTAACCTTGTCTTTTTCTGGAGATGATCCTAGTACCACAGCGACTGGATCTTCCAGTGTGCTTACCAAATGCTCAGCTGCACTCTTTAATGAGTCAGCATCGGTGTCATCCATCGACTCAACGAGCACTCTGAAGAAATTAAAACATTCACA